>VXBL01009182.1:0-69952 GCA_013400195.1 Aramus guarauna
TAAAGGTTAATAATCAGAGGTCCATACTAGAGCAGGGAGTTTCCTGGTAACATCCCTAACCTGCGCCCCAGGGAGGCAGCAGACTTCCCTGGGGGATGGCTCTGGCCAGCGTATTGGGCCCTCTGTTCCTCTCAGAAGGGAATCACCTGTGACAATTACCCTTCTTGTTTTCTTAACAGGGGTAGTGCTAATGCTGGTTCCCCTTATGCAGCCCCTTGTATGGGCCTTCACCCACCTCTGCATTCGCCTGGTCCTCAATTTCCAGAGCCTCATACCTGTTGTATAGGGGCAACGGGGAAGATGAGGGAGGCTGGGCGGGGATATGCCTGCCTCCCCGTGCTGGGACCTGTTTCCATTCCCTTCCATCATGGTTAAATGTCTTGGGGCTGACCTGAAATGAAGGGGGCGCTTGTTTTCCCACTTGCTGAAAGCTTATGCATATCCGCCTAACGGCTGAAATCTCATGCAAGCCAGAACTGGCACAAAAAGCCTGTTTTCTCTGTGGTATGGTGAGCTTTAGGAAGGGGTTCCTGTCTGGGAAGGAGCAGCTCACAGCAAGAATGACATCACCCAATTTGGAGAAGGCAAGGCACTGTTAGGACACTATCCTGCCCTGAAAGGAAGCTCAGTCACACGTTACTCATTTGCTGGTCCTGTGTCCATGCAGAGAGGCACACGGGAACCAGCCACGCTGGGCACACAGACCAGCCTCGTGTGTGAAAAGCCAGCGTTGCCAGGGCGGCTAACGGAGTACCAGCCCCTTGGATGCGGGCGCAGGAGGTTTAGTTCTGTCACTGACCCTCCCTTGCATGGATTAGCAGCACCGCTTCCAGGTTTGAAACCACCTTCTGGATTAGTGAAGCAGAACGGGGTGAGTCCTTAGTGAACTGGAAGAACCAGGAAACAGTGAGTTGAGGGCACTTCGGCCCAAGTAATTGACAGATGAGAAAACTGAATGGCAGCCTGAACCCCTGGCAGGGGGGTATTTTATTTTTGCACTTCGGCGTGAGAACCACATCTATGCAGTTGCATTTTGCCCACAGTCACTAACCAAGTGTCCACAGACCCAACCTGCCAGTCACTAATTCTTCCATTTTCTTTTTAAGTCTCTCTCCAGACTACTATGACTGGGGCCATCAGAACAACAGCTTCATGGCTTACATAGGATCCCTCCAACAAGATCCAGCATTGGATACAGAGCGGCCAAGCCCCATATAACTTCTTCGACCAACTACAGCGTTCTAGGACATTCCAATATTAAAACACATGTTCTGAAAAACAAAGCTTAGCAATTTTTCTTCACCTTTTGGTTTTTAGAAGTGCTCCTACGCACAGATAAATGAAGAACTTGTCTTTGCCACGAGCTTTTCATAGTTCAAGGAGAAGTATAAGCTAATGATTTAAACTTTGAAGACTGTTCTAATTAATGCCTTGTTCTCAGCCATGGCATTTTTGGCTTTGAGTAGGGTTGTTAGAGAGTATAATTTAATCATTTTATGCTCATTTTAAAAGAGCAAATTTCATGAAGTGAAATGGCATAATTATTTTCTAAGTATTTTTATTTTTACACTGTGTAATAGGTTAGAAATACATGGCTATGATGAACATACTGTAAAGAAATGAATGGGTTGTTCAAATGCATGACAGTAGCAAGTCTTACATGCACATAAAAGCCTGTAAGGGAAAAATATCAACCTGATTAAATACTGTCTTTTCAAGTTACTACTACAATCTTGGAGCACAATTTACTCTTTGGATCATCACTGCTTACTCAGTGTGGCACAATGGTTGGAGGCTAAACGTCATCTATACTCTAGTTGTGATCTCAAAACACACTGCATTCTTCTAAGTAAGAAAATTGCATCCTCTCAGCAGCTCTGGGGACAGTATCAGAACAGTAGATAGGGGTATCTGCTCTAGCTGGAACACTGTGAACTGCAAAACAGGCTGAAAATTTGTAAGTTTGAAAAAATTAGTTATGCAATCATCTCTGTCAATCACATCGAGGTGTATTATGTAGAAGAGTAAGTCAAATACCTCCCCAGCCAGGGAGATGGATACCTGTAACAGTACTTACTAAAAACCAAGGAAGCGCAGTCAAGGAATAGAACAAGAGCCAGGAATACATAAAGCAGAAAACCCTCAAGTGGAGCTAGAGGATGAATTCTACATAACTAGCAGGAGGGCAGCAGAGCTGTGCTTCAGCCTTCTATGTTCAGGGATAAATTTGGTGGGGGGTAGTGGAAACAGTGGATAAATACCATTCTAATATGTGACATTTGCACATAGTAAGCCTAAAAATAATTAATCCAGGGCAAGCAGGAACCCTGACTCTTATTTCAAGTCTTTTTATTGTGCCCAGTACTGACTGATGTGCCCTACTGTGAAGATCTCCGCAGCCCCACCATCTGTTTCTCCTTCCCCCTGTGAAACAAAGACTGTAATTCAATCCCCATTTCCTTAGGAGAAAAATATATTCCTTATAGTAATCTACTATAAAATAGTTAATTTTGAGGTGTACTACAGCATCACCAAATGGTGGACAGGCTTGATGTTTCCCTCATATTCAACTTCATCAGGAAGTACAAGAAACAGAGAATTCCTGTACACATTGCACAGAGGATATACAGGGAAAAAGGGCTGGGATGGGGGCTGTGTGGAAGCCACAAGGCTAGTAGTGCCACACTCATATGCCACATTTTTGAGTTTTGGGGCCTTTGTGGTAAAATCAAAGCCCAAACAGCCAATCTGGCAGAAGCACCCTGCCAAGTGTTTGCCCTCCAGAGCTTCCCTTCATTTCTTTACTTCTTCCCAAATATTCATTGAAGAAAAAAAACAGCCAATTAAACTATGACCCAGAGATTAAAAAAGGTGCCACGTGGTTGGGAGGACAGGAATTTTATTAAACCATTTGGAGTTCTACAATCATGTTTGTACAAAACTGCCTGAAGACCTAGTGCCAGAAACGACTGCAGGAATTACATCTTCTTCTGAGCAGATACAGCTGCACAGCAACAATTCAGTTAGGAGAATTCTGCGCTTCAAACAAGCTTAATCCCACAGTATGCATGCAAAAAAGTGGAATTACAATTAACTATAGCCAATCATAGTAATGAATTAACTACTCCCAAACACAGGAGATTTAAACAACAATGTGAAAAGTAGGATCTTAAGTTTAAAATTACTGTAATTATCATCACTTGTGTAGCAGGTACTTACCTACCTAAACAGAGGATGAAATACTTCTATCAAATTTTAGTAAGGTAATTTGTTAAAGACACACACATGGAATGAAACTGAAAGCTGCAGAAACCCTTTAGGGGGAGTAATTCCACATGAAGACCCCCACTAGATAAACCAATTAGAAAAAATATTTACAAAATTGATTTCATAAGCTATTCTGAGGAAGGGACAGAACGGACCAAACGATTTCAAAATAAGACTTTTTGCCTCTTAAAACAATTGGGCTTAAACAGTGCCTACATATGGCCATATTTCATACAGACAGACCTTTTAGTTCTGCCACAAGAATTTCTGATATGCGTATGTGCTACAGTGCGCTGTGAACTGCAACAGGTACACAGGTTGCAGTCATCTTTTGAACGGAATTGAAGTGAGAATAAAAGCCTGCTCATCATCTTAAGATTAAATGACTGCCATGTAAGTAATTGAAGTATAATTTCTGCCAAGTATAGTTGAAAGGTAGATAAAAAAAATTAAAATTCTCAAATGAAGCCCCAAAAATTACATTCACAAAAGGAAGTTGTAGCAGAAAATACTTTAATTCGCATTTTATAGATTCAAACATAGCAAAGATTCAGAAGTGTTTAGATCTCAGTAAGCAGTTCCAACATTTTGATTTAATAAATATTACATTTTAGGCTAGCTATATGGTGGAATTGTAAAGTGATGAATTGCTGATTGCTACTTTATAAACAGAAGCATCTAGATTATTTACATCATATTACAGGTAATTTCCCAGAAAAGCACAAAGCAAGGTCAGATAAAGGCAACCCAACCATCAAAACACAACTGAAGAAAGTGTGGCACAGGGTGTTTCATGCACATACAATGACATACAGCACAAACCATCAGTTGAAGTAGGAAAACCAGCTTACACAAGTCTCTGTAATCTGTTTTAAATCTATACTCTCGCCTTCCTCCTCAGGCACTGAAGAGCGAATTGTTCAACAACAGCGCCCTATGTCTTACCTACCTAGTTTGCACCAAGCCTTCTTTACCATTTCATATAAGTCTTCATGACTTGGGAAAAATGAAACATTGTTGTCTTCTCACTACCTCTGGGATTACAATCACTGCGTCATTTGTACAGGGAAATGTACTTTTACTTTGAAATGAATGGCAGACAATGTTGACAAGCTGATCTCCAGCAGGGAGCTGGAATTTAAAATAGTTCACAGGTCATGGAGAGCGTAACTAACGGTATTCTTTAGTATAAAAACGGATCTGTAAATTTCTAAAATTTAATTTAACATATAAAGAACTAAGTCATCTGACTCACATGGCAAAACTTCATAGGCAGCATAGTCACAGAACGTACATCAAATACAGTAAAAAAGATGGTGACAGGAAAATTGTTTCAACTAGATTTGTAACCGGAAGAATCTTAGTCCTATTCCTACAATGACAGTGAAGTGAAATGCCTTCCATATTTGATCACCAAGTGAGATGTACCTTCAAATGCAACAGAACTTCCCTGTATGCAAGCCTGCTGTTCAGTTGGATTCCTGCATTTTCATGGCACAAAGGAAAGGAAGAAAAGCTTCTCATCTCCTTACGTCCTTACCCAGCAGTATTAACCTTGCCTGTACTGTACCAACGAGGGTTGGAAGGAGCAGGTGTCCAGGCTCCGCGTGCCCGAATCTCTCAACTCTCCCATGAGTAAGTGCGTGATGCTAGTATGTGAAGCTGCTTCAGTGTCCATAGATTTTAGCCAGGCACAGGTGGAAAAAAGAAAAATAGCAAGTTGCATCCCCAGAAAGAAGGTTGGGAGCAGTTCGCTTTCCTCACAAAGCAAGAGGAAAAAGGGAAGAAACAATTTGGAGAATTGAATCCTTCCTGGGGCAGTGCAGACAACACCAATTTTTTTTCAACTAGAAAATCCTACCTAAAGCTTTAGGCACTATAATATAGAACAATACAGATAAATCCCAGCTAATCAGCGTTCTTCACACAAGTGAGCCTACAGGTTCTAGCCCTTGCAGCTCAGTCCAAAAGGCAAGGAATTAATGGCCAACTGAAAGCCACACTTGCAATATATACAGTTACTCAGAAGAGTGAGATACTTGGGGCGTAACTCATTTATCAAACTGAGCTGTTCACATCTGAGCTAGTTACCTAGATTCCCACTTCATGTAATGGAGAAAAATAAACTCTGGGGTGCAAATACAGCGCTCGGAATAGGCCAGGTGAATCCATCTAGAGATCACCTGCTCTTCTCCATTAACTAGGAAAAGGAAGCCTGTGGCGACTTAGCTGCAGGGTGCCCACAGGCAAGAGAGGCTGCTGGGTAAGAACATGACATCCCCAGACTGGCAATCAGCTTTCTCGAACACCATTTCAAATTGTCTACTGGCTTAAAAAGGAACTTCTGATCAGATTCCAGTCCATTGCCAATTTGTGCGAATATCAACAAAACTTTGTGGGGGTGGGGTTTTGGTGGGTTTTGGTTTTTTTCTCTTTTGTTTAGCTTATCCCAGTTTGACTCAAGAGGGTTTATTTTCTTGAGAAACAGTATTTTTTATAACAGCAGTATCAGCAGGATAGTCTCTCTCATTTCCAGTCAGGTAGAAATTTGAGGCTTGTCTGGAAGCAAAGGACATAGAGCATATCCCAGCTTTCAGGAAGTCTCAACTGTAAAGGACCGCATCATGGAAGCCAATACAGTTACAATCAATTATATAAACAGGTCACTACATATCTGGTAGGGTGAAAAAAATGTTTAAGAGCACTTTATTTTGTGAAGAATTACTTTTAAAAACAAAAGATGTATTGGTACTGTACCAGCACTTCCTACATTCGTAACTCTTAACTTCACTTTGAAACATGCTGGTTTGAAAAAAAAATTACTACTTAATTTTAAATTTAAACCAATATTTGGTTGCTACTAATCAGTAGTGCTATTTCTGAATTCTGTTTTGGACAATGGTAAGTTATCATTGACATCTGTGGACAACGATACATAATTTCTTATTTTCTGAAAGTTCTGTTATTAACATACCCGTTTTTTTATGCTGAATATCCTTTTAAAGAAGATACAGTTAGGGATTGCATAGATAGAGTATGCGGTATTAAATGTCAGTGTGATTATGAATTTTAAAAAGCATCTTTTTGTAAAAGTGACTACAAAAACAACTTCTTAATTTTTGCACTGACCTTTTAACGTAGCACTAAAACATAATCCATAAAAAGCAAATCTATTTCCACGGCTCAAAGATTGAAATGTGCTATTTTAACAGTTTAGACATTAAAAAGACAATTTCTGGAAACTGAACTTGTGATTACAATCTAGAAAATAAAATGGGGTAGATGCGAATTTGATGGACTGAGGCTGAATTTTCAGCTAGCAGCACTCCATTAATCGCCTCCCCCTGCCCTGACCCTCACCCCCAAGCAAATGCAGGTAGCCAAGGGGCTGCAGAAGAATCACTTCCAACTGTGCTGCATCAGAGACAAGGTAGTTGTATTTTCAAGAAAAAAGGAAATTCTGAAAAGCAGCACATAAAGAAAAAAATGTTGATATCAGCATGATGCAAAGGAGCTTAGTATGAAATCAAATTTTCTGCTCAGTAAATTTCCTATTTTTAAGTAAGTTTCATTATTACAGTAGGAAGTCAGAACTCAACAAGAGCCTTATTTCCTTGGGTTCCTCCCCCCCTTTTTTTTCTTTCTTTTTTTTTTTGTTTTGTTTTGTTTTGTTTTCTTTTTGTTTTAGACAGCCAGAATCAGCATATCCAATCCTCAGAATATACTGAATCTCAGTAGCGGAGAGAGGCGAGAGGTGAACCACCTCTCTCAGGACAGGCCAAGTCAGGGGAGAGATACGTATGTTTTCATATAAAATAACTGTCTCAAAGACAAGAAAATAAGGAAAATTTATGAAGTTTCAGTACAATAGAACTGTGAGCAGAGAAGTTATAAAATAAACAGATCAGCATAATTTACACATTTAAAAACTATGTATTTCATTCATAAATATCTTTTCTAATTAATAACCATTCCTAGTTTAAACATAAATATTCAAGTTGGTATTTGATTTTACTTTTTATCAGTTCATGTGAGTCCTGTAAGGATCAGTTCCTTCTGCTCAATGCAGTCATGTAAATGGTCTTCGCTAATGGGTTGTGCAAAAGCCTTCATTACCTAGTTTGTTGTAATAGTACTTTAAAATTCTGCAATTCTCTTATACTCGTGGAAAGCCTGTAAAACAAAAAACGCTTAAGTGTTAGGATGTCAACTAAAAAAAGAAGTGCAAATCATCACCTTGCATGGGGGCTTTTTGTTGTTTCTTTCCAAACACATTTCTGTTCTAAAGAGGAACGCGCTTAAGATACTACTTTCCCTCAAAAGAACTGCTATCTGACTCTCCATTATATTTACATATTACAAGGATTAAAGTTTCTATGTATGTTTAATTGTCCTGGCTTCATGAAACGTCTAAAAATCTCTAGCGAGAGGTAATAATGTTTGTTACATTCTTTTAAACAGGAACAGATTGTTATATTCATGATCTGAAGAACTAGCGTGAAGAACAAAGCAAGTTCTACGCATCTTTTAAAGCTGTTAAATTGTTTTATTTCATCACTTGAATGGGGTAAATTTTCAAAAAATTAATCAAAACTAAAGTTTCAAAAAATAATCACATCATACACAAAAATCCAAAAGCCTAAGGGCTAAATGACAGCTAGTGTTAAAAAAAAAAAAAAAAAATCAACTGTTTTTCTTCCTTTTCACTACTTTTTACACACGCATACATTTAAAACAAAAATACAAAACATAGAAGAGCTGTTGTCAGTGTTCAAAAAGGAGGAGACATACTCGAAGTCTAATGCTTACGACTGTTTAAGAGACTTAATCCAGCTTTCACAAGATGGAATTTATGAGATTTGAGATAAAGAGATGAATTAGAGCCAAACACAGAACGATGACCAAGGCTAATAATCAACACTCCACATACTCAGTTTGACAGCATTAAGTTTATCAGTATCACTAACAGTAACTCAGCCTTTAAAAAGCTACAGTTACAATACCATCTTTTCACAGACCTTCAATATCGACACTGAAGTTTTATGGTTTTTCCACTATACAAATGATAAAAAAAACCTTACCTTCCAAAGGCATTTACAAGAGCAACTATTTCTTGACGTGTGAGTTGAAAACCTTTTGATGGGCTATTCTCAGGAAGGCTCTGTATTTCTTTCTCAGAAAACAAGATCTTCAGAGCAGTTCCTAAGCCTTGAGTCTAGAAAAAAACAACTCCAATGTTTTAACATTAATAAGATCACTCTTTTGAATGCTCAGAAAACCACAAAAAAAGTTTAAAAATTACAAATCCAGACAAACTGTAGTACCATTTCTTATATATTGGCCCCTCCTCAACCCAAGTAACTGCACACAAACCAGGACACTAATGCACACTGTCAATTGTGTACCAGGTTCAGTCACTTATTTAAGAACATTGGTTTCCTCAGGTATACTTGCTTTTCATCCTTATGTTTTTAATCTCTTCCTTTCCCATCTCTTTTCTTCTCAGCCACAGGAGATGGATATGAAAACATGCCTCTTACACCACCTCCAGCTCCCTTCCACCCCTTATCTTACAGATGCCCCACTGTGGCAGGAGCTGGTGGATCTGATCTCCCCTTCTCCTCTCCCCTCCCCCTTCAAAGTGAAACTAGGTTTTATTATGAGGAATCACAACACTTCTGCTTTTTCCAGCTCCAGTCGCAGTGTTAGACATTGCGGTTTCAGATTCAACCCCTATTTTCTATATAGAAATACAATAGAAGAAGCTATTCTTATTTTTCCCCTGTTTAATGGGCTACAGAAACAATCACTGGATTTTGACATAAAGTGGTTGAGGCTGGCTGGAAGAGAATTTATAGGTCAGGAAATCTATAGCCCTGTTTCATTTAGTGTGAGAGGGGAAAAAACAATAATAGATCAGAAGCATTAACTAGGACAGGGTAGGCAGAACTCCGGAAATTCAGCAGAGACCACCAAATTTTTAATGTTATAAATTTCTTTGAAAACTGAACTCTGATAAGATAAATGCTATGGCAGTACAGTAGAGTAGGCACCCCAAAGTAACAACTGTTCTCAGTCTGGACTTAACATTAGTCTTGAGATTTAAAAGCTTGTTCTCAATAAAAGTAGTAAGCGTCCAGATACTGGAAATGGTTTTCAGCTTTGCTGTGCACCTTTGCATTCATTTGCTGCCTTCTGCATAAACTGAAAATCTGAATTTCTTTTTTCCTATGCCTCCATTTGTGGAGCTAAATGTCATGCTGGATTTTCTAACAATTAAGCAAGTGCTGTATTTCAAGGAAGGCTTCCCACAGGTGATTCTACAAGGCTTATCTGATCAGTGAATACAGATAAGATTACTGACTGCTAGTAAGACTGCTGTGAAGCATCTGCTTTAAACACATTTTTTTCAGAGAATACAAACTATACATTTTAGTAAACTAAACAAAATAAATAAATAATAAACTGAACAAAATAAATAAATAATAAACTAAACAAAATAAACATTTGTTTAAACATATTTTAAAAAAAATAAAACTTGTTTAACAGTGAACTAAACAGACGTCTATTTTTAATGTATAGGTAAGGATATCAAAGACCAACCAACCATGTGCGGAAAGTCTGAATGCTAAGGTAAGAGGCATCCTGCCAAACTGAAATAGATGCTTATCTTCTAACCTCTCCTCCTGCCACACACATGCACATAAAATAAACTGTACCTGCAGTTTGCCCCACAGCCTGCATTTGTCACATCCAACACAATCCATTATGCGGGATATGTTCTTGAAATGCAATCTGAATTCTTCCTATCAGTTAAAAACAAAATAAAAATGGTTAGCTTAAAGTACCTCTTAGCTTTACAGAAACAGAAGGTTAACTAATCTAGTACTGCTAGAAACCAAAACTGAATAAAACCACTACCTTATGTGTTCAGGCCATAACAAATGTAAACCTAGAATCTTGTTTCGAAGCCACTGCTAACAGTTAATTCCTTGAAAACCCCCCCAAAATACAGGACATGCAGGGTAATGGTTGGATCTGTATACTGAGTTTCTACCAACTTTCTCAAAATTTTCTGAGCTGTAAGTGCTGCATCTGTGTCCCTGCCCAATTTTTCTTCCATTATTCAAATCCCTTTTTAACCAACCTACCTTTTTGACAAATAGGCAAACAAGTTACAACTCACAAAAGACATCTCCCGTCCAAAGCTATGGGTAGATTGTCGCTTTGCAGCTTCAGTCAGAGCGACAGCAAGCACAGCACTGAACTAATTATGATGATTTCAATTAAATATTTAAGGTCAGAAAAACACTAACTGGGCTGATAAACTACTAGCATCTTTCTAATAGCATTCTTCCTAATGCTTCCTAATGCTAATTCTTCCTTATGAAATTCCATACTACTACTAAGTATTAAAGGTGATAACAACTATTAAAACAGACTCTAATTACTGAGCCACACTCCAACTGTGGAACTGTAGTGCATACCAATCTGACCAATTTACACTGGAAGTTGTTAGGTAGTAACAGTATTCCCATTAGGTTCCCATGTCTAGGAATTATGCTTTTCTAATGTTAAGTATAGTATTATATTACATTATATTATACTACATAAGGCATCTGTTTTTTAAGCAAACATCCCTGGGTTTTTTTCAGATAGTTACGTATCTGTATTTAAAAAACACCTTGCATCTGCTGGGAATACCAATTCAACTCAATTGCCTCACCGCAGTCCTGATGGCAGACCCAAGGCACTAAGCCAGAGATTTCAGCCTGCTTGGCTCAGGACAACTCGCATTCACTGATGATAAAGTAGATTAGGAGGCCTTAGATATAATTCTGTACGTTTTCATCCCTGTCTTTTCTACTCTCAGCAGTATGCTTCCGGCAGGTAGAGAGGTTTTCTAAAATAATACAATTTAATGCCAAAATGGATATTTTGGATGTCATTCAGAAACTAGCTTTACCTTTAATGACTTGGCTCCTTTTTTATCTCCAGCAAACATGGACTTTTCATCAAAGTGCATATGGAAGGACCTAATAAAGACAAAATGCAAAAAAAAAAAAAAAACAAACGCTGGAATAAACTACAGTGCTCCATCAAGCTTGGTGAGCCACTGATGCCATCAGTACAAAATACTTTTCAAAGTTCCTAGTCTTTGTAGAATAGCTTTTAAAAATTTACTGAGTGGTAGCAGTTTTACTATTCAATCACTGTAACTTGAAATATGTTATTTACAGTTTTAATGAGAATTTTCTTCACTCCATTTTCACTGATCAAGATTTCTTTCTAATATGCACTGAAATTGTCTTAATGTTGGTTGTCTGACCACATCTCAAATACCTAGTAACATTATGATTAGGGACAGCAATGAAACCACACAGCACGTTACCAACCACAAAAATTAGTGAGAAGGTGAGCAAAGGAACTGGACTGAAGAACCTTACAGAGTAAACAGAAGGAAAAAGGGATGGCTAAAAGCCCAGAGGTTAAGTCTATGATAAAAGCTGGATTACTCACTAGACTGTTAAAAGACTACATGTACTATTTGCCTTTTCAAAATAAATCATGTGCATCTTATACTGAAGAATCAGAAAAAGCAACAAATAGGGAACAGCCCAGGGTGTTATGTATGGGGTTTTCTGGTTCTGTTTTGGAGTTTTGTCATTTTCTGTATTTTGTTTTTTAAAGATTGGTGTATTCAAACCTCAAAAATATTCATCTCTTCCCATCAAACGTACAAATTCCTTTTGTTGTCTCCCATTACTTAAAATTAATTTCTTCATTCCATTCTGCTTTTTGGCCCATCCTATCAAGAAGTAATCTACTCCCACTTGCGAACAGAAGTGAGAATTTCAAACTATTGACTAAAAAAGAAAATCCTATGCCTTACTTTGTATCCCTGAAGATATCTAGTAAGAGAGCTTTAGATTCAGCATCCTCATGGCCATTTCCAGTGTAAAGGTCAACAACTGCACGCTCAAAGTACGGTGCAACCTTTGACAAAGCACGTAGCTCTATTAAATATAAGAAATACAAATTTTTGAGCCTCCTTGGTCCTTCTCCTTTTGTTTCAACAGGATCAAAGCGGCGAGTGAACTCTTTCACATTCGGTCCCCAGCGAGGCTTTCCCCAGGTTTCTATACAAAGATTAAAAAAAGGGCAGGGGGAGTAAACATACTTACATATTTAGAAAAATAAAGCAATTAAGTATACATCAAAAAAAATCAGAAAAAAACCCCAAAAACATGTTACAAATATTGTAGAATTTCATTCAGCTATTTTACCTAGAGTTAAATTACCTTCAAGAAGATAATTTGCACACAGATGCAAGTTGATGCTAGCATGAAGTCCAGAAATGAGTTTATAAAACACTCTTTTCTCAAGGCAAAGACCTGTCCAGGAAAAAAAAAAATGGATCTCAAACTAAACACTGGAAATAATGTATTAAAATACTTTGACATTTCAGTGATGTAAGTCTGCATTGTTTAACTTTCAAGAGTTACAGTACTTCAGCATTGTTATTAAGCTCTTATATCCATCATAGGAAAAGTTTACCTCCTATTTTTTATATAAAGAAGTCTTAAGAATGAAGTTTGACATTTCTTACACGGTATTTTAATGTTCTAATAAATACAGTCAAATAAGTAATTAGTACAGATAAAGTGCCACACAAAAATAAGATGCTTACATTTTTTGAGCAATAAGTTTGAAATAGTCTTGAATTTGACAGTTTGGAAACCAGAACTATACTGTGACCCATCCTAATTAGAATTAAAGCTACTACTGAATTAGAGTAGCGGCCTTACAGAAACACATCAAGAACCCAAGAAAACTTTATGGCATTGAAAAACAGCAAAAATATTTATTCCCAGCTCTACTGTAAATTCTCTGAAGATTTAAATGCACAGAACAAAACCTTGAAAATAATCACTTTGATGGATACAGACTTCTACAACATAAACAGAAACACAATGGCATTGGGTGGCCAAAATATAATTTAAATGCAGAAATTACTTATAACACCACTTAGACCCAGAGACAGAGACTACACTTGGAACTGAGGAGTTGGTTCCTTTGGGTGACTTCCCTGCCGCTACGACCGCCACATACGGAAGCAGGAAGAGCTGATGGTGAAACTTATCTATGACACTGAGATATGGCCTCACTTACAGACATCACGTTTTAAAAAGCATGTACATTTGTATGCTTGCCTACAATAGCATCAATTAGAGACTTCCAACTAGACAAGTAAAGGCTTATGAAAGACAGAAAGAACGAAGTTTAAAATCAAGTAAATTTAACTCATTTACTTTTCTGCGCACCTCTAAAATGCAATTTTGACTACTACCACTGTAATAATAATTTCCATTTTAATATGAATAAAAAGCAAATTGCTTTGCCTTCTGAACACACATTATAGTCACGTTAATTTAACTAGTAGGAACAGAACCATCAAAAACTTTAATGTTTTTCAATGCTGTTTTCTAATAAAAATGCTTAGCAATGTTACTAATAATAATGTCCCTGCTTAAATGCCTAAAATGAGCAGAAAATTCAAAGTAACTAGTACTGAAGTGAGCTTCCCCTTTATAAAAGATGAAACACTGAAGGGTTGAAGGAGTATACCATCTAAGTGAATGAGAAGACTTCCCCAGACCCTTGAGAAAAAAAATATTCTTTTAATGATACTCCAAAGTTCTGCACAATTTATAAAAAGCCTACACTATGAAAATATTTGGGGAGACGAAAAAAATAATACAGTGTTTCTTCTAGTGAATTTAACATTGTATTAACCCATCTATGAGCTTTTACCTTCTAGCCATGTGTAGAAAGATTCTCCTGCAAACACAAAGTATACAGTTAAATGAAAGTTTTCATTTTCAACAATACAGTATCTTCATATTACTATGCATACGAACATTAGCTGCCATACGGACATAAAGCTAAATAATTTATCTATTAAAGTGAGAATAGACACTGAAGTGGCTGAACTGGAAGTTTAGTTTAAATCTGCGGTGGTCAGAATAGGAGAAATATGAGAATGACCATCACTAAGCTACTGGTCAGGGCATTCAGAAATGTATGTAAGTGCAAGCCTGATTATATGCACTACTGGTGAAAGATGTGATGTTTGAGTGTAATTATATCCAATAGCCTTTACTTTGACTGCTACTGTCTGAAGGTTTCCTGTAGGCTTTGATCTTTTGCCTGAGAGCTTTCAGTTGACTGAAAAATCTTAAAGTCTGTCTCACTGTAGACAGACCAAATGCTTTTTCTCAATCAAGGACATTCGAGAAAGTACACCAAAAACTCCGTCTTCTTTTAAGGGATCTGACATCAGTATCAATGGTGCTCTGGAGGAGACTCAAAAATCCTTTAATTTATGCATCTCCAGTTATCTTGCTAATAACATTATCACAACACATATTCTGTTACAAGGATAAGAACCAATAACAGAACTATATTTTGCTCTTAGACACTCCTTCCCCCTACTCCAAATGAAAGAACTATCCCAATAAAAACATTTTCTGATCAACCATCTGCATAAAAACATAACTTTCCTACCCTCTAATGCAACAGCAATAAAGTGGCTAAATCAGATGTCCAAAACTCTTTCATACTTACTTCATTTCTGCAAGTCAAGCAGAATAAGATGACTTACCATCATCTCCTCCTTAGAGGGGAAAAGGAGAAAAAAAAATAAATCCATAAGCATTAAAAAGATAACGTCCACATCAAAGTAGTAGCGAAACACAGGCTCTACTACAAACACTGAAAAAGTGCAAGAAACCTTATTTAATCTACAAAGAAATAGGCTATTTTCCATCCTCTCCTCCTCCTCAGACCTGAGGCTAAACACATTATAATAATGAAAGTCACTAAGAGTTTGAAATCTTAGTAGCAGCTGATTTATACATTGTTGAAAGCTACGTTTTTAGCTTCAGAAAGATGGTTAGGTAGTCGTCATCTTCAGTTCACATTATCCAACAATCTGACCAGTGTTCCTTTCTGAAATTCTGATCCATGAGTTAAACTGCTCTTACAATTCTTTTTATTTGTGTATACCAGCAACATATTATCTCAATAGTTACAATTACTAAAAGCTATCTTGATTTTCTAACGTGCAGTGATGTTTTCTAACTCAATCTACAGGCTAATAGTTAATTTTTAAGGTAAATGAGACACACTGACTGACAGGGGAAAGCCAATTCATTTGGAACATCAGATTACAGTTTTCAATTTATAATTGAAAACTTAAAACCCATGTCATTGGCCTAGTTTGCTTGGTTTTTATTTTTTAACATTCTTGCTGATAACTAAGCCTTCCTAAGTATCCACTCTGTCTTCAAATAATACAATTATCTGTACATTTGTAATACACTAAACATTATGGATGGAAAATGTACAGCTGCTTTTCACTAGGATGACTATGAGGTAAAGCAATTAAATTAAATACTCCAGTAAAAAAAACAACGAAGGGATGAATACAAGAGTGCTGAAATTTTTGATGAACTTTAACTCCTTCCTATCCTCACTGGAAAATTACCGACACTTACTAAACAATTTCAGATTTACTTTAGTTTTCACATTAGTTCCTCTGACATTAATAAGCCTATTCACATGCATAAGATTAAGCATGTATGTAACCAAGTATCATAAACCTTAGTCTAAATATTGGAAATAGAAAGCTACTTCTACAGAAGAAATTGAAAAAGCAGAAAGCACACCTACAGACTGAAGATTACTATTTGTATCACTCATACTGCAATAGTCACTATGCTAAAAGAACTGCATTAGAAAATAAAAATAGGCAAGACCCACCCCTACTAGGCGCCAGTGGATTTAAAGGACGATAGACAGATCGAGGCCTAGAAAATAAGTTAGAAAACACAAAAATCAGTTTTAAGCTAAACTGAAGCGCAAGCATAAGAAATAGGCTTTCTCTCCCTCTCAATTACTTGAAGCAGTTTTCTTCGTAGATGCTGTTCCACACTCTCCAAGCAGAAGGCCCCTTGTATCCAGTGTAACGTTCTGGATTCAGCAGCAAATCCACATACTGTGCATCTGGAGATCTCTCATCTAAACAGAAAACCTTTTGTTATATATTCTAACGGATCAGTTTAAAAAGCTTTAATTTAAGAAAAAACAGTCACACAGAATTAAATATAAATAAGAAGTCTCATATAATACTATTCTGCCTTCCAGTTGGATTATAAATGCCTTTTATATAAAAATACAGCAATATGCACACTAAATAAAAAGCCCCAAAGTATATAGTTTATTCCAAAGTCTCTTGTGTGGCCATAATTTCCAGAATGTCTGAACACCTTCTCTATAGCTTCTTCAACTCCACCATAAACACTTGTCATGCAATGTGTTCTCTCAGCCTATGCTAAGATATAAACAGCATTTTGTTTTAAATGGGCTTCAAATTCAGGGTTTATTTGTTCAGCAGTATTTGGCTGGGGAGGTTGCTTTTTTGAAATGGGTATACTGCTACAGGGGCTTCTTATCAAAGACAAGGTCCAAGAAGTACATCTTGTAGTTGCTACATATTATATGTTTATTAGCTAAATGCCTTTTTTCCCAAGATACCCTTGTATACCGCCAGAAAGTCTGGATCACATTGCTTAATTGAACAAACTTTCAGCATATTGCAGAACACAGGATGCTCTGTTGGTTATGGCAAGAAACATGTTATTTAAGCAGCATTTCAACAAGTTATACCCTCACCTCTAAAGTTCACTACAAACGAATTCAGGCAACGTATCCAAAGAAAACTCTGTACGAATAGAAACTTAAGTTTCTAGCTACAACCGGTAAAAAGCAGGAAGAATTCTCTCCTCTTTGAAATTCTAGGTCAAGAGCAACTCATGCTTAAAAACCCCCACATAGCCAGTAGTTCAGAGACATATTCATAGGAACAGGCCAAGCAGTGCACTGAGTATTTCCTCAGATGTCAAAAAAAAGCCACAGAAACAGAGAGTGAAAACTACTCTAAAAAGAAGAGATGATTCTGCCTGAGCAGTTAAGCATCACTTCAGCAGTAGTAGCAAAAACAAAGAAAAGAAACAGACGAGACGCACAATAACACAGTGAGTGCCAGACAAGACAAAGTCAAATTACAGCTTTATTTATTTCTTTGATAGCACGGCTAACCTAAGCAGTTCCTGCACTTCCTGGTCACTTCAGGTGTCCACTTTTTCTTCTCATTATCCACATACAACTGAGTCTGTGGGGCAGCGCAACAAAAAGATGGAAAGCTGACCTGGATTATGAAGTTTTTTTCAGCTAGATCAATTCCCTTATCTAGTTTATCATTAATCTCAACAAAAAGCTAGTAAATAGTAAAACTTATTATATGGTTTTGTGCTATAGTGGAGTGAATTAAGAGCTCTCTCACCACCAGGAAGAGAGGAGAGGAAGAGAACAAGAGTTTCTACCTCCTCCCAGTCACTCCCAGTGGTTATTATCTCTCACTTCTCCCTGCTCCAGCTCACAAATTCACCTGATAAGCCAGTTCATCACAACAATATAGGAATTGGGAGGTAGATGTCAGTTTACTTTCCTGCTAATTCAAGCAAGCTGAATCACCTTACCATGCAGAAAGATGCACACCAGGGCCAGTGCAAAAAAAAAAGCACAGCTGGGGGCAGTACATCTTCCTTCAGCAGGGCATGATATAAGGAGAGATGGAGACAGTCAGGAACTACTTAAGTTAGTATTAGTTCTAAAAGAAATGCTGCTAAACTGTATCTTTCCCAACTGAGTCCTCTTAAAAATGTAAGTAGGCAGCTTTAAGATAGTAGAGACGACAGCAGCTTATTGCATGTAACAGTTCAGATCTACAGTAATGCTCACCAACTATTTATTAGAGAAATGGCTTATATAGAAAATTTTCACAGATAAGATGCAGCAGAAGTGCTGAAAGAGAACCACAGTTGGTAAGTCCACTACAGCTGCTACTTTCTCAGGTGACACCAAATATTAGCCTAAAGGTAGATTAAACACATCTTGCATTATGCCCTAAGTCTTCCTAGCACAGAAAGTTTTTTAAGGTATTTCTTAAAAAGGCCTTTAGCAGTCATTCCTGAGCTTGGCAATTCTCACGTTTATCTGAAAAACATTGCTTTGAGCTTTGAATGTTACAAGCAAATAAAAAGACTCACATACGTGGAGCAGAAGGAAGACAAAATCTAGTATCCTCATGTTTTACCAATAAGAAAGTCCTTACAAGTAAGGGTGAATTTAGTGCAGAGATCATTTGGAAACACAGCAAGGCTGGAAGAGGAACAAACTCAGTCCAAGCATAGGCAGTAGAATAGCAACAAAAATAATATAGTAGTAAGAAACTGAATCAGCTGCAAGTAATTTGTCCTTTATTTGTTTTATAGATGTGACTCTTTTGCAAGAAGCTTTTTAAAAAATATATGCTAACCCTCTCCTATTTACCTTCTTTTTTTATTTCCATAGAAGTCTCCTGTTCACTATACTAACAGGAAGTAACAGTGAATGTGCACTGTGTAGACTACCAAATGTTCCTTGTAAAAAATGGCATTCTTTGGTTGTAAGATAATATTAACTGTCACATCTCCATTTAGCACAAAATTAAAACTTTTTAAAGTGGTTATTTGCAGAGAAACTATAAACTTTTGTGGGTTTTAAGAGACAGCAAATAAAACAAACACTCTGAAAAAGCTTAAACATTTTACCATCAAGTTCACAAAAATGATCCTGTGAATCATCGTATCTTGCCCAGTCAATGAAAGCCTCCTTACTTTGGTTACTGAGGGGAAAAAAATACATTTGATTTTAAACTTTTAAAAAAACAACATCAATAAGAGCTACTGAAAGAAACACAATCCACATACAGCAGTTAACTTAGAACTGAATTCTAAATTACTGTATCTGAAACTTGAGAATATATGGAGTTACCACTTGTTAGCTGCACAGAGATTCAGGCATCAAATGCCATACTTTAAAAGTCATTTTAATGTTAGACAGCAAGAAAGATTTCACCATCATTTTATTTGAACAAACTGCAGCAGCAGTGACTTCTCTTCCTTCAGTAAGAGCTTGGTAAAATACTTTCATAGCATACATTTTTCACACTTTTCAAAGTACTACCTTAGCAGCTGTCACTTCAAGGAGGCGGGGAAAGAATCATATTTTTGTAACCTGTACTTTCAGTGAAATCTACAATACTTAGCCTTGCTTTTTAGTGAGAGAATGGATGTCTAAACAGCCCTTCCAAGCTGATTTTCTCTATGAATATCATTTGTCTTAAGCCCTTGAAATGATAATGGTATTCCACTCACCCTATCATTTTCAAAGGTGTACTGTACCAGAAAGACAGGTACTTTGAAGTTCCCACACTATGAAACACAAACAGTTCCAAAAGCTGAATGCTTTCTTCTATGCATATATGCAGCACTGAACTACTGATGCCACACTACCGACAGCAAAACGTAAGCAAAGTTAAGATTGGGAACTCTGCTCCAGGGTGCAGTGAAGCACCATGAAACAATTAAAACAACCTACTCCATTTGCTCAAATTAGTACTAGCTCAATTCTACAAACAGAGGCAATTCTGTAACAAGATACATTTCTAACCTTCTGCCAAATCACAATAGGAGATTTTATACTTGGCATTAGGTGAGGAACTTCTCCAGTAATTACTAGCAGGTAAGATTTGATAATCACAAGAAATACAGTTGATAAAGGCAAATAACACAAAAACATGGGGATGATGCTCTACTAGGTAGAGAATGTGAAGGTTTGCCTACAAAGCACAAACTCTTCCTGCACTTGCAGGATCCATTACTTCCCCTCTCCCAACTTTAATCATCTACCCTGCTCTCACAAAAGGCACTCTCTTTAGCTCTCCACATGCGTACTCAAGCTCATATTCTTTTGCCCTACAGCAGTGGAAGAGAGTTAATACTTTCTTATTTCCCCTAGAAAACCTTGGATAAGGTCTCTACCCAGTTTTGTATAAAACACCGCACACCAGGCAGAAGCAGTTGCTTTTTCATGGCAGTCCCATTTTGTCAGATGACAGGAAAGAGTTTCCACATCTCTATCAGGTAGAACTGCTGAAATCTATGGCCAAAGAGACCACACCTCTCCCTCAACAGTGAAGAACTGATTCTCCTATTTCTGCTTTTTAAAGGTGGGAAATCTAGTAGAATGCAAGTTTTTCTAAGTGCTGTTCACACACTTTCCTACTCAGGGGCAACACCATCCTGCAGAATTCCTCCTACCCAATCTTGACTGTGCCATGCAATAAGCAAGATCAGGGAATTGATACAAGCTAAAAATAACTTTACCAACAACAAAAGTAACTCACAAACTCCCTGATCTGGTTCAATGAACAACCACAAACAGGCAAATCAGTGTAACAGAGGGACAGTGCAGGACAGAATCCCTTAATCCAGCACAGTCATCAAGAACAAAGACTGATACTGGTACAAAGTAGAAAAAAGGGGAGTTATTTGCAAGTTTCCTCTGACTCTTGATGCTATAAGATACCTCTTTCAAATAATATTAAAGTGTACTTTAAAAAAAAAAAAAAGTCTACTTAGCACCTTTACCTTCAGATGTTCTTGCATCATTTCACATTTACTTTCTAATGGGCTATGGAAAGAATGAAGAACAAAAACCAGCACATTGCAAAACCAAGACAGACAAAATGAAATGCTCCTTTGTTACTATTTTTGTACTATTGTTGTAAATCACAGCATACCTTAAGGTACTGTTAACTGCTCCCAGTTTGTTAGCTTGCTCACAGTCTTCCAATTCTTTGGAATTATTTGCCGCTTTTGAATACTGTAAGAAAGTTGTATTTAATATACAAATAATTACCTAAAATTCTCTGAGAACAGGCGCTGTGAAAGGTATTTCTAGGTTTAGCGGTGAATTGGCTAGTATCAGGGAAAATCCTCAGAATCTAGAATCAGTAATTCTGGAAAATTTCTGGTTTTCTTCACTTAATTTCATCAGGCTAATTTCACTCTGTGGATTTAACTACCACAGAAAATTGAGCTAAATATGACAAAATTTTGTTTGGTTTGCCCCTCCCCCCCTTTTATTGTTTTGTGGGGGGTTTTTTGGTTGTTTTTGTTTGTTTGTTTTTGGTTGGTTGGTTTTGTTTAAATTTAATGGAATTCTGAAGTGTTTCAGATACATTGTTGTAAAAGGACCTGGGAAGACAAGCAGTGTCATACCTATAAACATATGCTTGTATTCTGAAAGGATAATCATAGCTCAAGTTTCATTGGTCATTTCAGTAGGAAAATATCAGTTTTGTCCATTTTCCCCTTGTGTTTCATTTAATCCTATCCATTGGCATGCTTTAGATGTGCACAGGTCTGGAAGAGATGCTTTTCAAGCTGAACTCAAATTTTGATTATTTTAAAGCCAGAATCGAAGTATTTAAGCTGAACTCTGATTCTATAGCATTTTTTTAAAAAAGTAATCCACTAAAGTATACTTACTATTAGAATACTTCTAAGGAAAACATTTGAAGAATTAAATTCCACTATTCTACAATAGTATGGTTATGTCAGCAGGAAATTTAAGTCTGTCATCTTAAAGCTCAAAAAAATCCTTCTAACAGTTTTGGCACATAATAGAATCAGTGCTCTCTTAAAAGATAAACCCAGTTTCCTCTTTTTGGGGTTTTTGGGTTGGATTTTGTGTGTGTGTGTGTGTGTGTGTGCTTTTTCTTTTGCAGACTGAGCCTTCAATTTACATAGATTTTTACCTTATCACAGTCCTTAAGAAATACAGAAAATGATTTAATGTTAAGTAACTGGTAGCTTATATAAAGCTAAACTGCCGGCTTGCCTTCACTTCAGAGCACATACATATTGACATGAAGGATTACTATCCAGACCCAGCTCAAAATAAAAACGTAATCTAAAAGCTTTGGTCAACCCTTCAGAAATAGCAAACAACAACAATAATTGGATAAATTTAAAAAGAAAGAATAGTTCATTTCTGAGGACAGACTTGTGGTCAAGATGCCAGAGGCGAAGTACCACCACAATACATATCACAACATTTCTCAAAAAATAAAGACTTTAATTAAAACTGTTCAGATGAGTAAGCACAATGACTTGCTTTAAAAATGCATTTGCCAGAACCAATACAAGGAAAAATAGCAAAACCTACTGAAGATCAAAGAAGTGAAGGAGATTAAAAATCCCAAATAATTTAAACCTTGTTAGGGGCCTTGCCCATAACAAATATCTACTCTAGAAGGAACTTCTCACTCAATTTTCTTGGATTTGCCAGGTCTGGGGGCTCACTCTTTAGCATCATATAGATGTTAAATGGAAAAATCTGAACAAGGAATGGATCTGACCTAGAATGAAACAGATACTGCTGATGAAATAACATACCAAGATGCTGAAGTAAACACGCTGCATGTCTTGAGTTGCAAACCAATCCCTACCCTGAAGTGAAAAAAATTACTGCCAAGAATATAATCCTCAATTTAAGATTTCAAACAGAATGAACATTCAAGCCTCAAAACATTTTTCCAGGCTTCACTATTCTCCAGCTCCTGGATCAGTACTCTGTAACCACTGACTACATCAGGACAAAGTATATGTTCCTGCCAAAGCAGGATCTCCTAAGAGCAGTTTCTGGAAGAACGCAGAAAACAGGTGGGCAGGAATTAAAATATTAAATTAAATGTTGTAACATTGAGTTACTGCATCCTGTCACTTGCTTCAAAGATTAATACAGCAGCTGTCATGACAGTTCTTTAATGTCTAGCCCCCAAAAAGGTATTCACCACTCAACTGAAACAGGACCATAGAAAGGGAAACTACTAGTGTGCCTCTCCAGCACTACTTCAAAATGTTTATGGTGGTGCCAAGAATTAAAAAGACATCCTCTATTGCTAACTGCACTTCGGTGGGGAAGCTGTGCAAGTGCAACCCTGGTCTTTGTGGCTAGATGAGCTTTCAAAAGAAGAACTGTTCTCTCTATGGTTCAGCAAACAAGCAAAAAAAATCCCCCACGAAAGCCTAAATAAAGCAAAAAGTTTACAAGCTCATCTACATTAGGAGAGAAGCGCAAAAGGAAACTGCACAGAAGCCCAGTGCTTAGACCACTTCTCCATGGGATTCTACCCCGAGTAGATCTACTCAAGAGATTATAGCTGTCATTATTAAAAAGATGGCTTTGGTTGTTTTCACCTTTCCAAGACAGACACTATCAGGATGAAAGAGAGAAAGTGGACATGTATGCCCTCAGAGGAAAAACACCTTTTTTTTTTTTTTTTAAAAACCCAAAACTTTAAGGATAATCCACAAGGACTTTCCCAAATGAACCAAGCACAGGCTAATAGCACAGTACTTGCATAGTTCTTGAAGCAAAACATTCATACTAAGGCGAGTCTGATGTTTCCTCAAAAGGGATATTAAATGAGATTGTCAAATTTTAAGTGGCTCCAAGAAAGAACTTTAACTGAATCATAAGAAGTAAGAAAATGGCATAGGTAAGATTTATATCAGTCCTGATGACAATTTTCCTGCAGAAATATTTCATTTTCTGACAGAGAAGCAGCAGATATTAGTGTCTTTGCTCTACTACACATGAAAGGTACAGAATTGCCCAACTTTCAGTACTGTAGGTTGTTGCAACCAGCTGTAAGGCAATTCAAAGGAAACAACTGCAGCAAATACACCAGCAAATGATAGCTTCCCAAATAAGCTATCCCAGTTTCTTTATTGTGGTGAAAGTAAAGGTGGCTGATTTTTCACTTCCAAAGTCCAATTTAATATGCTTACGTGAAGTATCTTAAGAATAGCATACTCTTTGGCTACTAATTAACATCTTACTTACGGCTCTCAAGATTAATCAATCAGAAAGTTCAAATGTCTACTAGAAGAATCCTTTCTAAAACAGTCTTTAAAGTCTTTAAATGCCTCTTTAGGACGTATTACGGTATTCCAGGAGTCAGCTGCACAATCAAGCTTGGAGAAGAAGAGTCAATTAAAAAGAGAACCGGCACGGATTATCCAGCTATAACTCAAGATCTTCTGCCCAGAGATAGCGCAAAAGTTTTCCCAGAACAACTACTGCTGCTTGTGCTGAAATGGTGAATGACTGACATTTAAATCATATCTGTGAGAAAGATGTTTCTTCTCTAATCACTGAAACGTTTAAATGAAGAGCCACATGTTATACATACATTGTTAAGCTCACTCTGAAGTAAACAGGATACAAGACTTCCTCTTGAGCTAAAGCTCAGACTTGCCTGCACTGTTCATGACAGCAGGACACAGAAGTGTGAACATCAATTCACAATGAAGTAATCCTCTCAGCTGTCTTTGGTAATCTTTCTTGGCATAAAGTCTAAACCTAATGCCAATGGCCATTTATGATTTGGTGAACTACACTCAGGTGAGGGAAGCAGCAACTGTGGCTGCCCAGTGAGGTGACAAGTACTGGGGAGGATGGAGATCTGATAGTTAAGCAAGAGGAAGTATGAGCCTACAACACAGCCAAGGGACTCAACAGGAAGATCTCTCATTTGGGCACTGTTATCTCACCAACTGCTAAAATCCTGTGCTTGGGATCTGGGGGTAGAATAAGGTTGTTTGTCTTTCTACTCTGACCTTTTTTCTAGGTGCATGTACCCTTTTTGCTTTTTTGGCTTTGCTAAGATCACTTGGTGATCTAGGAAGGATGGTTTGGAGAGAAGCAAGCACAACAACACAGCACAGATTGACTATTTAAGCATGCGCTGACCACTTTAGCCTAAATTGTCTTTAGGCTAATGACCAAATCATCCTTAGACTAATGACCTGCTCAAGATTCGACATGGCAAAACTACATGTAATCATTCAGGTTCTCTTAATATTAGAGGTTTGTGGTTATGTATGATTCTTACAAAAGACTGCACTGCTACTGCATCTGTGCATCTCAGCCTATGGCTTTATAGGTAGCCTGCACTCAGAAATGAACAAAGAATTTTGCATCAGGCATTCTGTGGCCATGTACTGATGTCCCTGGTCATTCATTGATTCAGTCTGCAGTGGCTCTCAAGCTACAACAGACTCAGAATAACTAGCTATGTCAGAAACACTATTATACATAAAAGTAAAAACGTAAAACCACATACAGGAACAGGATCAGTTATGTTAACAATTTTGTCACTATGCCAAGACTGAAGGTTTGTAATAAAAGGTCACACAGCTACTGTAATGTTAAGATTAAACCAAACAAAAAGCCACCAGAAATAACTTAGAAAATAAATGACTACTTACTTTATTAGAGCTCCCAGCCTTAATTCCAACAGGTATTTTGCTCTAAAAACAAAAAATAAATAACAGTTTTTACACTGTTAATAGAAATGATTATGCTTGATTAAAATCTACAAATTAAGTATCATTCCTACAGAGGTCAAAGAAAACTTGTTTTTAAATAATTAACTTGCTCCTTTACCTTTTCAACAGGTTATATCCAAAAGAGTGCTGGAGCTTAGAAGAGACTTAAAGTTATGTGCTTTATTGGTAAAATGACTAAGACCTTAAAATACTTTGGTTGTATTTCTGGTTTTGAAATGGAAAATAATTCTATTATCACTTTTATTTAATTTCTCATTAGCAAATATTGTTAGTAAAGTATTAGTCACTGCAAATTAGAAAAATTTTTAACCAAACCAACTTTTTCTATGTTATATTATTTGATCCATACCTCAGGACAAGGCTCTACATGACAATCTTTGATAGAACAATGGCCATCATCAGCCCAAAATGGGCATGGTCTCTTCAGGTTGACCTAAACATGCAAAACCAAAAGTTTACAATCAACACTTACATAAGCCAACTTTAAAAGATAGAGCTCTCAGTATCAGGAAATCCTTTCAAATTAAAGGAGAGGATACAAGGAAAAAGGGTTAAATTTAGTACTTTAAGTCTGGGGGGGTTTTGTCGGTCAGCTGGTTTAACTACTGTTCCTCTGAGTATATAAGCTGAAGCTTGCTGCAGTGGAATTGTTAGTGATAATGGTCTCCAGTGGACACAAACACATAGTATATTAAAGCACAAATTAAATCTCTCATCACTAATATAACTTCAAAGCAGTAAACAAACTACTAAAAAGAAGGCAAATCAGACATATGCAGCTCTAAAATGGTTATATTTACAATCAGTTGTACTTGTACTATACTGATCAAGAAAATATATTTGATGCAGGACAGACTAATGTACAAGCTTACTGATTCAAATAAGTGCTTGGATGATTTCAGATTTCAAACAATAAAAACAGGCAATCATTACTACACATCGTAGCTAGTCAAAGAAGAATGACTATAATAATGGCCTCAAATTAGAGAGCTGATACAGCACAAATATAAATAATGAAGAGAAACCACTTCAAAAGCATTACCAGCAAATCCTGTTATGACTAGCGCTCCTATTTGTCATCAAATGGCACAACAAATGCAGGCAGTACCACATATATTAGTATACGCAACAGAATCAAACATTTTACTACACTTCACTTGGATTATCAATGTGAAAGTCAGTGAAGAAAAAAAATCCAGCTTTCCTTTACATTAGGCCTTATACATACATTAGTGATAAAAACCACTTTGACCTCATCACTGCTAAACTGAAGACTACAGACTAAAGGTTTTCTTGCATAGTCAACCAGAAACACTGCAGAAGTACATTAATTTTGAAATGTAACATTACAAATAAAATACAAAGCATTTATCCTCTATCCACTATTTTCCAGATAAAAAAAATCAGTTTCAAAAAGTTCAATGTAAAGTAAAAGAAAAAAAAAAACAACCAAAAAACAAAACACAAGACCCACACAAAACTAAAAATTACTTCTTTTACTTTGTTTTCCTTTAGCACAGCTTGTACTAGATTTCTTCAGTTGATAAATATTATTCATGAAGATATTCAACTGAAGTAATACTTACATCCAACAAACTACATCTTGAATGATTTGATGTATCATTTCTCATTTGAAACTGTTGCAGATATTGAATTTGATTCTGTAGTCAGACACAGCAAAAGTTCTATAAAATGCACTGTAAAATTAAGCCTAATACTCCAAGGATGGCATCAGGCCCTAAAGTAGTTTCAACACAACATTTAAGAATTATAAATGTGCTTATAAAAAATTATTTAAATCTAGAAATCTTAAGTGAGAAAACTAATCCTTATGCTAGCTCATGGAAAATACATACAAGCTGTACAGTAAAAGAACAGTATTCTTGCTATACCTAATAGGTTAAAAGACTGAAACTAAGCATTTCATCAATTTAGTCTTCAGAAAAACATATTTTCCCCTTATATGTAGGAACATTTTTTTCTAATTCATGTAATTTATATCCTATACTTCCAATTTACATAAGGAGAAACTTAAGAAACAAAGCTTAAACATCCAGTAGAGTAGTGCCAGAGCAGCCCCTTAGGTAAAGAATTGGCAACTGAATGCTAAATGCCGTGCTCTGATGAACTTTGACGTCCACTGCATGTGATACCTGAAGGGCTCCTGCTATGGTAAAAGAAACACACTACTCAATCTCTACACTTGGAGAAAAACTGAAATCACTGAGCCATCTTGAACAATTACTCCATTAAAAAAACCCCACAACCTTTATGCTTTGAACACATTTAACTGGCAGAGTACATTTATACTGGATCAGTGACTTGCTTTAAGTGGCCTGCTTTTTTAGAAAATACAGTAATAGAAGCCCAATTGCTACAGTTACTGAATTGTCAAACCAGAGCCTCAGCAATAAAGTGAATCAAATTCAATTTTTTTCCCCAGCTTTATACATAATATACTAGGCATAAGGAAAACTAGATCAGTATGTCTCTGATACAAAGCAATCACAATACGAAGAATCTGAAATGAATTATAGCTAGATTGTACTCTCCCTCTAGTCTATTCTCTTAATTTTGACAGCTAAGAAAAATCAAAACTATGTACCAGAAATAAAGAAACAACCTTTAATGTTTGAAGGATAAATTGTTCTGTGGCATTATGTACCCAAATTAAAGCAAAACAAAAAGAATTCCCTCTTCAAATGTTCTGTCAATACCATAAAAGATCCTCAAAGAGCAAAACTTAATGTTTGACTTAGTCAACTGCCCTTTATTATACTAAATTCTGCTACCTAACCTTTCAGCAAGTTCTTTCTGTATTTTCAAAACATGCACACAAAGTTAACTGCTCTATAACATCTGAAGGAAAGACTGTTCTCTAGGTTTCTGTTTTGATGTACTTACTAAGCATGACTGGGAATTATAAATTCAGCTTTAAAATGTTGAAGAGATTCCTCAGTCAAAAGAAAAAAAACAACCTAACAAGAAATTAAGCAGATGGTATGACTTCTTAGGAGCAACGACAACTACCTGCTAGTTACAGTTCAAGCCATGCTAGCACAGATACATTAAAAGCAGAGACTTTAGATTGCTTTCCCCTCCTCCCATTTTCTCTGTTCAATTCACAAACACCATCCCTAGACAAAAAAATATGTAGAATTTTAGAATGTTTTGTACTTATTCAATCTTTTTCTAAATAAAGCACAAAAAAGTGTTACATTTTACACCACCTTCACAATAAGGCCTATTATATAAAACATGCCCCTCCCACAAATTTCTACCAAAAAAAAAGAACAGCTAACATAGTTAGACTACAACTTTCTTCAAAGTAAACTCTAACATTAAAAATGTTAACACACTTAAGAAGAATACAAGTAACGAGGCAGTTGCTGTTCTTATACAGAGGAACAGAGACAGCAATATTTTATTTACAAAACTGCAGATTAATTTAGGAAGAACACCTGCAAATCAGGATATACCAGTCCCAGAATGATTCTAGAGCAATAAAAACCAGCACACACGCACGAGACAAACTGAGGCTGTACAGCACTTGTACTTTAATCAACACCAATCATGCACTGACTACATAGAACATCCTTCTACATTCTTCAAGGTCTGAAGTATTAAATGTCGTTATTATCATTTAGAGTATTATTCAATACTTGTCACAGACTAGAAGTTAGATTCCTTATCATGAGCATTTGTGTGTTTTGATGTATAAAACTGTAGAGACAAAAGTTTTTATTCCTTTATTTCTTTCATTGAGAAGTGTTCCACTATCTAGAAACCACCTAGCACAATTTCAGCAAGACTTTAAAAAGAAAGTTTTCCTCAGCCTTTAAATAAAAACTAGCTAGCCCGTTCAGTCTTATACATCAGAGTTTAAGTTCTTTTATGACTGTTGAACTAGTAACACAATGGGAATACTGTGACTGTAGTTACAGAAGTTCACCATCCAAATTCATATCACAAATTAAATTAATTCAGAGTAGGACTGTTTTCACGCCCAGAACAAGCATACTCCCCCTAAGCTTATTCAGTATTTAGCTACATTGTAGTAGAGCTGTCTAATCTCACAATTTCCGCACCCCTCTATGTGCTTAAGAGCACTTCCTTGATTTTGTACAGGGACATCAAAAAACTCTCTGTTGCTTATTCAGAGGGGAAAGGGTGAAAAAAGTTCTGGCTTACTTATTCAGTTTGCTTGTTCAACACAAATTCTTCCCTGTCACAACTGGAAGTACTAAATAATGTGTGGTGATGGGTGGACTGCACACTGGCCCTTGTAATTGCCCATCTATGAGGAAGATCAGTATGAAAGATGAGGTAGGATTGCAACACACCATTGAAATGAAGATTAGCTCTAAATTTGCAGGATGAAATTACTGTTGTGTAAAACCTTGTATACCTGTTGCTCCTCTTTTTCAAATACTTTGTTTTGTATCTTTCTACTGCCTCTGGAGAATCCAATTACCACTAGTATGTGGTGTATTATCACTGAAGTTGCGCGTATCTTGTTTCTCCTGAAAAGTGAAGTTAGAACTGTATCATGTAGCAGGAGGAGATTCAGGGTGAAGTTACATATTACTGCTTGCTCAGACTAGAAAGTGAAGATTCTAGTGCTTTTTTTCTCCTTCCTCACAATAATAACCCCATCTCGTATGAGTTTAATACTTGTCTGGTTCCAGATCAGCTAGGTAACTTGCTACATCCTGGCAGGGGGCGGAACAAGCACAACAACGAAATACAAACTAAATGCAAACTAAAAATCTATCAGGTTAAAGAGATGCATTGTCCTAATACATAGTCAGACAAGCCCAAGAGCTAAAAGTAGGGAAGGGGCAGAACGGTCTGCCCTAGAGTGCCCTCCTTTTTCCAGTGGCAGGGAACCATCTGATTAGCTCAGTCAAAATGCAACCTTATTTTCAAGTTAAGCGTATCTGAAAACAGAAGTATCAGACTTCAAAGTCTTATTTTGCTCATCAGATTCTAACATAGAGAAAAAAATGTTTAAAGTAATAAAAAAGTGATATTGCATACTACTTGAAAATGGAATATTTTAACCTATTTTTCAAAGGAATAACAGTTCTCTAGATAGAAAACACTAAAATCAGAACTAGGACAGTAACTTACAAAAGCAAATCATTGCAATACTTCCATTTCAAATTACGCACGTTTCTTAGAAGACAAGTGCTGCACGCTATCGGAAAGTTGCTAATATACAATCCTTTTCCAGATACAGTAGTACAAAGATACTACCTTTAAAATTACCACTTATCAGTTGAATGAAAGCAGTCATCAGTTACTGTCACTGACTCCAAGATTAACACAGCAAACATGACTTATTACCAACAGAACTGTCAGGGACTGAAAACCTGCTACAACCAAATTAAAGAGCTGTGGGCTTCTAAAAGACAACTTAATACAGACAAGTTGATTTGATATGTAATCTTCCCTATATTTTCTGAATTTTATTTAAATTATACAGGAAAATACCATTCTAATTGTACCTTGTAATATCTGAAGTAATCACGTTCTTGCAGTTTCTGTATTTTGGGGAAGATCTTGAAAGTATTGAAGTCATCGATGCTTTCTATGTCACATAAACAATCATCTAGGACTCCTGTGAGCTATTAAAAATACATAAAAATGTATTTTTAGTCAAGAAATGCAATATTAACTACAGAAAAATCCTCTAAAGAGAAAAAGATGGCAATCAAAAGAAATAGTAATGAAATGCAGTTCTATAGCAAATATTTTTTCATCATTAAAATACTCTACAACATACCTTACACACTCAGAATTAGAAAACAACAGACCTTAGCACTTTTTTTTTGAGCTTAAGTCCACCTGCAAATGCAATGCTAAATCAAAGTTAGCCAGATTAACACTTTCAGTCCTGAAATTTGTGGACAGATTCAGCATATAGAACTTTCTGCAGAATAAGCAGCAAGAGTTTCCATACTATAAACACATGTATATTAGCACATCAGAGTTGCATAGCAAGTATTCTCCTACCAAATGCTCTTTAGTCGAATTGCCTAAAAAAAAAAAAAAAAAAACAAAAAAAAAAAAAAAAAACAAAAAAAAAAAAAAAAAACAAAAACCACAATCACGCACTGTCATTTTTATAATTCTTCTCAAAGTGTAAGAAAACTCCAGCTAGTTCTTTTGGAGGCATGAGAAAAAGGGGAATAGGTACTTTTGTGCCCAAGAAGTTAGTAACTTCACAGTTAAATTCTACAAATAAATACTAGGAAAACCAGGTGCAGACACCTATATTGTAAGGCTGTAAATCTATTGTGAAACTAAGTCTGAACTTCCATGTTCCATTCCTTGGCTTGTTCCAGGACAGCAAGCTGGTTCAAGGTACTGCACTAGCTTAAGATCACCTCTAGGAAAAGGGGTGCACACATGTGCAGAAGCACTACTGCCAGCACAGGAGAGGAAGGTAAAGCTGTGCAAATAGCAGAGAGAACAGACCCAACCAACTTAGTAGACTAACCTATGGCAACACTTTTGCTGAGACCCTGAGAGTGTCTTAGTGAAAGGCGAAAACACTGCAAGTGTGATTCTATGAATATTTCTATGATAAATTTCATTAATCTAAGCTACCCACTCCTAAGCATAGCTTCTTAAACAACTACAAACATGTTTGAAAGGCCTTTCAAATATAAGTTTGAAGGCTTTAGACCATACCTAAGGGAATGGAACCAAACACTGCTGTTTACTACTACTACTCTTCAGCCAGGCAGGAAACTCATCGACATACATGATGGCCTGGAAAATATATAAAATAGGAAGGCCTACACATCTTGTATGGGCTTAGAAGAACTTTTAACTATTAAAAGGTTATATGCAAAAGGAGATGAAAAATATTTTGTGGTTTTTGGGTTTTTTTTCCCCTCCACAGATTTCACGTAGATGAGATTATGAAATCATCTAATCTGTTTTATGCATGATAAATCACTCCACTACTTTACGGAACAGATACCCTTATATAACCAAGCTTGATATAAAAGAGTCATTAGAAACCAAATTGTAGGCTTCTGCTCTTTTACGAAGCATAAAGTAGGCCTGGAAAATGTATTCCCCCCAATCCCCTATGAGAATAAAGAGGTGAGGATATGGCAATAAAGCATTTAAGTAGAAAATTCACCTTATGTAGATCCTATTTTTCCTGAGGCACTAAGTAGGCTGTCACAATTCTGCAGAGTAAATACGGCAAAGAAGTAAAACTTATTTAAGGGAAGTTATTTCACCCAAAGTCTTCCATGCTGTTATGCTTGCCTTGTTAGTGTTATCTAACTTCAAACCTGGGCAAACAGCTATCAAAGAGCCTACATGCAATTACAGATTTTTCACAAAGCCAAGAAAGCTGACAGCCAACGTGACTGCCAACTTCAAAGTCAGAAGACAAAACTTTTTATTATTGATACTTATAGAAATAAAATCCTCAAGCATTTTAATCTATAATGATTTAATTAAAAATGTCAAATTTTCTTATTGGTCACACATAGGGAGAAATTAGTTTTGCAGTCTTTACAGGTTAACACCATACCACAAAACAAACAAGTGCATTTCATTATAATATAAAAAAGCAAAAAACCCTCTGAATATTCTGCTCAAATATTATTAAACTGTATAAATACAATAAACCTTAGGTGAAGAGCAACAATTTATTAAGCTGAAAGCAGTAGGAAAGATCTGAGAAATTTTCTTTGGACTCGGAAGTAGGAAACTATTTTGATGACCACTGCACGAAGCCATCCACTGCTTACAAAAATATTTTTACCATCTATGCAAAACTGAAATGCTTTTTCAGGGTAAAATGTTGCAAATAAACATGCAGTAGTTACACTTAGTGGGAAATCCCCATGGAAAAAAAAATCTGCAGTCTTTTTATTCAACTAAGATGGCAAACTAATGGAGGTCACACCTTTGTCAGATGTCTCTGATAAAATCTCAATTCTAAGAACATCTTTTAAAATGCAGTACAGTGTACTTAGAACATTATGAAATTTCAGAAATAAACCCTCCCCAAAACCTGGAACCGGTCTAAGAAATTATGAAGAGAAAAATTATTTTAGAGTAACAAGAGTAAGCAAATGAAATTCTCCATTTCTTTCTCACAACTTCTTCGAAACTGGAACAGTTAGCTCCCTGTATATATAAAATAGCAAAATCAATGTTTCCTTGGAAGGCATGCTCTAAAATTAAACTATGCTATATCTGTACCAAACCACAATTTATAAAATGGTTTGACAGCACATACAAAACACCAATACTGCACATTAATGGAATCAGTTCATAGCACACCAACACAACAACAACAGAGGCTTCAAGTACCCCAGTTAGAGGGGTTTTTTATTAGTCCAGTTGTAGCTTCAGTGCTCTCACTTGCATAATGATAGAACACTCTAAGAACATGCAGAAAATTGTTTCATTTTTGTTGACACCTGGATCTTCCAGTGAATTCTTTTTCAAACTGGAGACATCAAAATAAGAATAGTGTATTACACAGTTAAAATTACATATTTCAAGACCTACTTTGCTATTTGCACAATTGGTATTTTGCCTTTTTTTAATTGAACTAGACTAGTTAACTTAGTCCACAAATATGGAGCTAAACTGTAAGTACAACTTTTATTACAATGGCCAAGCTTTCTTTTCATCTGTTAACTACTTTGAATTCTACAATAAACTCTAAAAGCATTAGCTGATTATAACTTGTGTTCAAGAAGTCATCTGACATTGAATAGCTGCTATTTCTTCTCTATTTCCAATACGCTTATCAAAGTATTTCCATGTATTGTTAAACCTAGTTTAGTTTTTGTACGGATATCAGAGCAGCACTGGAGATATTAAACTCCTAACTTATCTTCTCCAAGATAAATCAACCTTTCAGAAGAAAAGGTCAACGTCCAACCTGCATCAATTTCTCCTTATGAAATCTGGAAAGATAAATGTATTCAGCACTCCAACATTAAGAAAAACCTGAATAAATGCATATACTAACAAGTACTCTATTCATACAAACAACCTTATTAGTGTTATCAGGCTGCTGTACTTTAATTGCTTCAACAATTAGAAGACCACCTGGGACACCTTGTTTTGTTCTTTAATGTTTTACTTTGCCATAGCTGCAGAATGAGAGGAAAGCTATAGGTAACATGACTCCAAGAGCTTATCTTTTCCCTATGCAAGTCAAACTCTAGGTATTCGAACTCTGAATACAATATACTAGCAATTTTATAAAATAGCCACAACCAATCTCTCTGCCAAGTGTCCTAAGAAAACCATGCCAATTTGTTAATGGCTTCTTTAAGAATCCAAATTCAATTAGCATTTAGTTATGCTAAAATAGCTACTAAAACAAGGGATTTTTTTAAACCTGAGAAAACCTCAACTTACAACAGAAAAAAACAGCAATAAAAGTGATCTGTACTAGACTAATCTAGTCACTGCCTTGGATGGTCACTTACAACATAGCATGCTATACAAAGCTGAAATTTAGAAAATATAAGAAAAATAATAAACAGATACAGAAGACATACTTTGTTCCATATAGACATTGTATTTCCATATAAACTCACTCTAATGTCTTTGGCCCAGCTGAAATCCTTCCTTACTGGATACCAGCTATTACTTCAGTCGCAATCATACTGGTGACGTATAGCAAACTCCCAACTACAGACACTTGTCCTTCTGAAGCTGCAAAGGCAGTTTACAGAAAAAAGGAACGTTCTCATCCTTCTCTGTAATGCGAGCAAACAGGCACAACCTAAACATAAGTCAAGCTGGGGCACTGATATTACCGTTTGAACATATGGCTTCTCATCAACTTCATAAGGACACCAAAGTTTCTGGCTAAAGCCAAGGGTATGATCCAACCCAGAGCACCTCAACACAACACCTCAAAGACAGCAAGCAGTGTTACGTGGATTAAACAACTTCTCTCTGTGTAGCTGGACCGTTATATAAGGGCACTACCAGTAGCTCCCAGGTCAACCACTTCTCCCCTCACTAGCAGCGGGGCCCCACAGACCGGAGGCACCCAGCCACCCGGCCCCGGGCTGGATCCCAGCAAGTACCAACCGCAGGGTATCAGATAGGAAGGACGTGGGCTACGGACTTCAGCGAGGGATCCCCTGACTTCGCCACCGGGGAAGCTGCACAAGACATGGCTCGAAGCTGCCCTCTCCCCCACGACCCTCCGAAGCGCCCTCACCGCCTCCTCCAGCCCACGGCAGGGAGGACTTCTGCTCACCTTCCCCTCGGGCAGGGCTCCGCAGCCCTATCCAAAGCCAGCGGGGCATGCCCGTCCGGCCACGACCTCTTCACTCCTTCCCCACGCCTCCCCCCGCCCCACCATGAGGGAACCCTGCCGCATCGTCCCACTCGCCGCTGGTTCCTACCTGGGCCTCCGCTGTCAGGACGCAGCTGAGCACCGCCAGCAGTCGCGCTGCCAGCCGTGCCCCCGCCGCTGTGCTCCGGACGGCACCGCCGCCGCTCATGCTGCTGCTGCTGCTGCTGCCGCCGCTCCGCCCGCCGCTGCTGACGGGGGAGGGCGGCCCTCGCCCCGCCGCGCAGCAGCAGCCGCCGCCGCCGCAGGAAGGAGGCGGACGAACCGAGGGTCGGCGGCGGTGGCAGCGTCTCCTCCGGGACGGCCGCTCCTGTCTGAGGCGGGAGCCGTCGGGCGGGGGCGCCGCGCTCACCTCAACCTGCCCGCGCGCTGCCGCCGCCACAGCACCGACGCGCGCACACGTTCCTCTCGCGGTCACCGCCGCCCGCACAGCCGCCCAACGGCCCGCTCCTCCGGCAGCCGTGCGGCATCCCGGGAACTGTAGTCCAGACGCGCGCGCAACCCCCGCCGGGGCAACGCCGGGGCGGGTCACGGCGCGGCACCCAATGGCAGAGGACCACGCGCGCCTCCAAAACAAGAGGCGAGGGAGCAGTTGCTGGGCGCGTGCGCGCGGTGGGGGGGCTTGTGCTCGCGCGCTGGCTGCCTGAGGGGAGGCTCGAGCGGGGCGGCGGCGGGCGGCGCCGAACCTGTCAGCCGCGCAGGGCGCCGGTGAGGTGCGGTGGCACGGGCTGGGGCCGCGCCAGCCCTGCGCTACGTGTTCGCGTGAGGTAGCGGCGCACCCCGCAGGTTCCCCCATACCGCGGCGCCTTTGGGCGGGAGGGGGCCGCCGCCGGGAAGTTGAAATGTGCGGTGTTTACTGGCACCCGCGTCCAGCCTTCGGCCGGGTGTCTCACAGAGACAAAAAGTACTGCTAGGGACGTGTTCTGCTGCTGGCAAGCGCCCTAGAGGTGAATTGCGTGGGGCGTTTAGAAGTGACTTTTTTCTTCCAGGTTAAACTGCCCTTTTCTCTCAGCACAGCTTCTTTTATGAGGAGGTGTTTACGTTAAGATGGGCGTGCATGGTTTTTTTAGCAGTAAGAAGGACAGGGAGATAGGAAATGCGGCTTTGCCTCCTCTGATTCTCTGACATGTTCCCTTTGAGAGCAAGGCTGAAAGTTAATGGAAAAGCTATAGACTCTCCACTTTTTTTTTAATCCGTTTTATTTAGTTGTAACTCCCCCACATTTTATTTTTTTTAGTGGAGGTACAGGCTACTGTGCAGCCAATGGAAGCCTACAAGATGGGAAGAAGGTGCTTTCAGATGTGGTTTCACGTTACAGCTCAGAGAAGTACTGTGTGGAAAGAGGCAGTCCTCTTTCTCCGTCTGCTCCCTCCTCCAGCTTCCCCTCCCATGTATCTGAGCTAGCAGTGCTGAAGCTGCATGTTAGACCAATTCAGCTACTTGAGCATTTTTATTTCCGTCCCCCCCGAATAATTTTCTGCCAGGGCAGCCAGCTGAACTGACTTACTGTATGTCTGCTTCATTTCTCTACCTGATCCAGGGGCAGAGGCAAGGGTACATATCCCAGTAGGAAGACGAGAGGGTAGGAGCATCCCTTCCAGTTGCTGCTTGCTCTTAGGTCAGTTTAGCTACACTTTTTTTTTTTTTAACCAGCCCTTTAGGGAGACTAGTTGGCACTTGAGAGGTTGAAAGTTACAGTATGACATCAATTGAATTTATCTAGCTGTGCTTTGCCAATAGCTATTGGAACTGGTCTAAGACTGTTACTGCTGCTTCTTTTTAGTTGCTTTCAAAATCTTAAAAAAAACCCCACCAAACCACAAACCAAACAAAAAACAAAACCAGCTTAGAAACAATCTTTTGCTGCCAACAGTTAAATGCATATCTGTAATTTACTTCCAGAATTGCAAAAAAATCATACTTCTGTGGGGAAACATGAGTATTGCACTGATTTCATGTGCAGTGTTGCTGGCATTAGGATTTTATTTTCAATCCATCTGCTCAGATTCTTCTTATACCCTTTCAATTAGAGGGGAATACTCCTTTACTGGAGTATGAAGGCAAGATTTAAGGTCGAGGAAACTATTTTGGAGAACTTAAAAGTTTTTAGATTGTCCATTGTTATTTACTTACAAATTAGTTCAAATTAGTTTCCCATTGTACTTGTCCTTAAATGCCAGTATGTCACAGATTTTGCATTGCTGAAAATGGCTTGAAAAGATGAAGGATTTCTAGCTATGAATTACAGAGATCGTGAAATGGACTAAGCAGTAGTTTTATGATTTGGTCCCAGAGAGGTGATTGCTCCTTCTTGCTACTTTTCTCATACTGGCTCCATCGGTGCTTTTTAGTCAGCACTTATTTGCCAGAATTGAACTTACGCACTCTGGTTGTACACAGAAACCATGATCTGTGGTCATCAACCGTGTAAAAATGTACCTTAGAAATTTTTATGGACCAATTTAAAGGAACAAACAGGCAAAAAAAGGTGGCTTCACATTTCACATTTAGAGAAGCATGGTAAATCCCAGCTGCTTTGCCAAGTTCATGAACTAGATTTCAGTAATCTGAAATGTGGATTTCTGGAAATCTTTTGCCCTTGAAACTTTTGCCTTTGTTTATTTTTCCAAATTAACATTTGAATGAGTCCTTTCTGAACTTAGGAGAGTAAACCAGAGGAATCAATACACCAAAAACTTCTGTTTAAGTCTGGCAAACAGCAGCGGTGGCAGTGCAGTGCCTGTACGTCAATGGAACATCTTGTGGTAGCCTAATTAGGAAGATCTGGTGATACGGCAAAGCAAAGCTGTGGGTAAGAACTTTCAGAAAACCACCTGATATGAATACATAAAGCAGATAAGTAGTGGAGCACATGAGTTCTGTGGTCTGTCAGGCCTGCTACAACCGAAGAACTTGTGTGCCCAAACCCCTGTTTTATCCAGCTGTTGTTGGGCCTGATACAATTTGTTATGTTTCCTTACATGACATGCTTCACTGACATCCTGTTCTCACCTACTGATATCTGCCTTAAAACCACAATATATGCTCAAGTCTGAGGCAACTGTTGGAAATAACTTTTGAAAAGTACCCATGGATGTCTAGACAAAGGAGAAATGTCAGGACTATGGCCTATAAATGGCAAAACAATAAATCAAATTCAGTATAGTAAAAAAAAGCAGTATTTCTGATGTAAAAAGTTTCATACAGCAATATCTTCACAATGAACATGAGCAAAAAGAAGAGAAAGATAGAATGCAGTAAAAATAAAGAATAGCAAAGTACAAAGAGGCAGAACATTTTCAAAGTCCTTGTAGGTGGTGGAAAATGAACTACAAATCTTAGCTGTGCATCTGTGTCCTCATTCCTGTCTTACGTGTGTGTGTTATAGTTGAATGTTAAACTGCACTCTGTACTGTATGACTGCATCGTCTGAATCAAGGGTACAGACATAATATCTGGAGTCTTACTGTCATTCCTGTAGTACCTATCACTTTTGATGAAGGAATGCTAGCCCAGAGATGAGTTTACTAACTCTGTCCAACTTCTGAATATAGCAGGTGTAGATGAACATAAGTAATCTTGTTTAAAAAAAAAAAACAAACCCAAGATTTATGCACTTGCACTCTGTTGTGCGCATGTGCTTAACTGCCAACAAATCTGATCGTGAGGTAGAAATCTCAACTAAATTACTACACATTTTATGGAAACAAGCAGCCAGGCAGGGGGACCTTGCTAATGCCCCTGCAGAGGGATAAGCTGCAGCCTGAAACCAGTCATATTAGGCTCAGTTTCAATATGTCAATCTAGAAAATGCAAGATTTCACTGTTTCTGTGGTGTGTGTTTGACTTGGACGCAGCACAGCTCCTGGAGCGGTGGGAACATTCCCATATCATGCAGTTCTATAAGGCAAACAAATTAGCCACAGGCTTACGTAAGATGGTCTAGGTGTGGGTCATTTCTTATATTTTCTCCATAAAATGTTGTTTCTGTTGAATGTCAAAATTGTGACATTCCTATACAATTGTAAAAGAACAAACCAATATAATTATTGACAAAGTAGTTTTAACTTTTTAGCTGCTGGTTAATTATTCCTACTCCAAAATAGTCTCAGAATTTTAAAGAACTGGCCTAGCAGCACAGTCAGCTGCTAACAGTTAAAAGCTATCTATAGGATACCTGGAAAAGAAAATGCAGGGAGGTATTTCCTAACTCTACTGAAATACATAAGAGGTGAAGAGGTTATGCTGAAACAGAAGTAGTTTACTCAATATGAAATTTCTTAAATAAAGATGTTTTAAATGTGTAAAGCAAACAAATGAGGAAGAATGAACAAGCTTGCCATGCGATACTGGCAGGCCTGCGGTTACTGTGGCTGTTAGCAACCCCTGTCAGGGAAGGGAAGATTTCTGTTCCACTGTGTTAGTAGCATTTGTGGTCTGGAATAGAAGTTCTTTGTTTCCATGGGGAAAAGCTGCAGAGGATCAGTTAGAATAAGGTTTTATATCTTTTTGTGGGGATATAGCAATAATATTTTGCTGGACAGAAGTATATTGTCCATGGCAGGAAAAAGGTTTCATATGCAGCCTTGTGCTCATAATGTGAGAAACCCCTTGAGACTGTGGATTAATTGTTATTTCAAACAATACACTAACTGGCTATGTTTTACCAGATAGTTTGAGATCTTTAGGAAAAGTCTCAGTCCTCACCAAAGATGGCTGTTTTTTTGGTGGGGCCAGGAAAGGGGTGAGAAGAGGCATGTGTAGACTAGATTTGTAAAAACTTTGAAAATATTAATTCTGTATTTGGAAATTTAAAAAATCATGAACTCTTCACATTATCATTAGTTACAGTGAATTTAGCACCTTGCAGGATCACAGCAAGATAAGATATAGATTGTACTTAAGTATAGAAATTTGATTAGAAAGTTAATCCACTGTTTTAGAGAATGCCATTGCTTAAAGTTATCTTATTCTGGATTTCGTTTTTATGATACGGTTGTGCTAAGTTTTGCCAAAATAATTGCTGGCTTCCTGGACTGGTCAATTAGTTAAGTTATAAACAAAGATTTCTATATCATTCATTAAAGAATGATACAACAACAGGCATGCAACAGCCAAATTAATCTGTACTGTTGACAGTGCTCTAGAGATATATTTATGTAATGGCAGGCTCCTCCTTCAGTACTAGGAAAAAATGTTAAATTATGATGACTAACCTAAGTTTTGAGGCAGTAACGTTATCTAGACTATTGACTTCTATTATTAAATTCCATTATTTTAAAGAGTTCTTTATGAATAATTTGTTAAAAAAAGTTTCAAATTGAAAAGCCAATGCAATTTACAGATATGCTTTAAAAAATCCATTTTTTTAAAACTACATTGACTACTTTTGTCTGCTGGCACAAGTGTTCTTCAGCTAAAATTATTTTTTTATTGTTTACTAAAATAATTTTTTAATCCTAATGTGGGAAGATTTCAGGTTGTAAGTTATCAGAAGAGTAAATGCCACATTGAGGGTAAAACCTGGCTTAGCCCCCAGCACCAATGCTTTGTATGTTTCTGCAGTTTACATCCATCTGTGTAACAGCAGTACCCTAGGGATATTTTGAAGGATGTTAATGGATACATTTTTATATGGATTATACATATATTTATCCAAAGTGTTTGTAGTCACGACTATATCTACTTCTGGGGTTAAAACCAGTCTTCCAGCAGCACACAGAGGCAATACATACAGGCAGGTCCTCAGGGCAGGTATGACATTCATTTTATTGTGGCATAAATTTTGCAGGTTCTTAGTTCTGCTGTGGCTTTGTCATTCCTTAGAGTTATAGGAGAGGCTCCAATTATTACTCTAGCATTTGTGCAGATCCGTATTGGTAAGAATACACTTTCTCTGCCCTCTAACTCTCAGCCTGATTATCCATTACCAAAAAACATTGTGTCTCTAAGGAAATCTAGGGAAACATACAGAATCAGCAATTTTATTTCTAATTAGACTTGGTGTTACCCTTTTAAACTAAGAAATGCCTCCGTTCTTTGAGAATGAGTTTCAATATTAATGTGAAAGCAGAGTCAACCTGTACCATGTATAGCTGGACTCCAATGATATGACTAAAAAAATACTGTGGTTTTTACACAGCATGAATTACAGAAATGTAATCCATTACCTCTACCTTGGAGATTAAGATATATAGAGGTATACGTATGTGTTTGTATGTGTGTAAAACCTCCATTTATCCAGGCGAAATAAGGATGATGCTCTGAATCTTCTAAATACCATGTCAGTACTCTCACTGGTAGGATGATAAGGTACACCATAAGGGCTCTCCTCACAAAGACTTGCTCTTTTACAAGAATTCACAAATTCAATAAAAGATTCATTGAAAAACAATATTATTGATATTAATGAATAGCCAAATAGCAGGATGAGTCACTGTATTTAAGTTCTGAAAATAAGAGCAATTTAATCTTTATAACTTTTTTTTTTTTTTTACATTTGTAATATGCATGAGAGATGGAACATAATCTGGGGAAAAGCACTCAATTTTAATGCTTTATGGACCAAAGGCTACTCTTAATTACTCCAGTGTAAGCCAGTTGACTGCACTGGAGCTCTCCCAATGTAACAGAGTAGAATTTGGCTGTAAAGTTACCTCGTTGATAAACAAGTAAGGTGGCTAACACACAAATGTGATCTTTATAATGGCAAATTTGGTTATGTTGGTTTCTTTTCTTTGTATTGTACAAGAAATAGCAATACATGATATTTCTTATTTAGAAAGTGATTTCATGCACAGACCTCATGTGAGAAATCTGTATTACTTCAAGTATATTGAAAACTTGAGAGAATTTGTGAGTTGATAATGGGGGGCCAAAGCAATTACATACAAAGATTTGACATCATCATGGTATTGGAAGTGCCTGTAGCATAAGAGGATGAATTTTAAATATTTGTGAAAAAAATAGTGCATTTTTATGATTGTTGCTCTGTGATACGTGGGTTCTTAAACTCTATCCCTGCACTGTGAGCCATCTGCAGGTGCAACTTAGATCCTGATCGAGATCACTTTTCTCTGTCGGAAGGGAGTTATTATCTGTAAGAGCAGGAGAACGAGTACTTGATTTTCTATGGCTGAAGTAACTTTAGGTCCAAACTAGTATTACTTGATGAGCCATCATATGCACCCTATGTCTGTGTTGTTAGTGAAACACGGAGCGTTCACACAGCGGAGCACCTTCCCGCCCGGGAGAGTTAACCCGACGAATGGGCGGCAGAGCAGTATTTCCCGCTGCGGCATGCGAGCTCCCGGCGGCCGCCGCGCTCTGCCCCGGTGGACACGCTTTCTAGCCGGGCGGGAAGTCGCGCCGGAGGTGGGACGTCCCTCCCCGCGGAGGGTGAGGCGGGGCGCCGCGCCGCGCCCGGCCCTACCTGCGGCGGCAGGAAGGAGGCGGTGCGGCGGGGGTTCCGGGCACGTCGGCAGGCGCCGCTCGTTCCTCGCCTTGGGACCGCGCCGCCCGCCCCATGGCCGCTCCGCAGGACCCGCTGCCCCCAGGTGAGGACGCTGCCGCGGGAGCTAGGCGGGCGGGGGTGCCCCGCGGGGGGTGTGTGTGGTGGTGGTGGGGGGGCGGCTGCTCTCAGGTCCACCCCGCGAGTCCGGAGCTGCGCGGGGTACGGCCGGGGGCGGCCCCTGGCCCTGCTTCCCTCCCCAGGTTGGGGTAACCCGCGGCAGTGGCTTATGAGAGCCAGGTGAGGAGCCGAGCCACGGCCGAAATGAAGAGTTTGTTAGTTTGCTCCCTTCCCCCTCCTCACGCTAATTAAGCATGGGTTGAATTTATCATGTGCTCTGCTGATGTGATTTAGGGCAACTTGTCTTGTCAAGCCTGCTCCAGTGTTTAGCATGTAAGTTAGCTTGTGCTTGCGAACAGCATATTAAAAAGCCATTTTCTTAAAATCCCAGACTCTGGGTGGTTAGGAAGCCCACATTCTGTAACTTTCATGGCTGATGGTGCAGTTGACTTTTGAGTACCTCTCAGGTGTGCCAGCATCACAGTTTTTCCCTACCTATCTGCTCAGACAGTGACAAAGTTTTGATTGGTAAACAAAAATGCGCAAGTGCTGATGGATTTAGGGTTTTTGGGGGTTTTTTTTGAGAATTGAATATTCTAATATAATTTGCTGTATTCCCTCCTCTTATTCAAATCTCAAATTCATGTGCCTGTGGTCAAAACATCATTGTTGATTTGGGTTTAATCAAAGGGCTCATCTCTGTGAACAACATTAGTGTCAGGGTGATCACTTTGTTCTAAGTTGTACTATTAATGTGTATGCTCTGCCTTGGTGTGAAAGAGGTCTTACATGTGTATGGTTGAACTCCGTAACTACGGTAGACCTCACGTGCTTCACTCATTAGTGGTGGTGTGAAGGCTGTGTTGCAGAGGAAAAACTGTAACATAGGGGAATACCACCAATATATGGTGCTTTATGAACCCTGTCCTGCTTAAAGGTCAAAATGCTGAGGTCTCCAAACCTGTGCTTCAGACTTCCTTCCAATACAAGGATGAAGAGCAGATGTAGGATTAGAAGTTTGAATGTGTATGTGCATACACATATGCATACACCTGTGTATATATAAAATTGACAAACTGTCTGCATTGGTAAGTGGGCAGCATTGCATCCCCTTTAGATTGGCAGTATTGAACAGAGAGAAATGGTGGTAATGGGTACAAGTCTGCTGCTTCTGTTGCAGGTTAGACTGGACAGGCTCAAGGGCCATGGCAGCCACTGAGCAGTCAGTGTGTGGGTGCTGGGTGGAGGAAAGGAACCTTGAGAGCAACCGTCGAACCTGACATTCTGTCTGAGTCAATTTGCACGTGTTGATTTATGTCCATCTGAGTCAACTCACAAGTGGTTTCTGGCAGAAGTGTGGGGAAATACATGAGGCCAGTGGCTGTATGCTGTCAGTGAGGAGTATGGTGATAGTGATTATTTTTGAGGGATCCCAGATAATGATGTTATCAAGCTGTCTGTCAGAGTAACTATGAAATTAGATGGTCTGTACTGAAGAGTCAGTCAGATGATACCTGTATTTCCTGTTGGCCTTCCAACATGCAAAACTGTGGATGTCTCACATTTGAGATAAACAGAGAACTTTCCTCCTTGCTGTTTTGTGCACCTGCATCCAGCTGTGTGACATGAGCTGCAGAATGCTGTGGGAGGTGTGTGTGAGAAAGAGAGGGGACATGGCATTTTAATTGCTATACTTACAAATAAATATTAAGTTCATGGTTTTCAAATTATCTGCCTACTATCAGTGGTCAACAAGACCATGGTGAATCATCCACAGGCAGTATGTGGAGCCTTTATTCTTAGGTACAAATATTCATAGACATACATGCCACTTAGAGAAAATTTTGGGACTTGGTAGTGCTCTGCAACCTAAAAAGCATGGAAATTGCTGTTCTTCATAAAGAACAAGAAAAACAAAAGGGGAAAAAATTGAGGTATAGGGAAAGAAATACAGTTTAAAAATATTTTTCAGGATAGATACTAAGCAAGAAAGATGCAGTCACAGACTCACAGTGACTGTTTCTGCGTGAGGCCTAGGAAGCAGGAGTCAATTACAGGTACCTCCCTGTACCCCATCACCTCTTGTAGAGCCCCCCTGGGGTCTGTCAAGTCCTTATTTCAAAGGCCTGTATGCTTGGAGCTTCTCTCATTTTTTCAGTCCTTCCCTCTGGATTGTGGAAAGTCAATTACCAGTGTCACAACGTACCTTGGCTGTATCTTGGAGATGTAACAGAATATAGGGGATGGAACCCTTACCATAGCTACAGTAGTCATCAAGGTTCACCAGGGTGTGGACCTTTTGTGGGGTCTGCTTTCATCTACCTCAAGGCTCCTCGTATTACAAGGGCACAGGAAAGACCTTTTTTTTTTTTAAATGCATCTAAGAATTCATAAGGAGGAGCAGGAAGGCCTCCAGAGTAAACTGACCATCAGTTGCATGCTTTGCCATTGGGTTTGTTGGGTCTTTGCTGATAGTGAAGAAACAGTGAGACTAGGGATGCCTGAGCTGGCCTTCTTCCCTGGAGCCTTTCTTTGGTTCCCAGTACCTCCTTTTTCAGCTTTTCTTTGCAGGGTGGGCTTCTCTCTTTGCCTCGGCTCCCTTTCCAGTTCCTTTGCAGCTTTCCACTACAGTTCATGCTTGGGAATAGATCCTCCATTTTTTGCCCTACTGTCATGCAACGTTTTATGCCAGCTTATTGTATTTTCTCATATCTCAATCTGTCACTCAACTTGTCTTCATTTGAGTTGGGAAGCTTATGGTGGTTTGTGCTGGCCCTTGCCATGAGGGCAGGCTTTATCTAGAACATTCTGTTAATACCATGTTTCTGGAGCAGGGATTTCATCTTTGCCAAAAAGGGTACGTGTGACAAGAATATGGTGTTTTGGGTTGGTTTTTTTAACTCTTCTTCATATGTCTTCCTAAACTTTGTACTGCAGTGTGAACGTGCTCATCTGAAATTTCATAGACCTCTGCCTTTTTAAAGCATTCACTGTGTCTGTGTGCAAAGGCTGCGCTCAAGCCTTGCAGATCTGACCCCTCTGATCGTGTGCCACCTGCCTGGAGAAGGCATGTGGGTTTCCTGTGGGCACCAGCGCTGAGAAAGGCTCTACCTGGCATTGCAAAGAGGGACTGGGCACTGCACAGGGGCTGCCTCTCAGAAGCAGGAGGGAGAACTGGTCCGTCCCTAGGACTGCTTCTGTCCCACTGCTGCCACCTGTCTTATTTTCAGGCCTGTTTATTGTACTGTCCTGCATTGTCTTATGCTTTATCTTTTTGTTCTATTTTATTGAGTAGATTTGTAGGAGTAGGTCCCAAAATAAACAATTATGCTAAATTTGAGTTGGTTAGAATAGTGTCTGTGTAACTTCTATGCCGTTTTGGGGCTCAGTGTTTAAACTCTGTATTTTGTAATTCATTTCTGGGACTGTCTTCTAAATGCACTAATTTCTATATTTGAGAGAAGGAATCACCAAATATGGATTCCAATCACCTCTTACTGGTTGTGGTTGAAAACATTTAATGTGTCCTTGTAGTAAACATAAGGACTTTTAGGACGAGAGTGACAAGAATGGAGTCAAAATCCTGCTACGTAATTTAAAACGCTTGTTGAAAATGTGATCCATATCAACAGAAGAAATGGCAGGACAATGTTAAGTTATATAGGAGTGGGTTTGTGAATACTGACTTCTGTATGAGATTTGTTTCAGATTCTCTGTGCGCTTTCGGTCAGTACCCCACTATTATTTGTCAATGTAGCCATTGATGCAGAGGGTTTGACATTTAATGATTCACCTGCAAGTACTTTGAAGATTTATTTTGGTATCCTTTTGATGTTAATATAATTGAAGTTTATGATTCTATTGTATACAAATAATTAATGTTTACCTCAAATATATTTTATTAGGTTTTGCACTACAATCTGCTGTTTATTATAGTATTTTTGTTGTAGTGGGTATGTTTACTGTTTCAGTTATTGTTTTGAGGAAAAAATGGAGTGCTGTCACTTGGAGAACAAAACTTACCTTTTAGAAGATTTTCTGGATTTTACTCTATTGCAGAATTGCTTTGTGATTATTATTAAGTCTATCTTTTGATAGCTTAGAGTTGAGTTTCCTTGTTGCATGGAGTTTCTAATCTATATGCTAGTAATGCTGACATTTTATAGTTTGTCATGTTTCCTTGTGGAAATGTAATTTGACAGAATGCATGTAATGGCTGCATAGTTGTGCTTTATCTTGGTCAGACAAAGAAGCAAAACTTAAATTGCCAGATAGAAATGTTTTGAGGATCATGCAGTGATAAAGCTTTCTTATTTCCAGTAGATCATGCAGCAAAAGAGCCAGTGGAGGATACAGATCCAAGCACTCTTTCCTTAACAATGGTATGTGTTTCTGGTCTAATACAGTTAAAATCATTTTAGCTCTCTACAGTTATGTAGTGCAGAAGTGAGGTAAAACATTCAAGACTAATTTAAACCATGCATATATATATATAGGCATTTGCTTATCCATATGATTGTATAAACAAATTTTAATTTACTAACCCTGTGCGATTAAAGTGTGAATAAAAATACCAATAGGTACTTAAGCTGAATTGGATGTTATCAACTGAGCTGTCCATGGGATAGCCTCTTGAGGCTATGACAGTGCCATTTTTTTTATTTAAAAAAACCCAAGCAACCAAGAAAGACTGGTGCTGACTTTCTTCTATCTATATAGATTGGAGGGATAAGAAAACCCACCTAAGGCTTAAAATTTCAGTTGTCCTAAGTTGTTATTCCTTTGTGTACCTAATTTGTCTGGTGAGTTAGTTGTGGAAAGGTAAGGCTTGACAGCAGCACCTTACAGCAGGCATGGGTGAACCTAGGGAGAGACCAAACAGCGCGCTCTAGTGCTTGCTGGCAAACGGAGTAACAGTGTTTATGACAAGCTTTTTTATTTTAGGATATTAAATGTGCCAGTCTTATGCTGAAACAAGGGGTATATCAGGTAAAAGTAATACAAAATTCTGTGAAGTCTTATAAGAATTTTCCTTCTTAATGTTGCTATGGATTGTTTACCCTGGGGAAAAGTTACAGTGCCGTGTAGCCCAGAGAAGACTGCTGTCTAATGTAGTTATGCAGAGAGATTGAAATGTATTGGTTTATTTTATGGATGGCAAGTGAGCAAGCTATTGCTTTGCCTTGGTGCTTTCCCATTTTGAAGCTTTCTAACAGGGAGTCAGCAAGAAACTCTGAAAATTTCACTAGTACTTCAAATGCTGATCCTTCACTGGGATCCATTATTGCAGTCTGTGTATTTGTGCATTTATGCCAAAGATACAGACTTTGTTATTGTTTTTGTGGATTGACTAAATTAGATGCTGTGTTTTGCTAAGAGGAGTTTTTAAAAGGTGGTGAAAAGTTGCTATGTTTGAGACAAATGAAAGTTTGTTTATTCCCACCCCCCTAAATTAATATGTCTTTAATCTGCTTGGCTATAAGCTTCTATAAAAGCCATACCTACTTTTACATCAGGGTAGGGGTCATAGGGAAGATTTCAGGTATAATATTAAGTTATAACACGCCTGGAAATCTGCAGCTATCCCCTTAAACTCAGTAATAATAGTTTTCTATTGCATCTTAATCAGCTTTTTAATTTTAGAGGGGAAAAATATTTTTTCTTTCAGTACAGTACAATTTTAGTCAAAGCTTCCATCTGCTAAAAGAGCTTTTGAAGTCAACTCTGTTCCTCCCAGTGTGCATTGCCTTTTCTAGATTATCATGTTACTTAAATGCAAAATTTCTTTCCCAATCTCTGCTTTTTCCCTAAAAAGTAATACCTTTAAAAATACTGTGACAAGGCAGCAATCTCTATTATTTTTGCATGTGCTAATCAGTAGTGTTAGTAGCATCTCAGTTCCTGCATAAGAAGTGTCACTATGTCTGATTGTAGACATATCAACTAGTAGTGATTTAAGAGATACAACTATAATTATGCAGTTTTATATACTCTTTCTCCAGCACAATTACACTCAAAATAGCAAACATCTGTGTCTCTTGCCTTTTTGTGACAGACTGAAAAATATCCTGTCCAAGACACAGGAGTACCTAAAGGTAAGTATTGTGAATTCTGTCTATTCAGGTATCATAGATCTGTGTTGTTATGTGCAATAAAACCATTGGTGTTATCCAACAGATTGAAATAGTCTTACTTAGATGTTTATGTTTTAAATACAGTATTGTCTTCTATATATTTAAGGTCAATCTGGTGTGTATATATATAACTTCTGAAATTTCCACCCAAGGTTCAGTTTTGATCTAAAGTCAATCTAAAAGTATCATCAGAAGAGCTTGATTTTTAATCTGGAAGGAAAATACAGTGATACCATCACAAAACACTGTCCAGAGAACAGATGGTAGAGATGTGATAATGTTAGAAGGTGGCTTTGGGAGATTACCAGTGCCTTCACATTATCGGAAATATAATCCAGAAATACCTTCCAGGTCTCTTGCCTCTGATTGCATTCTCAGCCCTATAACCAATTAACTCTTCATGTCATCTTTTACCTTCAGCAGGTATTAATACTATTTACTTGGGAACCTAATATAGCTTCACTCTATACAAGTTCCTGCCTCTCCTCACTGAAAATCGAGTGAGGGAGTGCAAGTTCTGTATTGCACTGATGTCAAATACTTGGATTACACAGTGTGAATGTCTCCCTTATGGTTTCCTTGACATGTGGGGTGGGGGTTTTTTGTCATCCCAGGTTTCACCATTGGCTTTGGTCCAGGGAATGCACTGGCAGAGGCTCAGTTGAGGAGCGCTCTGCAGATGGTGTGTTCTTCATCCTGTGTTGCACAGCAGGTCTGCAGCGGGGATAGACACAGGAAACCGTGCAGAAGCTAGTTACAATGGAAAATTTGCTGAGGAGAGTCAACAATATACCACTAGGGTTAAAGAAAGGTTAGAGACTATTTTGGGGGCTTGGGGGAGCCAGACAGAGGAAATGAGCATCTTCTCAGAAGTGCTGCTCAGTAGGGAAGGAGAATGTGGGATGAAAACTAATTTGAAATCATAAAGTACTTCCTGTTTATTTGCAGGCAGGTGGTTTGTTCCTTCAACATTGTTTATTAACACTAAAGCAATTTCTCTGTGTCCTGTTTTTTACTTCATCTGTGACATGTAGGTCCCCCTCAAAATGAATTAGATAAATTCCTAAATTTCAAATTTGTCAAAGCTCTTTGTAATCTGAGATTGCATGTTTTAAATGTATTTAATTTAAAAAGGAAAGCTGAGAGGAAGGAGAGATTTCAGCACATTCTGTAGAAAGGAAATTAACTTGGTTTAATTTTAGTTTCTGCTTCCTCTTGCTAAGTGTAAAAAGATGTAAGTACTAACATAGCTCGACATTTCCCCTTTAGAGTTGAAAGTGATACAAATGTCTCTTAATATTCTGTCCATTTCTATCATTTAACTTTTTTCTGCGAATGACTTTTCATAACTATTTCTATAAAAGTAAAGACTTAGAAATATGAATCTATGAGCTAAAAAGTGTTACAGATGTGCATGTCTGATTCTGTGTAACACAATTATTTGCTTCAGATAGAATGTTTGAATAGACAGTACATTGGCCAGGGGTGAGATGAGAGCTGTTTTGTTGGTTTTATGTGTCAGTTAAGGGACCATTTTGGGGCCATAACTTATTAAATAAAGTTCTGAGCACCCTCTACTGATTATGAATTAAAGGTGAGTTGAGGGAACTTTTTGTCTTGCAGGATTAGGCTTAATGTTTACATCATGTTTTGATTATAAATCTGCCTCCACTCAAATATAGAACAAATTTCACACATAATGTTTGCAAACAAATGAAGTGGAATTTTGATGCCCGTACTCTGCATTTTCAGCTAGGCTTTTTAAGATTTTTTTATTATTAATCTGAATCTACACTAATAAAGAATAAAGATGATCCTTATTAAACATTTACCCTGTTGGGGGTGGAATACTATTTGGCCTTAAGTTTCAACAGTCTTACAAAACCAGAAAAGAGGAAAATAATGATTTTGGGTTTTTTTCTTGCGAGTATGAGGATGAATTTTTTGATTCAGATCAATTTCTTGAGTGAGATAAGGAAATATGTCTTCATTCTGTTATCTGATGATTCATAAAGATAATAGCTGTTCTTCAATGAGATCTTGCCACTAAACAAACAACAAATAGAAATGTACCAGCACTACAAACTAGTCACCACTATGGAGAGTTCTTGTGTGTAAAACATGTAGAATATAATGTCTTTTAAGCTACTGTTAATGGCTGGTCAGCATCTGACCCAGGGGGATTATGCAAATAGTTTGCTGATGAGGAGCTTATTATGCAGAGTGAAATTTGCACAAGGTTCACAAAGGGCTTATGCATCCTTTTAGGGCTGAAGTGAAGCTTAAAAGGTAAATAGAGTTTGTGCAGTTCTGTGTAGTGTTGTGATTTTCAGTGGACTCCCAGGGCAGGTGATAAACACACTTTGAAACGGATTCTTTCAGTGTTTCAGAAAACCGTGTGTTAGAGATAGGTAGGATGAGCCTAATTCACAAAGGGGCATAATAAAAGGTAAATATTTATGTAGTACATATTTCAACAATTATTGTAAGTGTGATGAGAAAAGCAAAGCAAAAAGGACTATACTGACTTGTGACAGTTGTCTTCAGCCTATTTTGATGTATTGGTTCAGTTAATATTCTCTGGTCAGCTTTCTGAAAAAAAAAAAAAAAAAGAAAAAAACCAAAAAACACCACCAACCAAAAACCCAACCTATGACTTCAAAAACAGTGTTGTGTTTGTTTAGAAAACAACTGCTACGTTAATACTTGATCTCTGCAAGAATTACTCTTCTTTGTGCAGTAATGCTTTGCATGATTATTGCATTCTCTGCCAATTTAATATTTCGGGCTTTTAATCCAGCATTTCCCAGTGACTGGTCACAACATGGAGTTAAATTTTGTATGCTAGACATCTGTAATTTATGTTTGATAGTTTTACTATTTAAATTTGTATTGGATGGAAGACCAGTGTTTCACAGTCTTTGTCTTAGATGAGGAATACCTAACAGATCAAGTTACGTTGGAAATTGCATCTGTGAACATCAAGACCCTTACATCAGATTCTGGCTTAATCCAACAGGTAAGAAAAATGATACCTGAATGTGAACTGAGTTTTTGCTGTTGATTTAATAAGTATGTTAACAAATAAATATATTTTCAGGCTATATCTGGAGAGCATGGATTTACTCATAAAACAGACCAGAAACAGGCTCTCTTTTTTTTTTTTCAATGAAGTGAGTTTTGTGGAGAAGAGCAAAAGAAAGGTTATTTAATCATTAATGTGTACTTTGTAGTTTAAATAGGTTTTCATTAGCGTGTAGATGCTCTGAAGAAGAGTCAACAAAGCATTAAGACTTTGTCATGCATGCTCTCTCTCTTTCCTGCTGAAAATAGAGCCAGGGCAGAGAAAAAGTGAAGTAGTCTTAGGTTTTAGACTCCTTGTGTTTTGCCCTTAGGGGGAGGTATTTGACTGTTCTGCTTTGAATTTGGGACGCTGCTCTTCCCATAGTGGAAACGTTCTCCACCATTTGTGAAGTCTTATGTTGCCATAGGGTGGGCAATGCTGAGTGACCCCCATGCTCCATGTTTACCATCTTTCAAGTGAATGTTATTTGCTGAATTTCAAATTGATTCTCTTTGGGTTGAGCAGAAAACTTGAAGAGAAATGAATGAACATTTTCCAGTGAGATGAAGAATTAAAAGGAGTTCCTTATGCCAGAGTCCCAGCTGAATTTCATCAGAAACAAACATGGGTTTGGTATGCTTTTCACAGATGATGGAGGTAACAGTCTCATTCCCATCATCAGGAAGAGATCATTTATTGCCAGCTTAGAATCACTATGAAGATATTGCAGTGTATTAGAGTGTTAATAGTTCTACAGAGCTGGAAAACTTTCTGCTTATCTTCAGATTGTCCATAGGTTTATACTTTGATTAGACCTGTAGAGGTTGACTGGATTTTAGTTGTGGGCAAAAAATTGCTTCATACCTTCATTTCATGGGCCGTAACACTATGTTGTATTACAGCAATTACATTGCAAGAAAGTGATCTCGAATAAACCTGAGTGCATCTGACTTGATAAAAGTGGATAATAACTGATCAGTAAAATCACCAATTTTGAAAACAGATATATGGCACAGTAAATATCTTTGTTTTCTTTGTACTTTTTGCAGTACTAGCCACTCTAATTTTTTATCATGAGACATAAGTATAGTGACATCTCTTGAAGTCATTTAGGTATTAGCTTTCACAATACAATTTAAACGTTCATTAATTCATAAAGTCTGGGAAATGTTACTGAAGTTCAGGACAGCAGTTTAGCTATTGCAAACTAAGTGAACAGTATCCACTTTTTCTTTTTCTCTCTCTCTTTTTTTTTTTTTTTTTAAATTGTGCTTGCTTGTTTCTTTTGAAACAGATCTCTGAGGAGGCTGAGCTGAGTTGGGTAGCTCCTCATTCTCCCAATGAGTTACCCTTCTGGGAATTTGCTCCTCAGGGCAACAATAACTATAATCAGGATTTCCAGATTTAATTTTTCTTAAACTTTGGGTGCTTACACGTTGCCATGAAAGCCAAGTTCGTGTTTAAAAAGCTCTGTCCAGAGAAGGCTTATGTGGTGCCAGTACAAAAATTACTACTAGATGATAATGGCAAAGATTATTTATCGCAAGTGGTATGTGCAGTGTTAGATCTGTCTTGAGCAGAGACCAGACATTTTGTGGGGTGATTTAATGTTGCATGTGTGATCTTGCAGTTTTCAGGGAATAAAGAAATGCTGAAAACAGCATGCAAATTTTTCCTTTCCTAACAAAGTCTTTAAATATTTTGGTGATTGTTTACCTTCTTTATAATTGGACTATGAACGTATGCATGTTCACCACATCAACTGAAACTGCCTATATTCTATCTTTAGTGGATTTCTTAGTAAAGAAGGTGTAGCAGATAGGAGTAGAGTATCTCATTACATTATATTGTTACCCAGTTGACTTGTGTTTGCATGCACAGCTTTCAAAATGATAAGAAGACCACTGTGATAGCTTTGGAAGAGTGACATGATACAAAAAATCAACAATACTTTATGCAGCTATCTATGGGGAAAATCCCCGTTTGCTTTCATCTTTAAATCCTCAACAGAAGAAAGCTATTTCAGCTGTCTCCACACCCGCATAGTTAAAGTAAGGGCAGCTGCAGTTTCCCTGCAGTCCCAGGATCAAGGTGCTGTTCTTCCGGTTTTTAGCTGTTGCTCTCTAAATAGTAGAATTGAAATGTTACAACGTGTGTTGCAGTTTCAAGCTGCTAAGTAATTTCATTATGTTTAATTAGCAGGCAAAAAGCCATGGAAGGAATGTTTACTTCAAACAGGAGGAGAGTTAGACATGAGCCAGCAGAAATGTTCAAGTCCACCTGTTGTCTAGAAAAGCTTCCTATGTATGTAAAGAAATTTGTGAAAAAAGCTCCTCCACTTTTCCTAGATCAATGAAACAATCCCTTACTGCTGCACATTATGGGCAAAATTCATGTGGGGTTTTTTCATTACAAAGAATTTAAAAATCTTTTTAATCAAACCATGTGAATTGTTGAGCAGCTGTTGAGGAATTAAGAATAAATTATTCAAAACATGTAACCCCATAGCATATCATTAATAAAGATGACATTATTCAGTGGATACAACCAACAGGGCGGTTTTGTGAGCCAAAGCATGAAAATGATGCCTGAAAAGACTGCAAATTGTCAGTAATTCCTCAAAACCAGATATTTTCCCTGCCTGACTTTACAAGCAGCTTGGGATTCTTATAAGTAATCTCCTGCCACTTGTAGATTAGGCAAATAGTTATTCTGGTGTTCAAATACATTGTTTTGATTTATGTTTGTTTTCTGCTTTGTAGCCAGAAGACAAAGACACACAAAACCATACTGAAAAATCACTTTCAGGTAATATGTCAGTTTTACTGCTCTACATATTTTATTTCTAGATTTTCTTTGAAAGTACTTTAGTAAAAACTGCTATTTGTCATAACCAAGAACTGCCTGGGTAATCAATGCTTGTGGAGCTCATTTCATTACCAGTGTCATTTACAGCTTTCCCTTTGTTCTAAAGGGGGTGGTGATCAATAATGCGGACCATATAAAATGTGTAAGTTGGGCTTTCCAAATGCATCTAGTACATCCCCCACCTTTGGAAGAAATGTGTAAACAGAGAGCAGAAGCTGGCAGTAGGCTGTGGGGGCTTATTCCATAATTGTATGAGCTCAGGTGGGGTTGGGGGTGTGTGGATGATATACAGCCCTGTTAATCTAACAGCGAACAACTGAGAATTTCCTGTTAGTAAAGAAGCTTGTCCTGTCATGTAGCATTAGGATCATGCAATTAGGTGGGTGGGTCTTCATTTGCTCATCAGTATCTAACACAGGGCATCTTAGAAAAGCAAGGTTCTTTATAATGCTTTTGATAGTCTGCACGTAGTATAGCACAACAAGCAGGTTGGTTCAGTTTTGTTTACCTACAGCTGTGCCCTGTGTTTTCTTTACCCCTTCTTCCCTTCTTCTATTGGAGGATAAAACTTACTCTGGCATCCTTGCAAAGCAAAATAAGATGAAATTCAGATAGGGTGCTCTCCTGCCTGTTGAGTTCAGGCAGAACTTTGATTGAATTTACATTCATTTTGCCTTCTTTGTATAACTACATCTTGGTATGAGTGAAGCCAGCAAAGTGTCTCACTTCAGCAAGAGTTTAGGGTGCACAAGAACAGAATAGTTCACATATGTATTTCTGTGGAGAACAGCTGCAAGGCCTGTGGAATACCTATGAGCAAAGATGTCACCAGAACATGTTTCCCCTTAACAGGGAATCTAAGCATTTGTATGAAGTTATGTGTCTGCAGCAGTGTTGTTGCTGCACGTCCTGACTTGTTGGAAACTTCAGAAGTTGTCTTTGGCCTGCTAAAAAAGCAAGCTGATGAGCAACTTTACAAACATAACAATAGCCTGTTCTTCCCTTAAAACCAAGAAAATGTAAAGTGCATGCAGAAGCTACATTCAACTGAGTTGCTTTTATCAGCACTAATATTCAGAATAAAAAAAAATCACAATTTGATCTTTCTGGAATTTTCACATGATCTGACAACAATTACTGCAAATGAAAAAACAAAACAAAAAACCCAAACAAAAAAACCCCAACCTTAACAGATGCAGTTGTCTGCATGAGTAGGTGGCACCGAGTACCAGATTTGCCCTTTGCCAGAGATACAGTTCAAGTCTCTTAGACCAGCACTGATCCATCACTTGTAAATTGTGTCACTATTTTCTATTGTTGTTTTTAATTAATCTTTTGATTAATATCTGTTTTCTTATTTTAGTGTCCCTTTTTTAAAGAGTTTCATCCCAAATAGGAGCAGTTATTTCCCTATTTCAAGCTGTACAATGAGGCTGGAGGGCAGAATCTTTAGAAGGTGGTTCTAGGCTGCATCCATTATCTGCTACTCTTTGGACATACCAAATTCTCTCTGCCTTCAGAAAGGAACAGGGAGACTTAAGGTCATGTCTGCAGCCAAAATACTCAAACAATGCCCTACTCTGCTGCAATGTTAAAGGTCTTAGTATTTACCTAAAAGTATGACTAGAACTGATTTCTACGTGCTGTTATGGGTTATTAATATATAATAATAACCTGATCTAGTGGAGGGTGTCTCTGCCTATGGCAGGGGCCTTGGAACTAGATGGTCTTTGAGGTCCCTTCCAACCCAAACCATTCTGTGATTCTATGATATAATATAGTCTGATAGCACCACATTGTTCACAGGGCTGGGGAGATACTGAGTGTTGTGTGTGGGAGACCTCTAAATGGCAATTTTTGGTATTTTATGCAGGTTTTTATCACCACCTACTTCCAGCAACTTGGTATTTTTATTTTTCTCACACATGGAGGAGTGTGCACTTTATTCCTTTCCATAATGTATATTTAAAATAGGTTTGTTTGGTAGAGCAGGGACAGCTTTTATTGTGAGAGGCTTTACAAAGCAAAGGAACGTTTTCCACTTTTTCATTGTGTTAAAGTACTAGATGTTAGTTGTGTTTGTGCCTGTCGGCAGAGATTCTCCTGGTGCAAATATTTCTTGTTATGAAGGCAGCAGCTCAGAAGTGCAAAACCTTTTCCTTCATCCTACAATGTATGTATACAAGATGCACATAATGTGCACGTAATCCTATTGGTTATGTAAGCAGGGGTTATGGCAGATTTGAGGAAGCAATGTAGTTCCCAAAACCAAAAAAGAGGAATATCCCAGCTTACACACTGGATTTAATTGCATGTCTTTTCTAGAAAAGCATAAATATGGTACTTTAAAAATTACTGTTCTTTTGATTATAGCCACTGAGCGTAGCAGAGAGACAAGTCTTAGAAAGTTAATTTCATGAGTACTTCTTAAGGAAAGGCATTAACATGTCACTATTCTGACTTTTTCAGAAACAATTCACAGGAACATAATACTCTTCAACCCTTTGTGCTTTTAACTTTTTATTTCCAGTGAAACCACAGCAATAGATCCTAACTTGTCCCTATGTAATGGTTTTCATTGCAGATCTCAAGAAAACCTGCAAGGAAAATGGCACCTGCTCCTTGTGCTTATTCCGTGCACCGACCATCAGTGACATGCTCAATGATGAGGACCTGTTGTACACAGTGAGGCTAAAGCTGGATCCCTGCCACCCAACAGTGAAAAACTGGAGAAATTTAGCAAGCAAGTGGGGGATGACTTACGATGAATTGTGTTTCCTTGAACAGAAGCCCCAAAGTCCCACCTTGGAGTTCTTGCTACGGAATAGTGACAGGACTGTGGAGCAGCTGATTGATCTCTGTAAATTTTATAAGAGAATTGATGTTGTGAAAGTGCTGCTGAAATGGGTGGAGGAGGAATGGCCTAAGAGAGAGAGCAAAACTTACCAGAATGACTTCTAGGGCAAAGAAAGTTGTTAGTCCATACGTGTTAAATGCTGGGACTAGCTGCCACTAATAGGTGGGAAGTTTCCCTTACAAGAGAGAGAGCCTTTACTGATGGTTTGTATACTGTGTAAGCTTTATGTGCTGTATACACAAACATATGTTCTGTGCCCTCAGAGTTGCAAAGATAACCTTCCAAAAGTGGATGGAATAATGCAAGTTGTGTTCTTGATTCTACAAATGCCTTCAGTTTCTTTGCTGCTGTTCGTAGGCTTCCTAAGCAGAAGAGGAATGAAAAAGCCAGACCACTGGTTTTGCCACAGCAGTTGTGAACCATGTCGGTTGTGTACTGTTGCTATTGGGAAAGCCACAATTAGAAGGCAAGTTTCTTGGCCTCTAGGCCTTTCTGGCAGCCCTTCCACAATTTTGTATGTTCTACCTAGTAGAAGATGAGGGGTTATTTTACTTTTTTTTTTTTTTTTTTAAATTTTTTTCTTTTTTTAAGCAATATGACACTGTTTTTGGCACAGGAACACCTCAGTGCTCCAAGCAGCAGTTTGGATTTGCATGTTACAATTGATTCAGAGTTTCAACATCACACTCAGGCAAATTAAGCTTTAAATCTCTTTTATAAACAAGAATTGATGTTAAAATAATTCTTTGCATACTACTTCATCATAGGGTATATATTTCTTACAGAATAAATAATGCAATTCAGAGAGACTTTTCAGCCCATAACCACTAGGGACCAAAAAAACCCAATTAAAATGCTTTATGCTTAAAACTAGTTTTCAAAGTTTTAAAGAAAATATACACTGAGTGCACTTATCTGTTTATCTCAAATGCCTCTTGCTTTGCAGTGTGAGGTGACAGCTAATGCCTCACCCACAGTATATCCTTAGTATTGACTATAACTTCCCTTTTCACAGGCTGTTGTTTTCTTTACGATCCCGTCAGCTGACCTACTTTGTCCCACACCACAGTAGTTGCACACTTGCATGAAACTAGCACAAGTTTAAGTATTGATTAAAGCCACTCTGATGGGAAATTAACAGCTGAATTAATCTACAGTCCAGGTGGATGGTTATTAAAGCACTTATAGGGATTTAGACTGATGTATCAAAATTATTTGAGAAACTCTGAATTATGCTGTTTACATCTTAAATATTTTAGAAATTGGTCTTTTTCCTACCATTCTTCTGTGTTCTAATGTTCAAAAAAAACTTCCTGAAAAAATCAGTTACACAGTATGATGTATAAAATACTTACAGCTGTAATGCCATACACAAAGATGTTGTGACTTAAAAATACTTCTAGTTGTTACCCTTTCTAAAAGCATCTCAGGCAATACTAATATGTACATAGGTCTATATACCAAAGCACTGGTGAACAGTATGTCAAGATGTGGGGCAAAACTAGAATGGGGTACAGGTTGATGCACTGTTTACTTTTCTCGAGTAGAAATAACTTAAGAATTAGTAGCAAAGCTGAGGGAAGGCTAATGCTGTATACTGAGTTTCTTAATGTAAGAAAATGAAAAGGGACCTCTAGTAATACTATACTATAGATACTGAGTGATATGGTTACGGAGGAACTAGAAGTGAAGACTAACATTTTCAATGTCAGGCACTAGTTCTGGGGTGATATAAATTAGCTTTATTTTAGTGACTTAAGAAGAAGATCTAGTTTAAAGGTGAAGAGAGTGACCTAAATTTGACGCTTGAATTAAAAGCTTGTGGAAGACTGGAATTTTTAATAACTCTTTTTTTTAAAAAACATTCCTCAAAAAAGCTGCTACTTTTTAGAACAGTAAGTTTTCTAGCCATATTTTAAAGAGGAAATTGTACTGTCTTATCTTGTTGGGGCTGCAGTTCAAATGTCTTATGTTGTTCTTCTAGGAACAAGGGTTTCCCGATAGACGTCTGTCAACAGGAGTGACTTTTTACAAGGGCTTGTAGTGATAGGACAAGGGCTAATGGCTTTAAACTGAAAGATGGTAGACTTAGATTAGCTATTAGGAAGAAATTCTTCCTTGTGAGGGTGGTGAGGCACTGGCACAGGTTGCCCAGAGAAGCTGTGGCTGCCCCCTCCCTGGCAGTGTTCAAGGCCAGGTTGGATGGGGCTTTGGGCAACCTGGTCTGGTGGAGGGTGTCCCTGCCCATGGCAGGGTGTTGGAACTAGACGATCTTTGAGGTCGCTTCCAACCCAAACCATTCTATGATTCTATGAATTCTAACTTTTCCAAATAATCTTCTGTCTTTAGTTAGGAGCTCTAGAATCAGCTTTGAGGACTACTGCGGTGGCTGGGCTGCCTGCTATTTTCAGTTCCTACAGAGGCATCCATGCGTACATGCAAATAGGTCTTAATGCTGCTTGTCCAACATAATTCCCATACCTTGGCCCTAGAATATGCATGATTTATGATCATGTGTCTTTGTGTTAAGTTGTTCTTCACAGCGATAAGTGCTGGCATATATGCCAACAGCTTTTCTCCCTCATAACGTAACATGGCTATATGTGTGTGGTAGCAGTATGCTCTGCCTTTGTAGATCCAGTCCAGCAAGGGACTGGAGCCCTCACCTAAGACTCACAATGGGAATATGAAATGATGCAGCAGCATTTCTGAATCAAGATGTTCAACTGAAATCTGTCTTGCTAAAACTTGTAAAATTTTGAAGAAACACTGTTGTCCCATGGAAATCAGTTCTGATTCCTTGAAGCTCTTGAAAAGTCAATGTCAGCTGCAAGGATTCATGTCTGATGGAAATAAAGCTGCTTCTGAGAGTTCGTATGTGGATTCTGTATAAATTCAGCACTGAAAGCTGAAAATGTTAGCCTTAAACTTCATCACACACTGGATTACTCATTAGTATACTTGAAATATTTTTTTCTCTTTGTATGGCATGAATTGAAATGTACACTTTTAGTTTTATATCTGTTTATAAGATATTGGGTCTGAGTGTTCAGTTTATTCTTATCTTCTGTTATGTATACTGTTTTTAGAAGAAATATAGATAATGTTTGACTTACCGTATTTGTTTTTATTACAGCTAGGAAAACAGCTGTTTTCCTTCTCACCAGTCACCCTGGAACCACTGAACTATCAACTAGTTATGCTGTGTAAAAAAAACAAACAAAAAAACAAAAAAAACCAAAAAAACCCCCACCCACCATCATCTATACAAGACTCATGGCATCTTAAAGCACCTATGTTTGCAACAGATACTGCTGTTCGAGAAAGGAAGATGCCTGTGTTTTACCTTTCCATACAAAAAATGAGTTAATTTTGATAAGATGATGAACAAAGTTGTTTATCTAGACACTTGCAGTGGAGTTACTAACTATAGAGAGGTATGAAACCTACACTGAGTGAACATTTCCTGAATTAATAACCAATCTGATAATGAAGGTTAGAGAATCACATGGACACTGAAAAGGCTCTACTAGACTATCAGTTTTGTTCCATTGTATCTTTCTCCTATTCCCCTATAAGACCTGCTCTCCCTTCAGCAAGAGGCTCCCTTATTTGGCTGCCATCTCTGTGCCTGCAGGATAATCCGTGGCCCTTCCCACCCACTTTAGCTTCTATGAAGATGTCCAAACCACTATATTCTTTCATTCCTGCAGGTTTATCTAAGACATGGGGAGCCTAATAACTGTTCTGCAACCACAAAGGTGCAGTCCTGTGCTCCAGGAGCCCCTAGTTTTGCTGTGAGGTCAGCTATGAGGCATCCCCAACAAAATGGTGACTGTTCAGTTGCCTTACTTGCTGCTTGCATTTCCCTTTGATCTGTGGAGAGGAATACAAGATGGATTTGGGACTGTCCTTTGGAAGCCTACTGTAAAGAATGGGGTAGTGTGGCCCGAGGTGCTCGCTTGGAAGTTGTACAGAAACTGTAAACCATACTTCTTTCTGAATCACTACTGAATAACAAGGAGCCATAGCTCAGCCTGGGCAGTGCTTTGTGCAAGAAACTGTATTTTTCACTGTCTGAAACTGACTGCCTCCCACAGTTCCAAGTCAAGGTGTTAGGAAGTGGAAAAAAATGTAAATTCTGCCTTATAGTGATTTAAATTAGGGTAACACTGTTGACTTGTGGCCAGACATAGTAGGAAATTATTTGTCAGCAGAAAGGTCAAAGAAAGTGCATGACATTTATAATAATTTAAAGAGCAGCCTACTGTAATTTGGCGGCATACCATGTTCTTCTGTCTGTGAAAGAAAAGCAGTTAGTTATTCATAACTAATTTCAATATATCTTGTATGTCTTGAGTATTGGGTCAGTTTTGGACAGTAGGACAGAGCACTGTTAAATGAGGACTTGGGCTTGTTGCCCGTTTTGACAGAAAAGTGCTTTTCCTAGCCCCTGAGCTCAGCTAGTCCTAATCGCATGGCTATGGTCAGTTGTTGGCCTTAACTAGGTAGGGAAGGTATGGATCTACTGGTCAGACAGGCTGAATACAAGTGGCACAAAGCATAATTTATTTGGAAAGGTGGAGTCTGTAGTATTTGCCTGAACCTTGGCCAAGGACTGGAATTGACTCCATCTTACAAGAAAGCAAAGAGGAGTTGACAGACTTGGGAAAGGCCTGCCTGTACCCTCTGTTGGGGACGATGGGGGGCAATTAACCAGCCAGGCAGACATACTTCTTGGTTTGATCTCTGTATTTTACCTTTAAAATGGTGATTCTTGATTTCAAAGGCAAGTCATTGGGGTAAATATGTATTCGTTACTGTAGAAACGAGAGTTGCATGAGAATCTTAAAGATGAGAAAGATAAAGCAGTGCAAGTCTTGTTAGGATGGGATCAACAAGTTTGGCTTTGGCCTTTTTGAACTCCGACATGAGAGTGTTGGTGTGTTGGGTTTGTTCAGGCTTCATTTATGGGCCTTCACAGTGCTATGGAGATGAGGATTAAAATTGGAGAAGAGATGTAGCTTCTGTCAGAAATAACTGGTGAGAAGAAATGTCCATATCTTTCCTCTGATGTATGTACAGAAATAGTTTCCTTGACTGTGAGTCTTAGTTATTTACAGCTGCATCTTTCAACTTTTTTTTTGAGAAAATTCCAGAAACAAGGCCAAATGTCTTAGTAACTGTTGTGGTTTAAGCCAGCAGGCAGCTAAAACAACCACACAGCTCTTTCCTCACTCCCCCACCCTAGTGGGATGGAGGACAGAACTGGAAAAAAGTGGAACTCGTGGGTTGAGATAAAAACAAGTTTAATAGGATAGAAAAAGGAATAATAATAATGATGATGATGATGATAAAAGAATATATAAAACAAGTGTTATACAACACAATTGATTGCCACCCAGAACAGATGCTCAGCTAGTTCCCAAGCTGAAGTGCCTCCCAGCCAAATGCCCCAGTTATATACTGTGCATCATGTCCTATGGCATGGAAAATCCCTTTAGCCAGTGTGGGTCAGCTGCCTTGGCAGTGTTCCCTCCCAGCTTCTTGAGTGCCCCCCACCTTTTGTTGGCAGGACAGTGTGAGAAGCTAAGTCCTTGACTGCTTGGCAGCAACTAAAACATCAGTATGTTATCAACATTATTCTAATCCTAAATCCAAAACACAGCACTATACCAGGTGCTAGGAAGATAATTAACTGTATCCCAGCTGAAACCAGGACAGTAACTTTGATAATGAATGTGTTCTGTGTACAGCGTGAGATATGCAACTTTACCCACCTGAAGGTGCTTTTTTTTTATTTTTTTATTATGAGTTTGTTTCAAAATTACCCAATATTTAGTTTGGGAAAGCTTTTTGTCTCCAAAAATACCCAGTTTCATGTTGTTGATCACATAAAACACATTTAAACAACAAAGAAGTTCCTTAACAGGAAGAGCTAGGATAAGAATAAGAAAGGGGCACCCAAATCCTTACACTAGCAGCAATATCTTGAGTCTAAGCTGAGGATTTTTTTTTCATGTTTGTGCCCAATACATGTGAGCTTCCCCTACTCCTCTCAGGCTTCAGTTCATTCACAATCCCAGAAAGAGTTTATTAGATTTATTTTTTTTGTCCTAATTTACTTTTGTCTCTGCTTTCTCTGAAGGTGAAGAGTTCAGCAATGCAAAGGTGTCTTAAAAGCCTGATGCTCTCTAACCATTGGAAAACACCTACCATCTCGTGGTAAAAGGTGATACTACAGCCCTCTCGTTTCCTCTTTTGAAAATGCAGCCACGCTGAGGGCACGTGAGCCCATCTCTAACCACAGTAACCCACCAGGGAGATTCAAAGGCAACTGCAATGAGGGTGATGGTGTAGCTGAGGCATAAAGGCGTAGTCCTAGGGAACTTGGGTTTGGTCACAGTCTGTAGTTTGGGGAACATCACACAGTGTTTTGTTCCACACAGATGCACAATGTTTCTTGTTTTTTATCTCCCTAGGTAGGTAGGGACGGACCACTATGTTTGTGTAGACCATGGCACAATCATCTTTAGGTGGGGAAGGGGGGAGGCAGACAGGGCAGGCATTAGGCGCAGGTTTGCTCTAGTATCTACTACAATATGAATGAAGAAGTGATCCCAACTACTTTCAGAATCTTGGAGTGTGGTGTCACTGATTTATAAAAGAAGGGGCAAGTATGTGTTAAGGGTTATATGGCCTATAAATGGTTTTCAAAAGGACCAGTGACTTCTCTGTAACTTGTTTGTCCTTTAGCCCTCTAATCTGTATCTTGTTTGGTCTTACACTTCTCTGCAACATTTTGCTTTAAAAGCAGGCATTGCAACAAAAAAATAGACTACTTACTAGTTTCTGATGTAGCCGTAGAATTTTAAGCTTTTGAATGGGTAAGCACATTAAAAAAAAAAACCCTAACTTTTTATTTTGTTCCCTGTGATTTGTAAGATTTGCGCATTTAGGCTTGAAACTGAAAACTGGAAGATCTGAATGATCACTGGAGCCAAGTATTGACACATCAAGGACGAGTTATTGAAGGCCACTGATTAACTTGTAACTAAGTAACAGCTGAATCAGCTCGGCTCTGATCTGAAATATTAATGTTGGTGTACCAGGAAGGGGTGACTCATGTCCACTTTGAATGCAATGCCTGTCAAAGAAGCTAGGAGAATAATTTCCATCAGAAAATGCTGTAATGCACTAACAGCTCCACTAAAGCTACGGAAGGCACAACAACATCAGGCTTTTGAGATCATATAGGCAGCTTGTGGTGGCCACTATCTGTAATGGCTGTGGGTACGTGACCCTATGACTTGATGTACTACAGATGGTTTTGTCTCTGCCAAACCATAGATGTCTTGTACCGACACCAAAAACCCAGCAGTACTTAGGAAGCTGTTATGGTACTGCATGCATCAGACAAAGGATGGACGCAGCCAGCTCTACCCCTAGACTAAAGTCAGCATAACTTTGGGCTTTGGTACATACACTAGGAAGAAAAGTAAATAAGCATATCTGAACATTGAGAAACCATAAGTAACCTATGACAGAAAGTGCTGGATAGGCCTGAAAAGGAAAAGCAGCTTCTTGCGTAAAGGGAAGAATGGTATTTGAAATTGTGGAGAGGAGTTGAACAAAAAGGGACCCATGAGAGGTTTTAGAATGTGTTTGTGTCAAGTCTAGGGACTTCCTTTTTAAAATAGCTCACCATTAATTGGTGGAAATTTAATAATTGGAACTATGTATAAAATATTGGGCCAAGCAAGGATGGCTACATACATTGTTACCCTAACCTTGGGCAATGACTTCCAGCTCCTTTACCAAGAAATTACAGGAGGGCTCAAAATAGTCTATGGTTGTACTCTTCTTTTTCTATTGAATAAAGTGGTGTTTGTTAAGCTACCTGACTGAATATGTGTGAAGGGGTTAAAAAAAGTGCCAGGTCATCAATTTAGTTCAATTTTCCCAGATTTCTGAGTGGACTTTAACTGTTACTAGCATGGCTTGTGTTGCTGTCAGAAGCTTACATTGAAGCATGCCACAGTTACACAGGTGATTTTAACAAATTGTATCAAAGCCAGTTTTGCTGACCCAGACTCAGTGTGCACAGTATTTATCTAAACTAAAAATTAATTGTCACTATAAGACTCAATCCCATAAATCCAAAGCTCTGTGTAAAATGCTGCTAGATGCCCTCAGTCTGTCCTAATTAGTGGGTTGTGGTCTGACACTGCTGCTCAAGTGTTAAGTCCGTCTCTTCTCCAAAGTAGAAAGGGAAAACAGAATCAAAAGCTAAGTCTGTAAAAGATCAAGTTTCAGGGTTTTTATGAGATAAATTTAAGCAGCTCATAGTACCCAAGAGGGAATATGTAAGATTTGGAGATCACCTAATTATCACTGAAAATAAGCAAGAAGTTCATAAAGGCTGTACTCGGTAGTGCTGGTTGAGTATGGTAGCAGCTGAGGTGCAGTAGCAACTCCTGCACTGCTGCTGTCTTGTGATTATATTCCTCTCCCAGTTCTTGTAGCTGAGGCAGGAAAGGCAGGTAAAATTTCTTAGGGGTAACAAGGTCCTCCTTCAAATGCTACCTTTTGGCCAAGAATAGCTGCTAAATTTGCTTGAGCTGGAACTGTCTGCCTCTGTCTTAACAAAGTGTTTCTGTTTCCCCAGCAAGCAAAATTCTGGAACATGGAAAGTCAGAATGTGCTGACAGGGTAACACACAGTCCCAGCAATGGTTGAGTGCAATTTGAATTGTAGCTTCAAAAGCGAAAGCATGAGTTAGGACTTTGACCCAGGAAATAAGGGAAGACACTGTTATTTGTTATCATGACTGCACTAGTAAATGGCTAAAAATAGCAGTTACAAGAAATCAGCAGGAAAACAAGAATCTATCAGCAAAACAACTGCAGCTGTAAACCAACTGACTCACTGTCAATGGTGCATTAGGTTTGGCGGCTGAAATAGGGATTTTCCTGCAAATATCATAAACTGCCTATGACTCAGCCTTCAATAAGGTGATCAGTGTATTAATCAAACAGCTGTTCTGCTTCAGTAAAAAACTGGTGCATACTTTAAATGACTATTTCCTTTAGATTGTTTCTTTCCAAAAGTAGAAGAGCTCAGAGCCAGAAGTAGCAGTATAGTAAAACTTTATTTTCTGTGGCTCTTCTAGAAACACTTCCACTTGTTGCTCATCCTTTCAGCATCACTACTTTTTCATTCCAGCCCTTCAGTATCTTTTCTGTCCCTGTTGTTTGACCCAAACTTTCAAACCTGCTTTGAGGTTGCTTTCCAGTTCTGAGAAGTGAAGGCATTTCAGGTACTTCTGTCAGTCTGGTTTTATCAAAACTTTCTACTCTTTAGACTAGAATGCCTGTAACAATAGCTTCAAAGGAAAACTAAGTGGTAGCTCAGGCTCTAGGATTTTTTTTTTTTAATTCTCTTTTTAAAAAGTGCAGACAACAGTTCTCAGTCCTCTTTCAAAACCATGCATGATTCTAAGGTATCTATCCCCCAACCAATCTGCTTTGCTGGTCTTTAGTCTGAATAGATCATTTTGGCAGTTCTCAAAAGAAATGTTACCATACCTTTCTGTGAATGAATCCTTCAAATCTGATATAGGTAAGCTGTTGTACTCTTTAAAGCAGCTGTCTTACAACTATTAGATGAATTCTAGCAAGTAGATATGATTTGGTATGCTGTTTTTGTGCTGGTTAATTGTAGAATAGGAGACCGGATATTATCTAGCTACGATATTGAAATGGTCTTTGTGACAACAGTGGCTGAATACCTTTTTTTTTTTTTTTGTATTTGCTATAAACACATGCACAGCTTCCTGCGAGGCAAAGAGGTACTATAATATCTGTAGTTGAACAGGCTACAGTGATTTTGTTTTGTGGTCCTTTCCTATTTGCAACCTTTATTTTTGTGCTCATCTTTCCCCCATCCAGCATACGAACAGGACGAACTTTAAGTAGCACTTCTCTGAGCAGCATGCTGCAACACATCATGAGCTGTAAAACTACTAGGGATTTCATTGCCCTATCTGCTTAGTAAACCTAAACAGCCAAACCTAGGCTTAGTGACACCTCTGAGAGAACAGGAGGATAAAAGTACAGCCTTGGGGCTGTGGGTATAAGATTGGGAGTGAGTATAAGACTTCCAGGTTTCAGAAACTCCATAGTCCTGGAGCAACAAATGACCTAGTCGACTTTGAAAACTGCATTTGGGTCTGGTCACAGCAGATGTGTCTTGCTAGGAGGAGATGGAGTTAGGCTGTAACAAGGGACCTACAGAGGAAACACAAAGCGTAGAGGAAGTGAAAGGGTTTGTAGTGGAAGCTTGTGGTAGTGGTAAGGAGCTGAATTAACTGTGTGACCAAGTTGTTACTTTAGTGCTTGTAAATCCAAGCCCACAGGGCACGTGTGGGAGCAGCAGTGGTGTCCGAAATCTGGGTTCTTCACCCAGTGTGCAAAGAGCGCATCACACACAGAGCAGAGATATTTACTTACTTCAGTTCTGGCCAGCATAGGGTTTCAGGCATCTAACACCAGCTGGCACACCAAGTACATAAAGCATGCCTTTTTTTATAATAACAAGGCGTAGCTGACTGCTGTTCTTAAAACTTCCTTAACCATCTTTCACCTGCCTTCACCATACTGCTACCTGTGAATATTGAACTATTAAGATCAATTCAAGCAATTAGAGCCATTGCTCAATAGATGGAACCAAACAAAAGGGAAACCATTACAAATTAGAAAATAGTTAGAATAGTTGTAAGATAAGAAGCTCTGGAATAATCTCATTTTAAAGCAGCTCAGCCTTGGACGAACAGATGCACAAAGATAAGAAAGTTACAAGATGATCACAAAACCAGCCTTGAAGGGTAAGGTATACATGATACCAGGACTGAGTCTGTGTAGAAGTAAAGGTCAAGAAGAGGATGAGCCTTCATCTGAAGACCCCCGACGACCACCTGGAGGTGCCAACAAACATGCGCAAAAGACATTAGCATATGCTAACAAGTTCCTGGAAAATCCATGAATGTGATGAGCATTACTTGGAAATATAATAAATATGTATATTAGCATAGTATAAATAGTTTTGTCTTTTGGGTGTGCACTTTAGGTGGAGTTATCCCCCCCGGACCCAGTGCTACAGTAAAGAATGCCTGCTTTCTAAAACTTCAAAATTAAGTCTTAGAAAGTGAATTATTTTGCCACTTTCTGGTAACAATACATATGCATTTTACTTCATGTTTCAAACATTTGGGGAGGTCTTCTAGCTAGCATGCTCAGTATTCACAAAGGAGTGTGCATTTTAGTATTAAGATCAATACAGGTGACTTGAGGATACACTATTTCTTGATACTACCTTCAAGGCCAGATTTATTTTATATATGCTTACAATAGGGAAAGAATCATAGAATAGTTTGATCATAGAATGCTTTGGGTTGG
>VXBL01009185.1:0-49538 GCA_013400195.1 Aramus guarauna
AGGCTGCCCACGGAAGTGGTTGAATCACTACCCCGTGAGGTATTTAAAAGATGTGTAGATGTGGTGCTTAGGGACGTGGTTTAGTGGTGGACTTGGCAGTGCTAGGTTAACAGCTGGACTTGTTCTTAAAGGTCTTTTCCAACCTAAATGATTCTAGGATTCTATTGATCAGTCTTTGCTACAATTAGTTACAGACTAAATGAGAAAATTCACTTTGTTTGGTGAATCTTCAGGAGATGCAGATAAAAAGAAGAAAATGTCCTGTCTTGAGAGTCTAAGTATTTCAGGATTTAATAACTCGAATGCTTAATCATTAATGTGCCCGAATCTCTGTGAAATACAAGCATTGTTCCATATGCTTGTCTGCCTTTTTAATTCCACATTGCTTGCCACTAATTAGTTACGTGCCGTTTCTCATCTAATCCTCTTTTGTAAAATTTAAACTTCAAATGATAGCATTTATCAAACACACAAAGCCAGCTGATGCACATCAAGAAAAGCAGATAATTATTCTTGCAGATAAAAATGAAAGCCTCTCTGCAAGCTCCCCCTTGCTGTGCCAGTTACAGTTTAGCAGAGTGAGGTCATTTACCCCCTTTCTGAAACTAACTAGCATGCAGAAGCAGGGCAAAGGGAGCTGAGTTAAAGAGGCCTGGTTGATGAAGCATTCATGCTTGGCCCACACCGGACTGGGAAATGTGTGTTCAAAGCAGAAAATTTTGTTTTCTTATTCCATTTCTGTTATTTCTCATCCAAGTTTCCAGGCTGCCTGGGAATGGTGGCAAATTCCCTGCTGGGGCTTCCTCTACAAATTGTTGTTGGTTTCACTCCCACTCAGTCTGTACCACGGTTATACTTTGGACAAAACCACACACCACTCACTCACTTTGGAGACTTGCCTGCTTAAGTGTCATGGCGGAATAGCGATAAACATCCAAATAATGAGTTAGGATTCAGTGGTTAAGCACACACTTAGGCAACCCACTTGAAAAACAGCTATGGCTTGATTCGGAACCAAAGGTGTAAGAAGAAATCAAAGTTTCTTATGGCGGAAATAGGACTTTTCCTCACTCCACTTTTTACTCTAAGCTACCTCTGTTGCAAAAGAATTTTATAAGCTAACTTTAAACGAATGTCTACAGACTTGTGTGATCTGAGATTTACCTTCTGCTCCATGCCATATGACACTGCACTGACACTAGAAAATTAAATAAAAACTAGAAATTGCACTTTGAGAGTCTCTAGAAGTCTGCTGTCTGTTATCGGCATGGATTTCAAATTGCCCCACTCATTAGTGAAAATTCATTAACATGTATTTCTTTCACTGCTGATAAGGACATGGCCCATGAAGCTGTCCTCTTTACATGGAGACAAAAGGTGAGGAAAACAAGAAAGGGATCAGCTTTCTGCAGGAGCAGAATTTGAATGCCCATTTACAGAAATTAATGTGGAGTGAACTTTTACTCCTAATATGAACCAGCAGCTCTAGCATTAACATTGCACAATGCCATAAATATGAATATTTGAAGAAGAATTGTTGTGGTAGTTAGTAAAGGAGGCCATGAAAGGAAGTTTGACTCATGAGAATCACAGTAGTGTACCCAGAGGAAAATCTATCCCCATACACCTTAGTGACAGAGACAGGAACAGTAGCAAAGGCGGGCCTCCAAGCCCAAGGTCAGGTTTCTCTGCACCCTTTCAATTCCAAATGGTGTGATTTTCAATGTCCTAGCTCTAGAAAAGGTGGCAGTCCCATAGGATCCCCTTAGGAGTTTGTTTATACAGAGCAGATGCTAAAATACTGATCATACATGGATGGAGTCTTCTTCATGAACAGAGACCTCAAGGAATAAGTGGGATTCCACTGTCCCTATAAGGCCAGACCAGAGCCAACCACTGGATTTTGGCTTGCATCCCAAGGGAACACTTGTCTACATTAAATTGTATTCATTCATTGGCTAGCACAACTATTGTGGCTAGGTGTGTCTTGCTGTCAACTCAGAATTGTGTGAATACCCAAGGAAGACACCTGGTCCCTAAGTAGCTGATCACACTTCCTGGGACCATGCAGAGCAGGATGCTGAGAAAATTAGTGTTTCCTAAGGTGGATGGTGGTGGGGTGGCGGGGTCAATTTGCAGATCGGAACTGCAAGGGTAGCTTCATCCCTACAGAAGGTTGGAATTTTTCTAGTCAAAAGAATACAGATAATTTTTTTTTTGTGCTATCAATGTCTTATAAAGTGAGGAGGCTGGAAAATTCACAGGTAGGTTCTCTTTACCCTGCTGGGTAATTACTTCCTTCCCATGGCCACACATGGAGCTATAAATGTATAGACATCCCAATGGCGGTAAGACAGTCTTCAGAGGAAGAAAGGTTTTGGGAACTTTCATGGAGAATGACTCCTCTATGATGATTGTAATTGTATATAGTGTATACAGGTGTACAGGGTGTATCTTGCCAGATTCTTGTAAGATCCTGCCACATTCTTTTGATTCTTGTCTGTCAAATTATACCACATCAAGTAACCTAGCTCCTGACATTTGACGTCATAGCATATCCTGAAGAGTGGGTCTCACCAGAGACCAGGGATTCTGTGCTCTCCAATGCCTGGTCTTACTGTCACTTCCCCATTTTAATTTTAGCAGCTCTCTGCAGGCCTAGTGAGGGAGGAAAAGGAACAATCAGGTACAAAGCTTACATTTACAGGGCCCACTCTTCCTCCAGGGAATACTGCCCTACAGGACTACTTCCACAGTCTTGCTAGGTCTGTTTTTATGACCCATTTGCACACCCTACTATGCACTCACCCAGAAGGAATCCATATTTCCTCAGAAACTGACCCCTTTCCCTGTAGAAGGTCTTCTCACTGGAACAGCTGAAGCCATGCTGAAAAAACATAGATAGGTTCTTCATGCTCATCTTTTGGCTTAATTTTCTCTGGATGTTGATTTGGGAGAAAGTTGGCCACATAAAGTCTGAAGGAGAGAGACTCTGAGTCTGCTGGGCCTGGTGGGAATGCCTTGATCTGAGTGCTAGAAGAGAAGCAGCTACTCTCACTCTCAGAAAATTTCTTGACTAGGAAAATTGCTTTCTGCTACTTCCAGAAATCTTTTTGTGAGTCTGTATTCAGCAAGAACTTGTTGTGTAGCAGAGTGGTTTCATGCATATGTGCATGTGGCACATTGTTGGGAGCCTGTTCAATGTCCTGTGAAATGCATGCTGAGGTGTTATGGATGCAGGCTTGTTGTGGTTTAACCTGGCAGGCAGCTACAATCACACAGCTGTTTGCTCACTACCCCCCACCTCAGTGGGACAGGGGAGAGAACTGAAAAGAAAAAAAAAATTAAACTTGTGGGTTGAGATAAAGGCAGTTTAATACGACAGAAAAGGAAGATAGCAACAACAACAATAATAATAATATACAAAACAAGTGATGCACAGCACAATTGCTCACCACCTGAAACCAAGGCTCAGCTAGTTCTTGAGCTGAACTGTCTCCCAGCCCACCTCCAGTTATATACTGAGCATGTCATCATATGGTATGGAATATCCTGTTGGCCAGTTTGGGTCAGCTGCCCTGGCTGTGTCCCCTCCTAACTTCTTGTGCACCTCCTGCCTTCTTATTGGCAGGCCGGTATGAGAAGCTGAAAAGTCCTTGACTGCTTGGCAACAACTGAAAACATCAGTGTGTTATCAACATTATTTTCATCCTAAATCGAAAACAAAGCACTGTACCAGCTACTAGAAAGAAAATTAACTTTATCTCAGCCAAAACTAGGACAAGATTCTTTTATGCAGAGGGAAAAACACTTTCCAGTAAGAACAGTGCCAGGATGGAGGGGATACAAAACTCAGATACAGCCAGGAATCCCAGCCACACATCCTTGCCCTGTGATAAGCAGGCAGTGCATTAATTATGACTGATAACTATTCCCTTTGAACATGAATGGCATATTCCTCCACACCTCCGACAGAACAAGAAAACCAGTGTCAGGGATAAAAACTAACTGGCACTAGGGTGGAAATGAAAAAGAAAAACAACGCACCTTTAAATTTGAGAGCTGAAGAAGGAGTTTTTCCTGAAGTGTTGCCTGTTGCAGTCCACAGAAAGTTTTACTCCTTCCAGTGCTTGTATGGTCATTGCTTCCAGCCACTCTGAAGTCTTTGCTCTCATCAGAGAATCACAGAAACATTTAGGTAGGAAGGGACCTCTTCACATCATCTAGTCCAAGCCACCTGCTCAAGGTGGATCACCTAGACTAGGTTACCCAGGACTGTGTGCAGTCAGATTTTGAACGCTTCCACAGATGAAGACTCCACAACTTCTCTGGGCAACTGGCTCCAGTGTTCAACCATCCCCATGGTAAAACAAAAGTGTTTTCTTGTGTTGAGATGGATTTTCACACTTTAACTTGTGATTACTGCCTCTTGTCCTGTCACTGAGTACCACTGAGAACTGTCTGGCTCCCTGTTCTTTATTCCCTTTCATCAGGTATTTGTATAAATTGATAAGATTTAAGTGGGATTTATTCCCCTTTCCTTTCCCCCACAACCACCTTCCCATCACATCAAACAGCCATGGCTTTCCAGCATGCTCGGAAGACAAGATGCCATCATTTCTTAATCTCTAAAGGACATTTGCTTTCAGTCTTGCTTTGTAGACACCAAGGTATCTGGTTTCTGGTCTGCGTGAAGAGCAAATGACATTGACTCACGGAGACTGCCTAGGTTCCTTGCTTGGCTCTGCCAAACAAATCCTGAAAGACCTCAGGTGAACTATGACTTTCAATATGGACACTATTCTATCCTTTAGTGTCCCTTGGACATGAAATGGATGGTTCCCAGGTACATTGGTTTTAGCATGACTTCTCAGCTCTTGCTCAAGCAGAAAAAATACTACAGAACCACTTTTGTTACTGTGTTCACACAGCCTGCCAGGTCTGCATCCGAGCTGAATGTGTTCCACTCAAAGCTCTTACAGAGGGGTGCTGGAACAATTTTTGAGACAATGTCAGGTAAGTTTCTCTTCAACCACTGTGATGCTTTTCTGCAACCTGCTGTTCTGAGTATCCTAGGACGTTACACAGTCATTACTCTGAGACCATAACAATAGTCTGAGGTCATAGTCATAGATGAGGAAGATTTCAGAGTTAGGAGTTACTTCATACCACTGCATTTCCTGTACAGATTTTCTCCTAAAAGCTGATTTGGATTTTTTTTTGTTAGAAATGGCATTAAATTTCTGGCATGGCCCCAGCATCATGAAGTTCATCGGCATGCTCATGTAAGATGTCTTTGAATTACTCTTGATTTTCTTTATTTTAATATGAGACTTTGAAAATTGCCAAAGAAGCCCATGACCTTGGATGGAAACCATGGAGGAGTGACACTACTCAGTGGCTCAGAGAAGCAGAAAACACTTATTCAAAAGTCCTGATGAAAGCTAATATTTTCCAAAGTATTAGGAGAGATTACTCTAATCAGAACTTTTTCAAAGGACCTGTTTCTAAAAGGGCTCAACAGGAAGGCATGAAGACACTTCTTCCCTCATTGCATGGGACACAGAGATCTTAAGCCTTTTTTCTGCCTTTCTGTGACGTACCTTCCTCAGAGCATGTGACCACCTGGCATAGTGGCCATCATCAGAGCGTGTCCCCTAGCAACTCTGATTCTTGCTGTTGTATGAAGAGCTTTTATCTTCTGGTTACCATGAGCCAACCAGTGTGCCCCTGGCAACATAAGTGATGATAGAAAAGGAAGAAGTGAATGTCAGAGCAGGAAGCGTAGCTATGTTGGCAAGCCTCTTCCCATTTGGTAAATTCTCCCAGCTAACGGGTTACAGCCTCCTAAGATGAACACACAAGGATTATTAAGACCCCTTTGGAAACATAGCCTGAAAAGGGAAGCTTGCTTTTTCAGCTTCCTGCAGCAGGAGCAAAAACATAGTATGACATATAAACAGAGTTCACTCAATCAGATAACATCAGTGTGAAGTATCAGGGAAAAATTACTCTCCAACCCTCAGATGTGCACACAGTGAAGGTCCAGGAGCAATGTAGTCAGAAATAAAATAAGAGTGTGACCTGCTACAGCCTTGAGCTGTACAGCTGTTGCTTGATGATCAGGTTTTGAGATTGTTCTGTAAAGTCTTTTAACAGAAAGAGAACAATTGGTCTGAAAGACAAACTCATGAAAAGATGTATATGTGTGTGTGTGTGCGCACATGTGCGCATGCACCTAAGAGCACCAGAAGAAACAGTACAGAAAGTTTTACAAGAAAGACTGTATTGGTAACCAAGGACATAAAAGACAGCAATAATAAATAAAATTTGCTGAGCACTGGCAAACTGGGATTTTTTTTGCATTGACCCCAGAAGGTGAGTGTCCTTGTATGGTCACAGCCCACAACTTGTCACTGACACCTTTCTTAACTGGAAGACGGAAATATAGTTGTAGCACATCCTATGCTGGTCCTCTTCCTCCTATCTCAACAAGATAGACTGTACACTTAAAATTATCTAAAATCAGGAAACATGGACAATGGGATAATCTTGTTCAGTATTCATGGAAGATGAAATAAGTAAGTATCAATGTAAAATAACTGATGATGTCTGAAGGATATGAAAGGCCTATACAAACACCAGTTTGTCCAAGAACCTATCAAGGCAAATCCAAGAGATGCAATGAAGACTTAGCAGTGAGCATCCATTGTTCTCCGTGTCATACAGATCTTAGAGCAGCTGGGCACACTCATCTTGGTCCTGGTGACTGAGTGTGAAAGTGTAAGTGCATAGCTTTAATCTATTTCGAGATTGTTGAAATAGAAGTCCTTCCTCCTTCCATAAGGTCTTGCACTGAGTTTTGTTACACTTATCTTCTACGTACATATTAGTGGAAAAGTACAGACTAATATGGTGTAGACTTCCTGAAGTCTACCCCAAGGATGAGATTAGTAGGACATATCAAGCCACTTTGGGACAGTAAACCAGCAGAAATGTCGTGGTTAATTGGTAACCAACTTCCTCCTTGGCTCGCTGCATAGACTAGAACTTTGTAATTAGCAGACAAACAAGTTTGGGAAACCTCATTACAGTTCTGGGACTGAATTATTTTCAGGCTAGAATGAAATGAGTATTCAGCAGGTAAAGGTCAAGCTTTCACAGTTGTACATCAATCCAGAGGGGACAGAGAAACACATCCATTCAATTCACAAATCCCAGATGAAAATTCAAGTCATGGTGATATATTTAGCTGCTAAAAAGGGCACTCCCTGTGATGCAGCTGAGATAAGAACTTTTCTGACTTCATGGAGGCTGCACCTTAAAATATCACAGGAGGCAGAAACTGAAATCAATGAAGCAGCATTTACCAAGCAAACACTAATGAGATATTAACTCCAAACAAAATGAATGCAACTTGTGAAAACAGTGTTAACCCCCAGCCCTAGGAAACAGGAGTGAAATAAACCACACAGGATGACAGCATTTTTTGTAAGAGTTTCTGTAGAAGGACTTTCTTGCTTTAGTTTGGATGTACTTTTTTTCCTTTGCTTTTGTCAAGTTTTCATTCAAATTCTTTTGCTCATGTTTTCAAAGAGTTCAAGAAATGTTAACCTTAAAAAAACCCTACAAAAAAACCAAAAATAACTTCTGTTTTTCAAAACAAGGTTTTTATTAAAAATAGTGTTAATTTAGTTTCTGAAAACCATGTTTAGTATTAAAAAAATTCAACCTCATGCATTTCTATCAAACCACCTGAAAAAGAAAAACTTCAGCAGAAAATGTTACAGACAAAACCTGATGTTTTAAAAAGCTATTGCTTGTTTCTGCTTCCAGTTTCTAGCAGAAAAAATATTTTCAACCACAAAAGAAAGTTTGCTTCACAAAATGTTTTTCTTAATCTTACAAGGCGTTACTTTGATCACAAAGAAGTCTAAAACCCTTTTGTTTTTGTAAAGGGATTCCGTGGAGCCAAAGGTAAGAGTTTGATATCTTTTTTTCCTAGGAAAGATTGCTAAAATACAATGGTAGGACCCTTCGGTAAACTTCTGAGAGTAGATTAGCTTTTAGAGAGGAAAAAAGGAACATAGCGTTCTTCCTTTCAAAATATTGGCTTCCAGAGTGAAGACATGGACAGTGTCAGAAACCCAATTCTCATCATATTTCAGGGGCGATAAAAATGTTTTCTACCAGTTCAACAGTAAGAGGGGCTCTGAAAATTATCTGGAAAGTAGTTCTGTCTTCTGACAGGATGTTTCAACATTGCTTGGCTCTTAACTGAAATTCCAAAATTGAGGGGCTTAATAACTAAACAACCTTTTCCACATGATTACCAAATTGTACACAGAGCTGTGATTGAGTTATTGCTTGATGACACTACAATTTCATATGGGCCCCATTTTAGACTGATATCAGCCATTTTAGGCTGATAACTTGCATTGGTTAATTGTAAGGTACATTGCTGCTTGAACTGATTTACTGTTTTGATTATTACATCATGTGATTGCCTGGTTCATGAAAGCAATTATACTCAAACAAAATCACTAACAAAAGCTTGGAGGATTGAACTCCTGCAGCGAGCAAACTGCGTCTTCCCGTGTGAGTTTTGGTTGTTGTGAATTTTTTTCTTTACCCTTCTCATTTTTAAGCCTTGTGTTTCTTAGGAAAGACAAGTATGAAATAGCACATTGATTATTTGCTCTGGATTGATCGTGTGAGCTCATCTTTTATGGCGCATAAAGCAGCATAAGTGAAAGATAATATCTCTCAGCTGACAGCTGAAATCAGACAGGTCTGACATTCTTGTCAGTGTGTCAGGAATGGGAGGTGGATGACAGCACTTACACATTGTCATGTTACTACCCCCCCTCACGGGAATTTGCAGTGATATTTTCACCTGTGCATGCCTGCACCCTGATAAGAAGATGTAATGCATAAAAGAGGAATTATCACAAAGTCTCCAAACATAGGTTTCCCTTATCCCAATCCCCACTGAAAATGTGCTAATTTTTAAATTTAAATTGAGGAAATTCCAGGGGTTTTGTTTTTGTAAAAAATTGTCATCCTCCTATGCACATTTCATTTCTTGTAGGAACCATTTTCCTATTCTTCTTCCCTTGAACAAGTTTTTCAATACCTCAGGAAAGGGGCTAGTGTGATGCATCTTTGTCCTTTCTTTTTTGAGAAAAAAAAAAACAAACCAGGAAAGATTAGTGTTTTGGTGGGGTGTGGGTGTTGGGGAGGGGGGGGGGGTTGCAGGTAGAGTTAAGCCAGTTCTTCAACTCCAAAACCCTTTTTCTTCTCCAAGCAAAAATACTCCATTAGTCCAAGATAGAGAGGAGTTTGCCTTTTTGGAGCTTTGAAGGGAGCCTGGAGCATAGTTTGGAAAGAATTTGGTGTGAAAAAACTGAAGATGAAGCTATAGCTAAGGCCAAATGTGATGTTGCATACTTTGGCTGTGGTGGACAGATTTCTGCATTGTCACACCAAAGGTCCAATCTTTGGACCAGATCCTGACCCTTATCAGGGAAAGAAGCCACAGCAGGGGAAGGAAGAAATGAATCACTGAATCCTTTGATGTTACTGAAATGGAAATACATTAAACTACCTGTAGTAATAATGCTCAGGAAACTACCTGACTCCCACATGCAGGACTGTTTCATCTGCCTTGCCAGCATCATTTCAACCAAGATTTACAACTGCAGCAGCCAGGGAGGAACACCACCAAAAAATAATGCCAGTGGACAGTGGAATAGGGATTCAAACAATACATGCTACAAGCACAGCCTTGCTTAATGAATCACCCTTTCAATCTGCCATCCATCCAAAAAGTGGTGGGTGGCATGTTCTCAGGATGGGTTATTTCTGGCACTGGCACAACTCTGAATATTTATCAGATAAAGCTATCTACCAGTAGGTTCTCCAGCTAGACTGTTAGTCTTGACTCTGTGGTGAGAGCACAGCCAGCACCCAGAGGGAAGAAACAGCAGCACATTTATGTATCACAGGGGAAACTGTCCTGTTGAACTTGGGAGACCTTGCTGCAAGGCATGCTTTAAAGCATGTGCAGAAACCTCTTAAAATTTTAAAGCGGAGAAGGCCTGCCATACTTTCAAGAAAGCTCTGTTCTTGGACTCTTGATACTTGGACTGAATTCCAGGCTGTTGGTACCAGTGTACTGTATTTGGGCTGGATGGAGTAAATTTTCCTCATAGCAGCTCATATGGTACAATGTTTCGGATTTGTGACCAAAAAAGCGTTGATAACATAGGAGTGTTTTAATTATTTCTGAACAGTGCTACACAGCAACAAGACCCTCTCTGTTTCTTACACTACAGCACAGCGAGCAGGCTAGGGGTGCACAAGAAGCTGGGAGGGGACACAGCCAGGATGGCTGACCCCAACTGACCAAAGGGATATCCTATGCCATATGACATCACACTGAGCAAGGAAAACTGGCAGAAAGAAGGAGGAAGGTGGGGATGTTCGGAATGATGGTGTTTGTCTCCCCAACTAACTGTTACATGTGATGGAACCCCGCTTTCCTGGAGATGTCTGAGCACCTGCCTGCTGATCGGGAGTAGTGAATGAATTCCTTGTTTTGCCTTGCTTGCACACACGGCTTTTGCTTTACCTGCTAAAATTTCTTTACCTCAACCCATGAGTTTTCTCACATTTACCCTTCTGATTCTCTTCCACATCCCACGCAGGGGTCAGTGAGCCAGTGGCTGTGTGGGGCTCAGCTGCTTACTGGGTCCAACCCACCACAACTGGTCATGTAAATGTGGGCAAATCACCTAACTCTGATATTGTGAGATCTGTGACTAACCCTGTTGCTTGCCATGCACAAGTGCCATTTGTGTAGGCTATGTATCTCCTGCATGCATGGAGGTAGTCTTATGTTGGAAGTTCATTGCAGTTTTAGGGCAAATGCATCCCCACATCTACAAAATAATGTGCTGCTGCATTTCTCCCCTTTGCCTGTCTTGTCTGTTTCTGTAGAAAATTCTCTTGTGTAGTCAAAAGAAAGCTCTTGTGTGCCACGTGACACAAGATCACACAGCTCATGACACAGTTGGCCAAGAGAAGAAAACCACGGTGTCTTTTGCCCTGTACTAAGAGCTGAAGTCATGAGAGAAGAATCTTGTTGTATCACTCTTGATGAGTTGATGTCCATCCACTTCTGAGTTTTTCAATGCTGAGGAAAACAAGCAATGGCAGCATGAGGGTCTGCTCCTCTACCATGACACAAACAGCCAGCCTGCTACTTACAAGAGTTGTCATTGCTCACAAAGGGCCTGCACAAATCACCCTTGTGTTAGTACCCATGGAAGTCAAGGTCCCTCTGAATAGCAGCACAACCATCTGGAGTATCAGCCAGTCCTCCCAGTTTTGTATGGTCCAAAAACTTGCAGAGGATTCCCTTACTCCCTTAGTCTTAGTCAGTATTGAAGATGTTATAGTATCACCCTCAGTAACACATTTGCAAATGCTTAAAGTGAAACCTTTTCACAGTTACCCAGAGAACTGAGTTGTCCTAGGCCAGCCATTCCCAACCTTGGGCACATCCACCTAGGGCCCTGCTGAGATGCAGAGATACAGACATGCAGGCTGATGACATTTCCTACGCACACAGCACAGAACACAGTGATGTCACTAAACTTTGCTGGTACCTCTTGTCTTTACTGCTGAATCCTGTGTTCAGGACAATGGGCTGGTTTTGCAAAGTGAGTCCTGATTAATGACCACATCGAAAGAAGTTATCCCTGTGAGAGATCTGCTGCTGCTGTTTAATTACTCCTGTACCCACCAACGCAGCAGTCAGGTCAAACATAACCACTTAATCTGACACACCACGAGGAGATGGAGTAACCAGAAACACTGACTCATTTAAGAACTTTGATAGTAGGCCCTCCTCCAAACACACAAAACTTTTCAAGTACTTGTGTTCAGACAAAAAAACCCAACAAATCACTATCTTCTCTGCATTCATAGATCCCGCTCTCATCAGCTTCCTTCTGATAAACAATTTGAGTTAGGTAGAATACTGAGATTACATATTTTCCCCTTCAAGGATTGTACAAGGAAGATGACATTTTCTTCCAGCTTCATGAAGATAAACAAATATCAAAGATCATCACCCAGCTGTCCAGATGGGGTCAGCTAAGACCATGTCTAGGAAATCATATTGCAGTCAGTTCATTTTCTATTTATTGGATCTGGAGGACAGGCAAAGCAAAAGGTTGATTCCTTAATTTTTTTGATACTGCACGTTCAAGAAACTTCCGTATGAGTTAGTCCACTGGGAAGCTTTAGTATCCAATTAACTACAGTTAAAGAGAATTTTTTAAATGAAAGCCTCACAGTTTACTAAACAAACAAGAAAAATGGTTGAGAAATTTTCCACTCTTTAAAAGCTTGTTAAATCTAAAAAGAACCATTTATTATAAAATTGGAGCAAGCAGGGAATAAATATATGAAGCTTTGATCACTGCCAAATTATTCAAGGTTTTGTAAAGCTGACCTTTCCCCTCAATTTGAGTTTCCCAAAGTCTATATTAAAGCAAGGTTTTGGAAGCTGTGAACTTAAAACCTAATTAAAATGAAATTACTTGTAGAAATGAAGACATATGGCTTTGCCAAACAAAATGACAAGTAAGGTTTTAACACAGTAGAAAACAGCTGTCCCATGACTCATCTCCAATTGTTTTACAAAATTTTTACCTTTCTTTCTTTTTGGGGGTGGGTTTTTTGTTTGGGGGGCTTTTTGCTTGTTTGCGGGGGGTGGTGTTTTTTGTTTTGTTTTGTTTTGTTTTTTTAAGGTTATTAGTTAACCATATTCTCTATAAGTTTATCTTAATAAACCTCCTTGGGGTAATACCCATGACATTCAACGACATACCGTAAGTGTATGTGGAGGAGAGTGTCTGCTCTTTTAAGGATATCTGGTGAAAGGAGACATAAATAAGAACATACAGAGACAGAGACCTGACTGACAAATGGTGAGAGAAGCAGTGATGAGAACAAACATGGTCAGTCACACTAATTGGTAAGGATATGTGCAGTGTGAGAATGTCTGTTTTCTCAGCTGTGACAAGGAAAGGAAGACAATCAGAGTAATAAAATCTGAGCAATTAGCGTTACCAAAGACTGTAACCAGAAACAAACCTGGTCAGTCACACCAGCTGATGGGCTATCAACAAATGCAGGCAAATGTGGGAATTTGTGACAGATCAGGATGCAAACCCAAGTGCCCAGGATGCTGGAGGGGTCAGTGGGACTATGCCAGCCGAGGAGGCAATGGGCAGGGCAGGGGGGGCAGGGAGAAGCAAAGAGGTGGGGTAGGCAGACAAGGGTACAAAAGGGGCCGGTCGCCTGTAAACTGTGGCTGGTCAGTTCACTTGTCTGGCCAAGCCCTGCGCCTGNAGAAACAAACCTGGTCAGTCACACCAGCTGATGGGCTATCAACAAATGCAGGCAAATGTGGGAATTTGTGACAGATCAGGATGCAAACCCAAGTGCCCAGGATGCTGGAGGGGTCAGTGGGACTATGCCAGCCGAGGAGGCAATGGGCAGGGCAGGGGGGGCAGGGAGAAGCAAAGAGGTGGGGTAGGCAGACAAGGGTACAAAAGGGGCCGGTCGCCTGTAAACTGTGGCTGGTCAGTTCACTTGTCTGGCCAAGCCCTGCGCCTGATCACTGCGGTCTATCCCTCCTGCTCTGACCTACCTCTCTGCGTCACCTCCCTCTCCCTCCCACGGTGTGAGGGCTGCGGGGACACGGTGCCAGCTGTTGGGGGTCCGGCGTGAGAGGAGTGGGTGCCGGCTGCCGGAGTCAGGCCGGGCTGTGGGCGACCCTGTCCTGTGGGGCTGGCTACTGCAGCAAGTGGGGGGGTCTCAGTGCCAGCAACTGGAGCAAGGGTGGTCTTTAACCTCCAGCCACTGGGGCAGGAGTGGGGGGGGCTGCCCCCAAAACCAGTTGCTGGAGGGACTGGTGTGAGCAAGTGGCTCGGTGCTGGTGGCAGGAGCGGGACAACAGGTCACAGCCCGTGTCCCTGGTGCTGGCTGTTGGAGGAGGCGAGTGTTTGTATCTTCCCCAAACCTGCTGTGCACGGGCAGGGGGCTGTATTCACTGGCAATCTTCAAGCTGGACCAGCTGGCGAGCAGCGGAACCTCAGGTCTGGGCTGGGGTATCAGGTGGGTGGAGGGTCCACGCTTTTATTTGAGGAGACCTGCGAGAGCGGGGTGCCTGTGGGACGAGTGTGCGAGTGCTGTGAGCCTGCAGTGAGCATTACACTGCACCAGCTGGCGAGTCAGGGACCCATGGGGAGGGTAAGGGGGCCCAGGATTATGGCCGGGGTGCTGGATGGGCAAATGGGCCACAGCAGTACTTGGGATATCCATGAATGTGCTTGTGCTTGTGAACCTGGAGAGTGCTGTGTGTGTGCTGCACTAGTGACCTTCTGTGTCTGCCAGCCCATGAGGAGGAGACGACTTGGCCGTCGGTGCTTGTGTTTATGTGTGTCCTGTATGTGGGTGCTGCTGAAGGCAGTGCCTTGTCTGTGACAGTGCGTGTGACCAGACGTGTCAGTGCCCTCTGTGCATCTCTCTCTCTGTATGGGCATTTCTCTACATGTATCTAAGTCTCTAGTATACGTGCTCAGCTTCACTACTGGTTGAAACTGCAAACAGGCAAGCAGCAGCCATATCCCTGAACCTGGGCGGAGACCTCATTTTCCCAGGTACCAGGCTGGGCTCCAGCAAGATCTTGGGCAGAACAGTCCTGGGCCAGAACAGCTGGAAGAGGCAGCCAACTATAACATCCCTTAATACTTGGAGTACTTGGCCGGATCATCCTTAACATCCCTTAACAAATACTAAAAAATATAACATATAATCTATTTTATTTTACACTTAATATTAATTGACAGCTTTGTGTTAGGAAGCAACAAGGAGGCTGCTCTTCAAAGGAAAGTGAGCTGATAGTTGAGCACAACAAGGCACACATGAGCAGGTACCTCACCACCTAGGAGCCAGGATGTGGAGCAGTAAGTCCAGGTCAGGATCAGGGCCAGAGACATTGGTAGAGGTCAGATACAGTCCACTGATCAACCAGCATCTCTGTAGTGATGATACAGGTCTGAGCTCAAACCAGAAAGCCAAGCTGTTGTGTCTGTGTCAGGGTCAGGACTGAAAAAGTAAGAGACCAGGCAGAGATGTGGCTGCTGCATAGTTGTGATGTAGAGGGCAGGCAGGGGACTGCAGTAAAACTTCAGCTTAAGGAAAAGAGAGGCAGGCCCTGGTTTCTAGCTTTTCTCAGAAGAGCTCTTACCAGTGAAGGAGCTGACCCTGGACTCAATCAACTACACTCTTTAACTTACCCAGCTAGACTAGAAAGGAAACGTGCTCACAACATATTGGGTCACTCCAACTTAGCCAGGCTTTGCGGACTTAAAATGTGCTGATGTATTGAATACTGGCAGACAAAGCTTGGCATCAAAAGGAGAGGAGACTCTTCACACCTTGGAGACATGGCTGGCAAGGGCTCTGAACACTTTCTTCTGTGCATTTTCAAAGCTGCCTCTTTCACAGTCATTTGGCAAAGAGAAGTCCTAGATGCTTTTCAAAGTCAGGTCCCACTGACTGATCCTGTGGCAAGGGCTGAAATTTCCTTCTGATCTCTTGTTTCTGCACCTGGTTAGCGCTGAGATAGCAATATACAGAGCAACTCAATTAATTGTTGTTTAGGTACCAGCTCAGAAATCTCCTTATTGAGAAAACTTTCTGGGTAGTGCTAAATGAGGTTGTGCTAAATGGGTAGTGCTAAATGAGGTTGCAGGAGAAAGACTAAGCACGGCAATGCCGCTGCAGAACTGGCTAATCCTCACCTCTTCTTCCAGCTGGTGATGAAAACAGATGTGACCAGATATAAGGTGTACATCAGAGGGGTTGCAATTAGTTAGTTATCATTTGCATGAGGAATTCACATTAGTCTGGAATAATGATATTGTTTGTCTTCTGAGACTGACAGGAATAAGACAAGAGATTGGAAATTTTCCAACTCTAGAAGTCAACAAAATGGATACGTACTTGGGGTAGAAATCTTTTAAAAAATAAATTACATGACAACTCCTCTAGAGGGCTATATAAATATCTCCAGTACCTATGTACTAATCTTTGTATTTATATTCATAATTCATGATATGTATTTATATATTTACATATATATTTATAGATTTACCACAAATATTTTCCACTTCCTGAAAAGGAAGTGACAAGCTCAGAAAACATCCTCAAAGGAGGCCAAAGATATCAACCAACCTCCAGGTGAACCCAGCTAAAAAAATGTCATGATTTAATGTAAATTGACATCAACCTCAAATGTATTTCTAACTCAGAGGAGTTGAAATGTGTAATTTCACCTCTCAAAGAACAGTGTAAGAAGAGGCATTTCTGTCTTTCTACGTTACCTGCTGTGAGTACTGCAGTGGCCTAAGTGATATGTTCTACTAACATGGAATCCCCTTCTTGAAGAGTGTTCAATGTAAATCTGACCATGAGCACACTTGCTTTTAACTTATAAGTTTTACTTTCCTCTTTGTCTTGTCTGGTTGTGATGCGTCAGGTTCTTTACTGACGCCTCTTCACCTACAGTTTTATCAGAAATTCATAGAAATGCGAAGGATTCTTACATCGTGAATCACTGTGATTATTTGTTTAGACATGATTCCTGGTAACAAGGAGACTGAGATTTGCAAATAGAAGTCTAACAGATTTCAGTTGCCCTTGGGTAGCCAGGTAAATCCCATCTCAGACACCTTCCCTGTGCAAGAGAGGAAGAAGAACCAACAGTCCTAGGTCAGAATGCTTACTTTGGCCAACAAAAGGACTCAATCTCACTGAAAGCTTTTCCACTGACTCCACTGGATGTTGGAGCAAGCCATTAAAGTGATATTAGTTTCTGTATGCCATCAGTGTATATAAGAACCTGTCCTTTTTACAGTATAGCAAAAATTTGCTCATGGATTTGAGGAAAGCAACATGTCAGTCTATCCACTCCATCTCTTTCCTACTTCATATTCTAGTTTCCTAAATATGGTTGTTGTTGTACCAAGGTGGGTGGAAAGAGTCCTCTGAGGATACTATGTCTTTTTCATACATCTGCAAACGTGGGCTCCATGCCCTGCTTTGCCATAATTTGTGTGAGCTTGGGAAAAAAACACCTTACTTATCCACTAACGAGATAATAACATCAAAGAATATCTCCAGCTGTATCTGGAGGACAAAACCAAAGTACTGTAGAGCAAATTTACTTGCATGAAGTAATAGGAGGTTTTTGGAAGAGAAAAAGGAAGATGAATTCCACAGAAAGGACTTTTTTTCTTGGTTGCCTGTTTAACTCTGGTGTTGATTGTAGCAGTACAGAAAGCTATTTTCTTCTCTGAGCCTCCTTACATTTCTTTTGGCCCACCAGTAGTGAGTGGGCCATTTATTAGTGAAAACAGCTCTGAATATCACCAAGCTACGTGCATTTTAACCCAAGTGATGCACATCAGAAATGCACTCACACTTCCACGATTTTTAAATCACTGTTGCATGGGGAATGTGAAGTAGTTCATATCAGGCCTATGGATTCAATGAAGACCCAGGAAAACTGGTAAGAAAGCCATACACTGAGAAAGCAAGCTATACACGGAGAAAGGAGACTACCACACAAGTTGTTTGCAAGTGATTTACAGTACAAAAGAAAGCACTCAGTAATTCATTCATCTTGAAGGAGGTAGCCAGGGCTATCTGGAAACCTTTGTTACAATATTATGGTTCATTTGTAACCTAAACTGCCCCCTCCTCCCCCCCCCAAAAAAAATCTAAATAAAAATGACAGATATTTCAAAATGCATAGAGAAAGTTAAGCAACTGCCTCTTTTTAGGACAGCATTGGCCTAATCTTCAGCCTGTGCTTAAACGAATCCCATTTGGATTTGAGAATTGCACATCAGAGCCCTCACTGGACAATCCCCACTCCTATGATGTCATTAATGGCAGAGATGAACTTGCAAAGTTCCTGTGTATTCTGCAGTGTCTTTACTTGGATTGATTTCTTGTATGTTTTCAGCCAAGCAGGTACTATCTCCTGGAATTTTGGCATTGCTCCAGGGCTTCATCTGGCCTTGCTAGATCAATCCAGACAGGTAAAGCACAGACATGTTTTGTGATCTTTTCTTTCTGCAGAAGTGCCCAACTGAGCCCCGCTCCATATCTTTCATATAACACTACCCACAAACAGACGGACTTAGGTTTACAGACAAATATATCACTAGCTTTGAAAAATCCAACAGCCTGGAGGACATAAACATAGTAACAGCAACAAGATAGGAAACAATTTTCCTATGTGTAAAAATAGTTCCAACTGCAGATCAGTACCTTGGTTAACAAGCTTTCCAAATGTCACCGTGAAGATGTTAACTTCTGCATCTTATCATTAGAAAATAAACACTTCCCACCAGTCTTATGCTCAGAAAAGGGACTTTGTATGTTGGCATCTGCAGTGTTCCTTTCTTTGCAGCAATGGGACATCATTCAGCTACACAAAAACATCTGAGTGCTCAATTCTAACTCAGTGAAAGAGCTGCGGGAAAAGGTCACCATACTGCACAGCATCAGAAACAATGAGAAGGCGATAAAATGGACCATGTCTAAGAGCCTGAGCTTTCAGTTGTAGCAGAGAGGCAGAGCCTGTGTCTATGAGGTAAAAGTGAAAACTTCCATCATGATAAAGACTGGAAGCTGGTGACTACTCACCTTAGGAAGAAGGTCCTGCTTCACCTAAAGACTTGCAGCTACAGAATACGTTCACTGACCTCATTGCTGATGAGGATCTGGGAGTGCTGCCAAATGGATCTTTTCTTGCAGTTGAGTCTGAGCCACTCAGGACCACTAGAAGGAAGTGGTGAACGATAGTAGACTCTACTGCAGGTGATGAAGGCCCCCAACCTGATTTGCCATAAAGGAAGGCTTGCTGCTTGCTGGAGGCTCAACTTCAGTTTGATGTGTAGAGGCTACTAAGGCTCATCCAGCTATTACTTTCAGATGGTCTTCTACATGGGCACTGCTGGGAATGACCTGGGAAGTGACTACAGGGCTCTGGGGACAGTGATCAAGGGCATGGAGAGCCAGGTTGTGCTCTCCTCAATCCTGCTGGTGAGGGCCAAGGGCCTGAGGAGGACTGGATGGATCCTACAAATAAACAACTAATTGCTCAGGTAGTGTTGGCAGTAGGATTTCAGTGTCTATGATCCTGAGACCCTCTTTTAAGGTCAACAGCTGCTTGGAAGAAGCAGGATCCACCTGACAAGGTGGGGCAAAGGTATCTTTGCCAACAGGCTTGCCAACCTGGTAAAGAGAGGTTTAAAGTAGGAATGGTGTCATAGAGAGGTTCCTCAAATAACATGAGAGGGAATTGTCGGTGAGGTAGGAAAGCCAAGGGCCCAGGGTGACTGGAACAGAAGGGAGACAGCAATCAACAAAATAGAGGTGAAATGCAATCACTTCAAGCATAGTCCTGTAAGGAAGGAATTGCTGGCAGAACAAACTTATGGGGAAAGCTCTCATGGCTGTTCTGGGGAACCAGCATGCTTGGGTGTCTTTCTGAAACGTCTCTATACTAATGCATGCAGCATGGGGAATAAACAGGAGGAATTATAAGTCTGTGTGCAGTTGCAGAACTATGACCTCATTGGAATTATGGGCATCTAGTGAGATAACTCACATGACTGGAGTGCTGGTGTTGGATGGATACAGGTTTTTCAACACAGATAGAAAGGCAAGAAGGGTGAGTTGCCCTCTATGCAAGAGAGAAGCCAGAATGGATGGAGCCCTGCTTGGGGATGGGTTAGGATCAAGTCAGAAGCGACTGAGTCTAGATTAGTGAGCAAAATAATACAGGTGAATTTGTGGTGGGTGTCTGCTGTAGACTTCCTAATCAAGAAGAAGTAGATAAGACTTTCTGCAAACAACTGGAAGAAGCCTCTCATTCACAGGCCCTGGTCCACATGAGGAGCTTTAACTGCTCCGATATCTGCTGGAAAGAGACACAGCAGAGCAGAAACCTAGGCAACTGCTAGAGCATATTGATGACAACTTTCTAATAAGTATGTCTGAGGTACCAGCAAAGAAAGATGCTGTGCTGAACCTGATGCTTATAAATAAGGAAGAACTGGTTGTGGGTGTGAAAGTTGGGGACAATCCTGGCTGGAGTGACCACGAGATCATGGAGTTCAGGGTACTAGGAGGGAGCAAAGCAAAAAGCAGGGCCACAGCCATGGACTTCAGGAGGGCAGACTTTAACCTCTTCAGATATCTGTTTGGAAGAATCCCAAAGGATACAGCCCTGGAGAGAAGAGGGGCCTATGACAGCTGATTGATATTCAGGGATCCACCCTGAAACTCTAAAGAGAGCCATCCTGAAAAGTAGGAAACCAAGCAAAGGCAGCCAGAGGCCTGCATGGATAAGTAAGGAGCCCATGACTGAACTTAAGCATAAAAAGGAAATATACAAGAGGTGGAAATGGGTCCAGGTGACCCAGGAGGAGTATAGAGATGCTGTCTGATTGTGTAGATATGGGGTTAGGAAAGCCAAAAGTCAGCTAGAACTGAATTTGGTGAGGGATGTGAAGAACAACAGGAAGGCCTTCTACAAGTAAATCAACAGAAAAAGAAAGACTAGGGAAAACATAGCTTCTCCCCTGAATGGAGCAGGGACCATGGTGACAAAGCATATGGAAAAACCTGAAATACTTAATGCCTTCTTTGCCTCAGTCGTTACTTGTAAGACCAGCATTTAGGAACCCCAGGCCCTTGAGACAAGAATGACAGTCTAAAGCAAGGAAGACTTAGACTCAGTGGAGGAGAACCAGGTTGGGGAGGATATGCAAGTCCATGAGGCCCGGGCAGGATGCACCCACAAGGGCTGGGGCAGCTGAACTGATGTCACTGCAAGGCCACTCTTGATTATCTTTGAAAGGTCACAGTGAAAGGGAGAGGTTCCTGAGGACTGGAAAAAAGCAAATGCCATTCCCATCTTCAAGAAGGGAAGGAAAGAGGAACTAGATGAAAATGCCTAAAATATTTAGATGAAATACGTACCATCTGCTTTCTTTAAATCTGTATTGGTGACAGCCTAAATTAATTTAAATTGAACAAGAAAGAAAAAGGCAAACTTAATATTAACTATGACACAGTCAAGTACAACTAGTTTCAAGTTCTAGCCACAGCAAGCAATCATCTCATTTCTTTTTCCTCCATCATACATGAGAGCAAATTAAAGGAAGAAAAAGTACACATAAATAATATTATCTCTTTGAAGACATCTGAATGTCACAGAATGTTATGTAGCCTCAGCCTTAGGCAAGCCTAATGAAGTACAGTTTCGTTTTAACCATTTCTAAGATGGCTGTTTTGCTTGCAAAACTTTTTTCACATTCAAGTTAGTGTCAAATAAAAAGTTCAGATAAAGGAAAAACAAAATCCAAACCTATATTTATCTTTAAAAATTCAGTCAAAATATTTTGATTAATTTAACAAAAAATTCTACACCAGAATCTCAGTTGCCCTGTAATCAGGCATTCAATGAAGCAGAATTTGTTATTTGTGCCAAACTAAGCTCAGACAAAAGAGAGAGGACAATACATAAAAGAATCAGTCATTGGTTACACCATACCTAAATGCCCATTGATGTTGACTGTGCTAAAAGATTAGCTATATACTTTTAAAGCAGTAACAAGATCATAAAATTTTTCTATATATTTTCAAAGATAACCACGTGGGGTATAAGGATTCCAGATGTGCAGGCATCATAAAATCTCTGGTAGGGTTGTTAATGAGACATGAGCACGTACGCACTAAGGGAAACTAGTTGTGCCTAGTCTGTATATCCTGAGATTTGAGACAGAAGGCAAATTTGCTGGATCAAGAGTTTACTAGAGTTCATTCATTCAGCTTTAGCTAAATATCTGAAAAATGGGCTTTATAATAGGAAAGCTGACAAGGTCTTAGTTAGAACAGCAGGATAGGTACTGCAGCAATAAATTACACCCCTGCTCCATTTCAAAGACAGGAGGAGATACAGCTTTACCTGTTGTAAAAATTGCTGCATTTGCTGTTAGTGCCTATTTCTTGATGGTAAACACTGCAAAACAGCACCCACATCACCCATGATACAGCAAGTGACTGTCTCTGCATTAGATGGAGTCCTGTAAAGGACCTAGTTTATTGCACTTATTTCCTTGACCTTTACAGGCTGTTTTTCCATGACCGTTACAGCCTTTATTTTCTTTTTTTCTGCAAAAGCAGAGGAATACTGTAGTTCCTCTGGTGCTGGGCAGAATTGAAAGGAAAAAATAATTTAGTGTGGGCTGTTTGTGGGATCTGGGGGCCAAGGGCTGTACCTAAAATATCACAGGGCAGTAATTCCCTGTCAAGATCTTACTATCTAAACAGAGTAGAGTTGACAACCAAAGCTGAAGTCCAGGCTACAAAAGCGTTCCCCAAAATCCTTTCCTCCATCTGATTCATATTTCAAGAAGGCTTCTTTGCATTGCTCTGATGGCACTGCTTATTTTACACAGGCATGCATCACAGCCATGTTATGAGACTCCTAGGACTGAGCTGGATACTTGCCTTGGCAGAACAACAGTAGAGGTACTCTGTCAACACACCATACAAACCAGTTGTCATCAGGGCAAGATCCACAGAGATCAGGAAATCCACACCTGGCTTTTGACCAAGAGAAGTCAGTGCTGCTTCCAGAGAGGAAGGAAAAATCATGGTTCTGATCCAATCCTGGTCCATTGCATCGGATCTTTAAGTAACTGCCTTAGTTCCTGCAATGAAGCTGTCTCCTCTTTAGGGATCTTTAATATCATATTACATTCTCTTCCTCCTTAGGCTTCCTCCTTAGGCTACCTAAGCATCTGTACACAGTATAGCAATCTCATATAGTCTCATTCAAGTTTTACAGCATTTCTGGATGCCAACTCCACTTCACCCCCTCCCCCAATTGCAGTACGCAACAGTCCCTAGGTTCAGAATGACAAAATGTCCTTGCATTGCAGATGTCTGCTGGGTTTAATGGCCACTGAGTTCTTCTGCCCACTTCGGTGTGTGCTGGCTCAGTCACTGCAAATAGAAAGTTACAGGTTTGGTAGAAAGTTCACTCCTCCTGCTCAGAGCCAATTCTTGTTAGAGGTTATTGGAACATGAAGGAGAAATTGTCATGCCATAGTGAACACTTAGGAAGACAGCTGGACTGCACTGGAGCAGCTACTGACACTGTCCAATGGACAGTAGAACACAATAGGCAGCTGTGGAGGAGTATCTGTACTCCTAAGACATGTGGAAGGAAGTCGAGAACCCCACTTGCCCCCTACTCCATTCCCAGTATCCACACTACTCCCCCAGTTCTCCTCCTTATGCTCTCCAATACCTTGCATTACACAGCTAGCTGCAAGGAGAGAGCCTGCAGCCCTTGTCCCCTTCTCCTGACAATGACAAACTATTCTGCTTCACCACTCCTCTCCAACTCATCAAGCACTGTAGGAGGCTCTAATCATGTTCAAGTGGAGCTTTCAAGTTTAGCACCTAGCAGGTAGCCATCTGCTAATCACAGCAAACCAATTTACAGTGGCATAAACACCACTGCAATCAGAAGGAACCTGCCACAGACCACCCCTCTGTACGGAACACTGCAGAAATCTTGCACTCCTAAAAAACATGTTTTGTCACTGACAGTTTTGTCTGTGTGTATGGCTCTATTGTGTTATTGGATGAACTGGGCAGTGTTTGCTAGCTCAGTCTTTGTCCTGTTGCACAAAGATAAAAAATAGTACTCAAAACATCGTCTCATAAATTAGGAGCATTCCCTTTCCCCCTTCACAAACAATTACAGTGCACTTTGTACACTTTCCAGGTGGGACTTCACCTTTCAGTCTGCCCCATCTTCAGTGAATGCAATGGGTTACAACACCATTGTTCATATTGGCTTCTTTTGGACTGTCTAGTAATATCAAGTGAAAGAACTACAGAAAAAAGCAAGAGTCACCCCATGGTATGTATTCTGTTTGCTAGGATACCGGTGAAGACAAAGTTTTACTCCTAGCATTAGTGAACCAGACAGACCTCGCAATCCCTGTCCACTACTTGGCCTATGAGCTGCTAGTCATCTCCTGATTAAAACATCCATGCTCCTGGTTTCAAAAGCAGATTCCTTTAAGAACCAAGAACCCAGAAAATGTAGTTGAACACAGAAAATATCTGCAGAAAGAATTCCACTTTGGATCAGTCAACACTTCTCAAGATATATGGCTATACAGGGAAGGTCCTGAATAGCTTGGTGGTTGAAGCCTAACACTGATAGATCCCTAGCAGATTAGCCATAGAGTTCAATCCATGGCAAATATAGCCTGACAAACACAGTAAGACCAACATTCACTCAGAGAGATGAGTTGAGTGCTCAGAAGGAGTTTAACCATCACCTAGATGTTTGGGCACATATTGGCTATCAGACTCATTTCTCAGCTAACAGTCAACAGTAATCACAACTCATAACTTGCAAAAGCACTTTGAGAAGGCATTGCCTTCATGGTGTACAGGTTAACAATGAAAAGGAGAAGGCAGAAGATTTGGGAGAACTTAGCAACCTCCTTTTCACAGATAAGAGAAGAAAGGTATGTGGGAGTAGAAGGAATAGATAATTCAGCAACCAGAGATGATACTATTAGCAGAAGAGCAGAATCAGGAAGTCAGTTTAGCAGAGGAAAGCAATAGAGATTCTGAAGGATACTGAAGATTCTTCATGGTGAACGGGGGTGACACAGTGGATTACGGAGGTGTTAAGTTGGAGATGTGAGAAAGAATCAGCCTCCGCAGCAGCATATTCAATCGCCTGCTGTCACTAGGGTGCTCCAGGCCTACACAGGGCTTTGGTCAGATGTTCCAGCTGTTGAAACCAGTAACCAACAATACCATATCCAGCAATGACAGCTGAAGCAAGACTTAGGCAATGACAGGTAAAAACACTCAGGTCTGAAGAACAAGGGAGATAGGATGAATTGGAAGGCATCTGCAGCATGAAAGCTGTGGGCCAGCATTCCTCACAGGATGAGCAGACAGTGTTTTAAGTAGCGTCATTCACCACCTAGCAATCACATTCTTGCCTATAGACAGAGATGTTCAATGGCTCTCCAAAGCAGTTCATTTGTGTGGGAGATGGTCTGCAAGCAGACCAACCCATACTTCAGGGCATGTTGCAGGTTGGAGAGTGGCTTGCAGAAGACCAAGATACTAAGGCCATAAAACAAACAAAAAAAACAAAACATAAAACAAAAAATCAAGTTCCATTTTACAAGGACCCTCTTGCCTGATTTGTGCACACTATTCTGTTTTGACTTGGTTCAAAGGTGAAATACAGAACCAGACTCAAAAGATTTCCTTCCTACTTACATGCTCTGACTTAGAAAGTGGTTTTAAGAGTGGATTCAAGTGATTAGTCTGGTCCTTTCAATAGTTTCTTTAAAAACCCAAACACAGTATCAGTGTATTCACATTCTACAGGGTTGTGAATAGAGGAAATGTTGAGAATCATAGCTCTTCCAGGCCACCCAGAAGCCATGCCAAAAACTGAACCCTGGTCTCACTATCAGCACTGTAGCGACACTTTCCTCAACAGGTCTTGGCAAGAGCAACTGGAACTGGTACAGGCACTTTGTCTCCCACTAGCAGCACTCTCATTTCCTTTTAAAGAGAAGGACAGCAGCCTGTTCAAAACCAACCCTATACCACACAGAGCACTGCATTGTTGCCCATTTGGAGAAGCAGGTTGCCATCTGGCAGCAATGGGTCTCAGCCTTCCCTTTACAGAGCAGTTTTCCTATCTGGGTTGCTGATTCCCAGGATCTCTGCAAGTCATTTTTCCCCAGAGCTAGTATAAGAAGGAGCTCACCCCAGCTTGCTCTCGTTCCCCTCAGTGCACCGTGAGTGTTCATGTAATGACTGTGCCAAGAGAGATGTGTCCTTCACTCCTTCTCCATGCCAAAGCTCAGTGGACTACCGCTTTCAACAGCTGACCCTCATTCAGGCTGAGGCTCTGGCAAACCAGGATGGTAGTTTAATCTAATCACTTTATGTATTGGAGATTTCTAGGGTACACAAAATGCAAAGCACACAGTGGCATTGCTATACAAACAGGGGATGGAGGGCCAGGCTTCCAGCAACATCAGATCTATTGTGAAGTATGTATTTGAAAACAGCTTTGAAGACCAGTCAGCACTGTGCATTGGATGGCAGGATGTGATTACAAAGGAGTCAAACTCATTACAGTGTCATTACACTAAATATGCTTTTTTGATAATGTACAACTAATTAATCTAAACTAGAATATTAATTACATTTGCAAGACTAATGCCCCTTTGCTTTCATACTCAATACATGTAGCTGGGACTTTCACAGGAGCTTAAATATTTTCATTTAAGAGCCTGGAGGGGCAAAGCAAATCTTAGCCTATATTATTGTGACTTAGGACCATTAACCATACTGTCTTGACACAGAAATAGGTCTCCATCATGTGGTTAATCTTCTGGTCATGTGAAACCACTAGTAACTGTGACTATTGAAAACCAGGTTACAGCATAATTAGACACTGCCTTGTAGCGCAAAGCAGAAATTTATACTAACTATGTATTTTTTCTGCCACTTCCTCTGTGTGACACCAAGTTCCCTCACCATTGAAACACAACAAAAAACAGTCTTAAATAGCATAGTTCAGATACAGATTCAGTCACAAGCAATCACTTTTCAAGTCCTTCTAGGAGAAGAGAAGTTGGTTTAGGTTTGAATTGGAAATGCAGCGTATGAGGAACAAGACCACAACGTCCAAAAAGACCTGCAGTATGAGGCTGTGGATTTTCACCTTCCACTGCAGAGGAAAGGCAAGCCAAAGAAGTTCTAGTTAGGACAGGGTTATCTTCAGTTTTCCCATCACTCACTTTTGCTCATGGTCTGTGCAAGGTTGAGAAGAGAAACCCATGGAGCACACCGGCTTGGAGACCTCTGGCAGTTCTTTGAGAGAGTGGCAGATGTACATGACAATTTGTAATGGAAAGTCAGCTTTCCATAGATCTGGATTGTGAGTATTTGCTGGATAGCAAGACAGCTCTGACAGGCATCCTCTCCTAAGCGTTTGGCTTGTTCTTCTGCAGAGGCAATGCTCTTCTAAAGAGTGATTTTCTCAATCCTGCTTATTAAAAGAAACAAAAGAAAGAAAATTTCCTTGTACTTCAGGCTTTTAAAACTTTTTAAAAAGAATTTCCTAGTGCTGTTGTTTTTCTGTGGCTCATACTCGCTACTCAGAGAAGCTGTTCCTTCTTTTGTTTTTTTTTTCTGACAGCCCTTTCATTCTTGTGATGGTAGGCTAGCCTTAGCTGGACTTGCAGCTAGCACCTTATTTCTGGTATCAGTTCAGCAAGGACCAGAAACTGGCTGATGACCTTTTCTGTATGGTAGTAGGAAACATTTGTCCAGCTTTTGTGACAGCACAGAGGGGAAAGGTAATCACCTTTTAAAATGCTGGCTGTGCTTTCTTCTCAGACAAGGCAAGGGAATGACAATATGATTCTCCTTCAGGCTGAGCAATGGACACCGTCTCTTAAGGTTCCTTGTAGGTGTATTTCCCAACACCTGGAAGTCTTACAGAGATGAAGCTAAATAAGATTTTCAGTTAGAAAGGGCTTTCCAATGAAGATATGAATTGGTTGAAGCTTGATTTTTTTGATAGTAAGCCAGCATGCACTCTCAGTTCTTAGGAGAGTTCCCCTGATGGGAAGACACCCACAACAATTAATGTCTTGTGCTCTGGTCTGACAAGAGGAATGGGAAGACTGCCACGGAAAAGGAGCTGCTTATACAAGTCTCACGTTTCCAGCTATTACAGATCATAAGTTTCTTTTTACACCTCAGCAGCAGCATTTGTGATGTCTTACAGGCTAATTCTAACTCAGCTTAAGTATGCAACTTCCCAAGAAGTTTAATTATGTTTATCATGGGATGCCATAAAATAAAATTCCCTGAAAGGATAAAGTCTTTAATTACAATCGTGTTTGCTTTGACAGCACATTTGTGAATTGTATGTAACCTGATTATTGTTTTGACTACCAGTAAGAAGGATTAAACCATTTTTTTACATGAGTGAATTAAAGCTGCCCCTAGGCTATTAGGTTCTGGCTATTTACTTTCTAGTTAAGTAGATCGCTTGGCAAGACTAAGCTGCCAACAGTAATCAAATTGTCCTCTTGCCTTATCATAATTAACATGAAATATATAGTCTTAATATTCTCCTGATTAGCCCACAAAGCTGAAGCACAGCATGGAGTGAATAAATACAACAAAGCTTTGTATTCTCTTTTACAGCTGATTACTTCATAAACCCTACCACATTGGTTTATGCAATTATCTGAGTGCTGCTCTGGAAGATCAGGGAAGGTCCTCTGAACAGGATGAAAGCAGCTGCTGCTGCATTCATTTAGGATCCAGAAAATGAGGAGTTTGCTGAAGTTTAGTTTGGGGAATGGAGCATCTTCTGTAAAATTCTAAAACCAAGTTGCATTAAAGGAACTTGGTTCAGCATCACATTTCCCATCAGAAAGTTTCTCCTCCTGGCTTTTTTTATCTATTTCTAGTTCTCCATTCCCACTGAACATAAAGAACAGCTTATTCCTTTACTCACTGTACCAATCTTCTTTATCTAAAGAATATATAATGGCCATACCTCTACACCATAACCTGGAGATGAGCAACCTCTGGCTTAGGTGGCAGCCTGGTCCCCACTTTGAAGAACTACCTGAGACACAGCCTATCCATGCTTGCTGCATTCCTGCAGAAGTATTAATTTAAAGGAAAATGAGGAGATAAATTGTAAGCATGATAACTAGAGAACATGCACCACTGCAAAGATGATTTTAGAGCAGGATGCCAGCAAAATGTTTTGAAAACAGTGAGTGAGTTATGTGTGCCAAACTGCCATTTGCGTGTTTTGGATGTCTATGTTTTACCTGAGTTAATACAATTGAAAATGCAATGTTCTCTGACTGCTTATACCTCAGGTAAGGAAAACAAATTCCTCCTAGACACAGCAAGGTCTCTCAGTGAATCAGGTGAAAAATGTGAAAAAGTACTAAGAGAGAAGATAGATTCATCAACTGAAATGACCCTGAAAGTAAAATATCTATCATTGATTGGTCATGTCACATTGGAAGCAACTGAGAGAAAGCTCAGGGAAAGTGGATCCTTTTACAGTGTAAAACCACCTTTCCTGTACGCAGGCCAGTCCTCCCTGCACAAGGTCTTACAGATGCGGGAGAAACCTCACACAAACCCACACCACAGGCTCGATGAGAAGCACCTCTCCATAACCAGGACTCTTCTCCTAGTTCTCAGGGCCCTGCCACTCTGTGGCAGCACTCTCTACTTTGGGGTCAGTTGCAAACCTCCAAAATCAGACTTGATTAATCGTTTTCTCCTTCTCCCTCAGTCAAGCTCTGTGCTAGAGAGGGGGACTGTGGGAAGAATGATTGTCACTGGGATTTGACTGAATGTTTGTTCAAACAATAATTGGGTGGGGGAAGGGAAGAGACTTGGGTGCTTCTCTTGAACCACATGTAAAAAAAGTAAAGGTGAAACTAGCTGATTAAAAATAGGACCAAGCACTGGAGCTCAGAGCTAAAAATAGAAGCAGAGCTGCTAGTATGGAATGAGAGTAGATCTGTAGTCCTCATGAAGATCTGAAACTGGAAGGACTGGGACATGAGCAGTGGGTAATAATCCATCTATGCTAGAGGAGTCACCAACGTCAGGTCAGCCTATTCCCTGCATCATGGCAACTTCTATGAAGAAAAAATAGTGGGTTATTTTCTTAAGTGACTCCCTTCTGAGAGGAACAGAGTACCTGATCTGTTGACCAAAGCTGCCTGTCAGGGAAGTTTGCTGCTTCCCTGGGACTCATGTTAAAGATGTTACCAGGAAATTTCATACCCTGGTACAGTCCTCAGATTACTACCTATTATTGCTTTGTCACGTGGATACCAATGTAGTCATAGTGAGAAATCTGAGGGCAATCAAAAGATACTTCAGGGCCTTGGCGAGATTACTAAAGAGATCAGGAGTGCAGGTAGTATTCTCCTCCATTCTCCCAGTTGTAGGGTATGACTTCAAAAGAACCAGGCAGATCCAGCTTATCAATACTGGGCTCTGAGGCTGGTGCCAGCAGAATTTTGGGGTTTTAGATCACAGGATCACCTATACAACACCAGACCTGCCGGGCCTGATAGGATTCACATTTCACAGCTGGGGAAAAAATTTTTGCTCACAAGTTACCAGGGCTGATTGAAAGACCTTTAGATTAGGTTCAAAGGGGGAAAGGGATAAAATCAGGCTTACTAGTGATAAGCCATAGGATGCCATGACAATATTTGAGGGATGGTGTACTAGTGAGGGTTTTAACTCTGCTCCATGATGTACTGAGTACACTGGAGTACTTTTGAAATGTTTATGCGCTAATGCATTGCAGTACGAGGAATAAACAACAAGAACTAGAAGCTTTTGCTCAGTCCCAGAGCTGCAGCATCATTGGTGTGAGTGAGACTTGGTGGGAAGAGTCCCATGANCTCTGAGGCTGGTGCCAGCAGAATTTTGGGGTTTTAGATCACAGGATCACCTATACAACACCAGACCTGCCGGGCCTGATAGGATTCACATTTCACAGCTGGGGAAAAAATTTTTGCTCACAAGTTACCAGGGCTGATTGAAAGACCTTTAGATTAGGTTCAAAGGGGGAAAGGGATAAAATCAGGCTTACTAGTGATAAGCCATAGGATGCCATGACAATATTTGAGGGATGGTGTACTAGTGAGGGTTTTAACTCTGCTCCATGATGTACTGAGTACACTGGAGTACTTTTGAAATGTTTATGCGCTAATGCATTGCAGTACGAGGAATAAACAACAAGAACTAGAAGCTTTTGCTCAGTCCCAGAGCTGCAGCATCATTGGTGTGAGTGAGACTTGGTGGGAAGAGTCCCATGACTGAACTGTTGTGATGGATGGTTCTTCAAGAGAGACAGGCAGGGCAGGTCAGGCAGAGGTGTAGCATTGTAAGTAAAGGAGGGGTTGGAGGACTGTACAGCACATCCAGTTGGGGATGACATGGTTGAGAGCCTGTGGCCTAAAACCAGGAGAAAAAATAATGAAATGGATGCTATTGTGGGAGTCTACAACAGATCACTCAGCCAGGATGATGACATTGATGTATTACTATTATATAAGAAATTAAGGGAAATCTCTAGATCAGATGCCCTTGTCCTTATGGGGAACTTCAACTTCCCAGATGTTAACTGGAACTCACATACAGCAGACATGAACAGGTCTAGGAATTTCCTGAATAATATTGAAGATAGCCTTTTGATACAGGTACTAAGGGAGCTGACTAGGAAAGGTGCTCTCCTAAATTTGTTGTTTGTAAATAGAGATGGTCTTGTGGGTGATGGCTACCTTGGCCATGGTGATCATTAAATCGTTAAGTTTAAAGTCTTTGGTTGTACGAGAAAAATTGTCAGCAGAGCTACTCCCCTGGATTTTAGAAAAGTAGACTTTAGGCTGCTCAGGAAACTAGTCAGTAAGGTTCCATGGGAATTTGCTCTTGAGAGTACTGGGGTCCATAAATGCTGGTCACTTTTTAACAGCCATCTTTTAAGAACACAGGAGCAGCAATTCCCTTGTGCAAAAAGTCAAGCAAGCAGGGCAGAAGGCCAGCTTGGCTGAGCAGGGATCTCATGACTTTGGAAGCAAAGTCAGCCTACAAAGGACAACTACTGAGATGCTGTAGAGAGAAAATTCATACAGGCAAAGCTCAGATGGAGTTGAAGATGGCTGGTACTGTGGTGGATAACAAAAAAGTTTTTTTTAAGTAGGTTAACAGCAAAAAGAGGACTAAAGAAAAAACTGGTCAGTTATGCGATGAGGTTGGTCACCTCACAGAGATGAAGATTATGCAGGGACACAATGCCTTCTTCACCTCTGTCTCTAACATCAATGATGGGCCCTGTGACCCTCAGAAACCTGGGTAGAGGACCACAACTGTGGGAGTGATATGCTCCCACTTGACTTTGAACTTGTATAGCAACTGAATGCACCTAAGTCTATGGGGTCAGATGGGATTCATCCCAGGGTCCTGAAAGCATTGGTCGATGTTACTGCAAGACCTCTGACAGGTATTTATTAACAGTCTTGGGAATCTGAAGAGATTCCAGCTGACTGGAAGCTAGCAAATGTTATTCCCATTTTCAAGAAGGGCAACCAAGAAGACTCTAGTAATTACAAGCTGTCAGTCTCACTTCAGTGTCTGGTAAAATTATGGAGATTATTCTGGAAGTTAGTGAAAAACATGTCAAATGCAGTCATTGGTCAAAGCCAACATGGGTTTGTGAAGGGAAAGTCATGCCTTACTAACTTAATATCCATTGATGACAAGGTTACCCACCTAGTGGACAAAAGGGAAGGCAGTGGATGTGTCAGGTTTTTATTTTAGCAAAGCTTTCAGTACTGTTGCTCACAGTATCCTTCTGGTCAAAATGCCCAGCATACAGCTGGACATGTACACAGTACAATGCATGAACAATTGGCTGAAGTGTCAGCCTCAAAGAGTTGTAGTAAATGAGGTGATATCTGGCTGGTGACCAGTCATTACTAGTCTTCCCCAGGGCTGAATTTTAGGGCCAGTTCTCTTCTGTGTTTTTTATCAATTACCTGGACTCAGGAGTTGACTGCACATTAAGCAAGTTTGCCACCGATACTAAGTTAGGAGAAGCTGTTGATTCCCTCCAGTGTAGAGAGGCCTTGCAGAGCGATCTTGATAGATCAGAGCACTGCAAATCACCATCCATATGCATTTTAACAAAGACAAATGCCTGATTCTGCTCCTGTGACGGTGTAATTCTGGATGTATGTATAGATTTGGGGAGCAGAGGATGGAGTGCAGCCCTGCAGAAATGGATCTAGAGGTTTTGGTTGATGGTTAGCTCAATGTGAGTCAACAATGTGTCCTGGAGGCCAAAAGGGCATTAAGTGGTGCATTAAGCACACTATAGCTCGCCGGTAGACGGTAGTGATTGTCCCATGATACTCAGATTGGTGCAGCCTCACTTCAAGTGCTGTATGCAGTTTTGGGCTCCACAATATGAAGAGGATATAAAAATATTAAAATGTGTCCAAAGGAGGACAACAAAGATGGTGAATGGACTACAGGGCATGCTTTTGAGGAATAGTTGATAATACTAGGGTTTTTTCAGCTTAAAGAAAAGGAGACTGAGGGGTGACATTGCTGTTTACAGCTTCTTCATGGGGGAGAGCAGAGAGGGAGGTACTGATCTCTTTACTCTGATGTCCGGTGATAGGATGTGAGAGAATGGCTTAAAGCTGCATCAGGGGAAGTTCAGATTGGATATTAGGAAAAGATTATTTACTGAGAGGGTGATCAGGCATTGGAACAAGCTTCCTAGGGAAGTGGTCATGGCCTCAAGCCTGTCAGTGTTCAAGAAGTGTTTGAACAATGCTCTTAAATATATAGTTTAAATTTTTGGTTGTCCTATGTGGAGTCAGGAGTTGGACTCAATGATCCTTGTGGGTCCCTTACAACTCAGGATATTCTATGATTCTGTGATAACTTAGGTGAAAGAGCTTTTCCCCCATTGTCAGCTGGATGAATTTTTGTAGGACCCGTATGAGAAACACATCATCAGACTTTCCCACCTTCCTGCCCCAATAGTCCCTCAGGTTTCACCAGGGCAGATGATGTGGGCCTGGTGTGTAGAGGTCTAATTTGGTATTCAATTACTGCTTCACTTCTCAGCACTATTGTTTCCCTGTGAATCTGGACCTTGGACGTCATTAAGCCTGAGCAATCCTGTTTCTTGTGTGAGGGGAAACTGCAGAACCAGCATACTTATGCTTACTTTCTACTGGCTCCTTTGTCTGGGTATATGAGGTAGCTAAGGCATTCTCACATCCTGAATTGGAATCCACTATGTAGCTAAAAGGATGCCCCCAGAAAGAAAGCTGTATTTTATTTCTAGTAAGTATCAAACAGCAAAGGTTAGAACTCTTCCCTTTAACATGCAAATAATTTTAAACCACAAGTTTTGTTTATTATAAACATGGAAAAATTGATTTATTTTACTTTACTCATAGCCTGTTAAAATATATCTAAATATATATGTTGCTATGTCTGTATGAGCAGAAGTCAGGCTTGTTAAAATCTTGGCCCAATAGAGAGAGAATTCACAAGTTAGGGCTATTAGTATAGAGTGATTCATACAGGAACATACTGCTCACTGCTATCTCCAGCTGCCACTGCAGTATTAAATATTCTCTTGTCCTTGATATTTTCCTGTCAGAACATCCTGAGACAGCCTTCACTGAACAAGAAGCACTTGTTCCTCCATGCCATAGGTCAAATTCTACCCTAAGAAAAACCCTTGAAGCTCATTTAGGTTGTGGGTGAGAGAACAGATGTTACTGAGGTCAGAGCAGCCCAACTTAACATTGTACTAGAACAGCTTAAAAGCCTTGCCAATTTATTCCACAACGTCAGTAAGCTGACCAGAGGCAGTCTAATGGCTAGCACAGCTTTAAAAGAAAGCTGTTCATGGGAAAGGTTTATTCTAGAAATTAAGAGCAAATAAATTCCCCTTGCAGGCAAACTTAGGGGGAAGTCAGCTCTGGGAACAGTTGTTAAGTAACTTAATTGCTCATTTAGAAAGCAGCAGAAGAAAAAAACCTCAACTTTAAGCCATCAGATGTTTGTGGAGTACATGAGTGACATTAAGATGGAGTTAAGGGGCAGAGTACATATTGGTAAATTAAATTGCACAGATGGTGTAATTCCCCAGAAATAAGCATCAGAAACACATGGAAATTAGTGTTGCACTTAAAATGAAATCTTAATGTATGTAAATGCAGATAAAGCATTCAAAGAGCCTTAACTCTGCTTTATAGTGCCACTTATCAGGGAGAAAAAAGAAATCAGAAAAAAGCACTAAATTAAATGTACCTTCAATTTCACTCGCAAAACCTACAATATTAAATGTATTTATCATAAACATATGGGCTTTCTCCTCCCCTACAGCAGGAGGGGGGATCAACAGCTTCTGTCTTTTCATTGCTTCTGCATTACAGACCTGGCTCTTTCTCTACTTTGGCGTACATCTTCTAAGATCCACAGGTCTTATGCAGGAGAATAATTCTTTTTCCCAGTGCTGAGTCCTAATACTTGGCTCATAGGCATTCAGCACGAAGACACCTGCATTTCTAGCCGTAGTGACAGTACTTTTAAGTCATGTGATTTTCAACAAGCACAGGAAATTACAGACAAGCAGCTACTGGTGTCCCTGAAAGGACTGAAAACTGGTACTGTAGGCAAGGAAACAGCCTGGGAATGTGAATATGCTGTAATGAAGGCAGGACCACAAACAGCTCTCTGCAGCTTTCTAGCACAGGCTACTCTTTGAGATTTTTCTGGAGTCAAACAGCTAAAGGTCTGAAATGAAGAACCAGCATCGGCTCAGCAGGCTGTTAATGGCCAAGTTGTTCTTTTGAAGGACAGTGACTTGTGATAGTCATCTGCATCAGTGAAGATAAAGACCTCTAGATTTTTTATTAAACTGATCAAAACTGTGAAAATGGCCAGCAGAAGAAGACAGATGAAAACATAACTTTTGGTGCCAAGAAGAGGGAGGAAGATAAACATTTGCTAAATGTTGTGAGAACTTGTTTATCTAGGGTTGTTACTTTAGAGATTACAAGCATTTTGGTCCACATCTGCTACCTTACCAGGCTTCCTCGCACCCCTGCTTATGAAGAGGCATCAATCTTCTAGTACAGAGAAGTTATGACAATACACATTATCTCATCTTACAAGAGGCTTCAGATGCAGATGCAATGACAGAATGAAGTCCACAAGTGGACTGTCCAATTAGCCCTCCGGTGAGACTATGTATAGAAAGCAGGAGATTGTTGTAGAGCGTTAGAAGGATGGCTTCCTTTCCCCCACACAATCTGCTACAGCCCCACTGCCCCTTCATGAAAAAAAGTCTTGGCAGGTTAACAGTGTTCATTTCACTCCAAGGCTTTCTTTTCCTTAGGTAATGATTCAAACAGTATCACCTCTCCCTGGATGCATTCAGCTGCCATCTCTCTAGTTCTAATACTCTCAAACAAGGTGATGCCTGTCCTTGGGAGATCTCCTTCATAAATAGAGATGCTGGTAAGAGCCAGGGAGTGGCCAATCAGTCACTCAGCAGCTTGTGCACCTCCTGCCCAGCTAACTCAGCACTCCAGCATTTGGAAGGGCGTTATGAGAACTGAAGCACAAGCCATTGGACCTTTAAAGCCACAGAGGCATTTTTATGGCCACCATGAAACCTAAGTGAATTTCCACCCAGCAAATTCTGTCTGTATCTGATTTTAATCACAGTTATCACTTTCAGTTTTTATTTGTCTAAAAGATACTTCTTCTCTCCTAGCCAAAACAGCTGGAGCATATAGATTCACTTCCATCCATGATCTAATGTGTTTCAGACACTCATAACCTAGCAAAGCACACCCCTATGCCAGGATTTATTGGTGAGGAGCAAGGAAAAGCACTGAGAGATCACAGATTCTCACCTGGAACTTCTGATCCAACCCTTGTCCAGTGTGTCAACCAACAGCAGGCCTTGGACATACCCTTCAAGAGAAGGTGATAGATTGTGACTTTAGAAAGATGGGAGCAGCTAAGCGTCCCACAGAGCTAGGAGTTCAAGAGACACATGCTTGCAACTGCTTGCTGATGTGGGTGTCTTCCAAATCCAGAGGTCGACTGTCATGTGTGCCCCACTCTCTGAAGTACGCAATGTATCTGCACACTCTTCAAGCAACCTTCAAACAAGTCTGGCTGCCAGGACCTGAACACTTGGATATTTTGCCTCTTAATGCCTTGGTCTTCATCTTTCTGAATCGTGGTTCTCACCTGCAGATGGTTTTCATAGCACTCCATCTTCTGGAGAGGACTAAATTCATTACTGAGAAGAAGAAAATGTGGTGGAATAGATCAGGTAAAATCCTCCCTAAATTAAAAACAAAGTATGACCTCAAAAACCAGGTAGGTATAGGTCAGGATTTGAGCAGCAGTCTCACACAGAAATGCGACAAACAACTGGTAAAAGATGGGGGGACTATTTGTTAAACAATACTGCTGTCTTATTTTATTCAGTGAAAAGAACTAATCACAATCAAAGCTGAGTTTTAAGGGGAAAAAAGAAGAAAACTTCACTTGACAGCTGCCTGCTTTTCTAAGACTAGGCCTTTCTTTGCTGAATATGAGGACTTCTCATGTGCATTCATTGACCTTATCAGACTGTCTAGATGAAGGGAAGAGAGTATGATGATTAGCTACTGAATATGCTGAAATAGGAGCGAGAGTAAATGGTGTGTGATCTGAAACGGATTTCAACATTTTGAGTTTCTAATTTCATTTTCATTTAACACATCAGAAATACAATTTGTCCTGCAAGCTGTGGTTTCAGTAATATCAATTAGCAAGCCTCAGGGCATGTGTGATTATTGAGAGATGGGCATAACCTTTGGAAGATGGAAAGGTTTTTGTCCGCTTCTTGCACCTCTTCTGTGATATAATTATCTTGCTACAAGAGTATCTTTTGCTATTAGTGCTATTTATTAGTATTTTGCAGAGTTCAACAGAGAGAGTTCATGTAGAGAGAGTCACAGCCACAGGCACAAATCAATTTAAGCAAAAATAGAAAATTAATTTTATTCCTAGTGCTTCAACACAATAAAATTAATGGTGCATTAGAGATCACACAGATAACCAAAATCTCTGCCTGAGAAAAATAATTTGGCTATTACCAGTGCAGTCACCAAGGTGACAATTCCATCAGCAATCAGAATTTGCACTTGAGCCATCATGGAAAAATCTTCCTACCTCTCAAGTGCTGGAAGACTCCCCTAAACCTTGGATCATTCTCAGCAAAATGGTCACTGCTGAAAAAGGACGGGGAGGAGAATTGTGTTCAGTTTGTGCTATATACTTTGGAGGAGGAGTGGGAGTCAGAGAGATTTTGAGTATACACACCCTTCCTCAGGTCTGAAGCAGAATCAGAAAAGTTGGAAGCAGTGCCACAGGTTGAACTCCTAAATGAGAAGTGGAAACTTTTTGCAAAAGTATCCCTGGAATTCATCTCACACAAGCTCTTCAAAATACAAGCCTGGTAGCAAAACCCCCAAGGTTATCTGGCCACAAAAGTATGCAGGCTCCACAGTGGTACATGTGTCATGTCTTTTTATTCATTACTCGCTTTCATTGAAACTCTCTGCATTAGACAGACCTTTCCATAAGGACTGGCTCTTGAATTTCTTCTCTTTTTAGCTGAAGTCCCTAGCATGGACAATGGAGTGCTGTGTTGGGGTCCTTAGCTGGAAAGACCAAGATCTGATGAAACCTGTAAAGTCTTCTGTGTCTAAAGTTTTGTTCCCTCAGGACACACACAGGGTCTCAAAGACTAGAGGCAGAGCACTAGCACTTTAGTTAGTAAATATGTACATCTATGTCCTGTCATCCAGCCATCTTTCTCAGATAAATGACGACTGATTCAAAGACAGTTGAATTTCTTCTGTCCCATCTAGTGCTATGCAGATCATGTGTTTGTGCTGCCTGTTGCATTGTGTGGAGGTGACCATTGCTTTTAGCTACTTTCCAGAGGTCTCTGTATCTTCCCTCACTGGCAGTTACTTGATCCTCTAGGAACACTCCCCATCACAGTGAGAAGTTGAAAGACTGAACCAGCAATGTAACTGCTTCTTGGAAAAGAAAGTTATTGTTCTAGTCAGCAAATCAGCATTCAGAAAGGTTGGCTTCCCACACAACCCAGGCCTTAATTCTATACACTCAAGTAACCCTCATTCTGTGCACAACCTGTTCCTTTGACAGAAGGTTGCAAATGATACCTTTCTTTTGTCCTTCTTGGCTTGGAATTAATCCTGGCTAAATTTCTTGTGAAAAGTCTTCAAGGAGATGCTACTCTGGAAGCCATACAACAGGACAAAATAGTACCAGGGGTCATAGGCATTATTTGCCCCCAAACAGGATGCTAGGAATTCCCCTGAGGCCAGGGATTTTCTTTTGTTTTAAGGTACTCTGAGTAAGCCTGGCAAGCTGCCTCAGAAACAGGCAGCACCTGCCCACAGAATCCTACTTTCCCTCTGTGTTAATGGGTAACTGACTTCCACCTGGTTTTGCTCTAATTAGTGCCAGTACTCTCAACTCCAGCAAGCATTCCCATTTTGCAGCTACGAGCTTGCATGATTTTAGAGAGCATCAGTTGAATGTCCCATGTGTTGTACAGTTTTGTCCTCATGCACAAATTGAATTAAGACAGATCTCAAGGAAGTGTGATGTGTCATGAAAACTTCAAATACACTGGGCCTGGGCTGTATCACATGTTCCTCTGAGATCCTGACATCAGACTGATGTTAGCAACCTCTCTGGTGAGAGAAGACGAGCCTAAATTTGGACTCTGTCTTGGGAGTTAAGACCTGGAATTAAAGCCATTTTTACCTTCTCTGCCCCAGGCATAGCAAACCCACAAAACTGGTAGTGCTTTCTCACATTAAGCCTTTTCCACATTCATATGGACTTGTAGTCAGTAGCAGAAGAGCAAATGATAATGAGCAAATTATTAATTAAAGTCAGCAAATGAAAATCTACCAGTCTCCTGTGAAATTTAATTGCTGAATATTGATAAAAGATGTGCACTAGGCCACTTAAGAGTCTAAGACTACGCTTCTAGCTACAAGAGTTATTTCCTCCTGTCACGTGCAACTTAGAGAATGTTTAGATTTTAAATAAATGTTGTTTGTTATATTTAAATCTTTATGAATTCATAACCCTCTCCTCTCTTGAGAGAATCCCAGTCAGGATTGGAAGACTAATTTGAGAAAATAAATCCATACTATTATATATGTTTGTTTTTAATTTTCAATAGAAGTGGGAAGAAACGGTAAACATTTTGATGAAGCAATTTCTCAGAGGAGAAAAGAACATTTTTCACAATCCACTGGGAGAGGAGAGCACAGGAAAGCATTGACATGAAACATTTCACCTAATTATTGTCCTTATTTAACATACAGCCGGTCACATCCAATGCACCTGTTTTCAGAGACATATGAAAGGCCTAGCAAACATCAGGGAATACTGGAAAGGTAAACAAAAATGTAAACTCAGGGATAATAAATTTCTGCTTACAGTCTGAGATACCATGGCTGACATTAATGTGTCAGAGAAAGTGAACAAGGACACAAACATGATCCAACCTGTTTGAGCTGGCATGGTAGCAACAGAAACCTGTATCAAGGCCCTTGTTATGCTAGGATCTGTACAAATGGTACCATGAATTTAATGTCATAGATAAAGAAACATCTAACAAAAAGTTCTCCTACCAGCAGAAAAGCATCCATATTTTCATAAATTTATTTACAGCCAGCACAAGATTCATCTCATACTTGCACACACACACACATTTTGTGCTTCCCAGATCCCTTAGGGGGTTTAGGTAGTCAATAAAATCCAAATACTAGTGGCAAAGTTGGGCATCTTTTGTGTGGTAGCCTGAGAGCAGTGGGTTTTATTGCTTGACAAGAGGTCCTTGCTAAGAGTTCATGTGTTTAGTTAAAACCAAAATCAAGGATAATGATTTTAAAGATTTAAAACATTTATGGTACCATTTTTGCTCTGTTGCCTTCATGTTCAAGCTTCCTCTTGAGATGAATGTTTTTTAGCATGTTGAAAAATTGTCCTTGAGGGACAGAAGATTAGAGGAAATAGTCTTGAGTGACAGAACTAAAAAGCTTGCCAAAGGTGTAACTGTAGAAATTAAGTCCTAAATATAAAGGCCTGATGTAAGAGCTGCTGAAGTCAACAGAAACATTGCACTGAGGCTGTTCCAGCATCCCACTAGTAAGAACCTGTTCACTTAGGCTTAATTGCATCAAGTTGGACATAAAGAACTTGGTTTCAGATACAAGCAGAAAATGGAATATTATTTTTATGGTATAATTGTCCTTCATAGGATCATTACTGTTTGAGATACAAGGAAAAGATACCCACCCCAAAATACAGGGAGCTCAATTCATGGCTCATAATTTTTGTAGCTAATTAAACCAGGGATATTGGATTTTCTAAGAAGATGCAGATTCAATGTTTCCAAGAGAATGACCACTTTTCTAAACTCCAAGACTTCTTTTCTCCTGACACAGAAGAAAAATCAATCATTAAAAGAGTCACAGAAGGTTCCTGGTAGCTACCTAGAGATGGAAGGCAACCTAGAAATGAAAGGAAAGGATATTGCCTGCCAATATCCCAATGAACCCACCATAGAGAGAGTAAATTCCATTTACCTAAAGTAGTACCTTTAAGACACTGCTTTACTGTGCCTGATGGACAGTTCTGATATCAATTATGGTTGCTGGAGGCACAGGGCATAACACAAAGAAGAATTATTGCTTTCCTGAGAAGAATAGTAGGGTGCATAAGCTGAGTTCTGCCCTTGGAAACAAGACAGCTTTTGTTTATTTTTCCTTCTTCAGTGAGAATCACTTGTGAATGTCCTAGGTAAAAAGATGCTTTTCAATGAATCTCAGCAGTCTGAAAAGCTGTCAGACTTGCAGTGCTGGATTGCTCTGTTGATCATTTATTCAAATGACTTGGAGATCTAGCTTACTTCCCGATGCCATTGCATGAATTTACTTTGAATGTGTCTGACAGCTCAGGTGACTGACTGTGACCCACAACACACTGTGAAAGTGCACGTAGACATTACATAGGGTAGCATCTGTCTGCGTGATTTGTGATGCTGGCAACAGGTAGGTAACACGTGTCCAATTAGTCATACACATCAGCACAGGTTCTGACTACCTGTTGCCTCCTGAGAGATGGTTAGTTACAGTATGCCTACTCTATGTAACAGAAAGTAATGCCCGTAGCTCCCACCAAAGCTGGGATGACCGTATGGTGCAGTGTTTGGGTCCTGGAATGAGCAATGCAGTGCTGATGGTTCTGGAGCTGGACAGGCCTCAGCCTGCTGCATCTCTGGAGACAAAGGCATGCAAGCCACGCTTTGTCGCTGTGTGCCCACCTAGTCTACTTAGGCTAGAAAAAGATCTGCTACTTTAAAGATGCTATTAACACTTCACTTGTTGTTGTTTGACTTGATTAAATAGCCCAGAGTAGTAACTGCCCCGGGAATGACGGTGAATGTGTTTTTAACATGAATGCAAAAAAATGGACAGTAATGTGTGTTGGAAAAGGTATTGCAAACATAATTGACCTGCTTTTCTAGGGAGCAAGCCTGCCTGTAGCGCTCCAGAATTAATGGTAGAAGACTTGTGACTCAGGAGGACAGCACTTACACGTAATTTGGGAAGGGACAGAATCTCTTACAGTCACGCAGCTTCCTGTTCAGTATGGTCCAAACTAGATTGAACCATAGTAACATCATTAGTGGCATTACTGCTGGGTTATGGACCCTGTGCTACATCCCTCTCCATCCCCCACTGATTTGTCTGATTGGCCTTATGTTGAGCTGTGATTCTGGTCACCAGAACACCAGTACATCAGCACAACAGTTCTAGATGTCTCCCCCCAAACTCCTTTATTTTCTAACCAGCCAGCATAGTTAATTCAGCAGTCCTACAGTGAGCATTATCCTACAACATGTCTACATGTGCTCATACAGTGTGACAAAACTGAAGCACTATTAATCATTCAGAGTCAGACACAAACTGTAACTCATCAGTAGACCTGCACAAGAATAACTTTATTTCCATTCCTGTTCCACACCCTTCAGGATTCCTTCTGCCAAGAATTCACCCAGCATAAATATTTATGGCTGAGTTAATTTCCCCAAAATAAGCCTTTGTAGTGGAAATAGTAACAGAACTGTAACTCTAATGATGTAGCAGACATCATTCTTTCAAATCAAATTGAAATCTAAAAACTGACAGTAAAAAAAAAAGTAACAATCACTGTTATTGTCCTTAGCCAGGTAGCTTGTACTCCTAGGTAGATTTTCAATGCAGTCATCACATAAGGATTACAGACACCACTCTCGTCAAGTACACATTTAGGAAAAAAGCTTTGAGAACTTCTTGTCATGCAGTCAGGCAAAAGAAATGTTATTTTCTAATTCCATGAGTACTACAGTTTTAATTCACTTTTAATTCTTTGATGTCCCTGGGTTTTGCCCACAACTTCAGGAGACTTCCTTGATTTATCAGTGATTTATCAGAGACAAGCACAGCTACAAGAATCAACCCAAGCAGACAACAGCAGCTGGTATTTCATTTATTTGAAACTTTCTTTCCCTAATAATGAGTGTTTCAGTTTCAAAGATACATCAAAATTCAGCGGAGAAAGAAGTTCATGAGTTCATCCTAGGAGAGGTGAACTAAGTCACCTTCTGGAGCCTCAGAAACAACTCTGGAGGGCAGTTGCTTTTTCTAGAGAGCTGAAGTCTGCCCTCACAGTCTGAGGGCATCCAAACATGTACCAGGAGCTGCTGACTTAACAGAAGTGTCTGTGCCCAGGTGGCCTGCTCTTCTGGAGTTGGTCACCTTCGTTCACAACTCACTCTGTTTCCACAAGAAGGATCACCCTCCCTCCCTTCTTGTATCCTTCTCAGCATCATAGGTATCAATATGCTCACATGCAATAATTCACCTCTCGTGTGTCCTCCAAACAGCATATACAGCACACATGCACACTCACCATACCCTCTTACTGCTTCCTTGTGGGGACAGGGAGTGAGGTCACCTCAGGAAGTAATGCAATGGTAGACAAGGTTGGAATTAAGAGTTTTTACAGTGTATTTGTAGAACAGGACTGTCCTGAGAGACAAATCTTCCAATTACTTCCAGAAGGGAGTAATTTAACCTTCCCACTGAAGTCCATTTAAGTATGAACCTGTAATCAAGGTTCAACACTCATGAAATTAAAAGATTTCTGCCATTCACAAATGTTCTGGTTTTGGCTGGGATAGTTAACTTCATAGCAGCTCACATGGTGTTATGTTTTGGATTTGTAACTGAAAAAAGTGTTGATAATGTAGGGGTGTTGTAGTTATTGCTGATCAGTGCTTACACAGAGGCAAAGCCTTTTGTGCTGCAACACACCACCCCAACAGCAAGCACGCTGGGGGTGCTCAAGAAGTTGGGAGGGGACAAAGCCAGGTCAGCTGGCTGCAGCTGAACAAATGGATGTTCCATACCATATGACATCATGCTCAGCATATAAAGCTGGGTGACAACATTCTGAGTGATGGCATTTGTCTTGCCAATCACCGTTACGTGTGATGGAGCCCTGCTTTCCTGGAGATGGCTGAACACCTGCCTGCCGGTGGGAAGTGGTAAATGGATTCCTTGTTTTGTTTGCATACGCAGCTTTTGCTTTTCTTAGCAAACTGTCTTTCTCTCAACCCATGAGTTTTCTCACTTCTACTCTTCCAATTCTCCCCCCAGCTCCCATCGGTGACAGCAGGGCAGTGAGCAAGTGGCTGGGTGGTGCTTAGCTGCTGGCTGGGGTTAAACCACAACAATAAACTACTGTGATATAGAAATATTGAAAAGAGGGACAGGAGAGTTGTGACTGACTGTCTCTCACTCTGAAATCATGACAGAGCTGGCCTTGCCTAAGGCATTTGTCTGAAAGATACGTATCTAGCATGCTCTCCAGCTGGACTTTCATAATCCTTTCACCACTCCATCCCAGTATTCCACTGTTTTGCTGTAGAGTGTTTTTCTCAGCACTAGGTTTCTCTTGTTGCAGCTTAATCCATTCTTCATAAATTTTTGGAAATCATAGTATTTCAAATGGAATTCCTACCTGAGATTTCGGGCAAGCCTTCTTGGCTAAATCCACTGAGGAATAATAGAAGACTTAGCTCTAAGATGGATTAGTTATTCCATTTGGACTGGGTCAGGCATAATGGAGCAGAAGCTTTTGGATCAGGAAGCAGGACATACTGATGTAAATAAGTGTCAGCCTGATTTTACATTTGTAACAGTTGTTAGCTTCCGAAATATGGGTTTGAGGTTGGTTTTTTTTTTTAAATTTTAATTTAATTGGTGGTAATGAGAAAGCCATGGTAATTGTATAACATATATAGAGAGGGCCTTAATTTTATTTTGTACAAATGCATCATACATAATTTTCTTAACACAAATCAGGTTTTTAGCTATGCCATTATGTCAAGTTGTGTTTGAACAGAAATTGAAATTAATTAGAAGTCTGCAAAACAGCTTTTAAAAATCTGCTTTTATTTATATTGTCTGCCTGCAGTCTGTTGAATGTGTAAAGAGAAAAAAGTTAATCAGAAGAGAGTTTTCATCCTGAAATTGATTTTTTTTTAAACAAAATACACACAACTAATAAGCAAATGGGTTTAATTTCCCAGTTGCAATCACCATGGCTTTCAAGATCTCAAATTCAGTTCCCACTTAAACTGCACAGGAAAAAATACATTCTCCTGCTCTTTCATCCAATTTCAACCAGTTTCCTCAACTCCCAGTAAACCAGTCACTGAAATTAGGTAAATAAAGGAAAACCACAAGGACATTCTTGCTTCTTGTGTATAGAGGTGTCAGGCTGAGTCTGCCTTCCTACACCAATATGGCCAGTTTTTTCACCAGAGCCTTTTGTAGTTCAGGTTTAGCCAATGTTTTGTCCCTGAAAATGCACAACAGAAGTAAATCATTATGTTAAATGCTAGCAAAGGTAGCTATCTCCAGACTTAATTAGAATATGAAATTTATTTTCAATGAATGAGTTTTCTATATTTATATTCAGTATTTTCATTTAACTTTCTAAGATAAATTCCATTTACTAGGAGCTACAAAGCAATATGTTAGCCTGAGGAAGACAACAGAGACATCTTCTCTTCAGGCAGGAATACCCGTCTTTCTCTGCAGACATGGAGATTACACAGAGCAGCAGACCTTTATAAGTCACAGCCATTTGTAAGCAGATGACGCATCAAAAAAAGACTGTACAGTGATAGATCATTTTTCAGGTACCTTTGTTTTTCTGTGTAATTGTTATATCATGAAGTCATTATGCTCTTTTGGAAACCTTCTAACTACCAGAATCAGAATCCACAGAGTCACTATGAAATTCTCATCTTGGTTCATGTGTTTTCCTGTGGCCATTTTACAGTGGAGTCTTTTCTCATTCCTCTAACACCATCTACATGTCTCTTTCGGGATGTCTCGATGTTTAGCCAAGAGAAGCACAGCTGCTTTCAGTTTCCAAGTGACCTTGTAAGAACCCTTAGCTAGTCACGCAAGAGAGAAAATAAAGGAGCATCTGAACAGCCTTAGGGTTTCTTGACACAGAAGGCCAAAAATAGATACACTTCTTTTTCTAACTATCTGCACTTCCAAACTTGTTAACATGACTATGTATTTCAAAAGAAAAATCACCTTCAGTTACAGGACCCCTCTATATCCTCTCTCCCTTTAGCAACTCAGAGAAGGAGCTAGTTCCAGAAAGGTGCAAGATTTGGGTGCATAAGACTTACTGGATGTTCTGTAAAGGATCCAACTTCACGCCTATCACACTGACCCTGGGTATGAACCATGTGTGTCCCCATGCAGAAACAGAACTGCTACCTAGCTGTGCAAAGTTTGCCAGGTTTCCTGCTTTGCCAGATTGCCTGTCACAGCAGCATCAAAGCAGGATGTACTGCTATGCCATACGCCTTTCAGCTCTGGTAATACCACTCAAGAAGCAAGCTCAAATTCACTGAATCCTCTAGCACTGCGCCACACTTCTATATTTCTTCTTGCAAATATCCTGAGAGATGATAGGCTACTGAGAAGAAAATCTAATGAGTAGTGTAGAACCAATCCCTCTTCCACAATGCAGTCAATGTGTAACCCTCAGCTAACACGTCATCACCATTTTGGGTACATCGAGTTAAAAAACTGGCCTGTAAACAAGCCTAGCCTCAAATACAAAAGATCATATGGTACAGAACAATTCACGTGCATGTTGCTACAAAAGACAGTTTGCAATTTAGCATCAGCAATCCCTAATATTTAGGATACAACTATCTCTTCAAAGCCACAGACATCCAGTGTCTGGCCTAGATAATGTACAAACATTCAGAACAAGAAAACATACAGTCAGCACCTAAGGGAACAGGAAACCAAAGCATAGCCTGGCAACAGAAACTGGTCTCCCAGATCAGATCGGCTCTTGGATGTCTATTCAAAGGCAAAGCGTACATGCATAGGAACACACACACAGACAGATACAGGTTCAGAAACACAGTCAGGCATAGATGACAGGAAAGATAAAGATGAAAAGATAGATAGACAGAAGGATAAATAGACATAAAGCTACAAACAGGCAACACACCACATACAAACTGCTTCCTCTTTGCAGAGGTCACCACCTGAAAATCTACAGGGTGTCACAGTTTGAGAGAATTGCCTTGAGCCTTCCTTTGCAACTCTCTTGGACTCCATGTATACAGGGATTTCTCTTCTCAAGGAAGGTAGGAAGGGATACAGAGTGCCACATCATCCTTATAGAACCAATACATCTCTCCCATAATGTGGATGAAGACAGTTCAGTAGACATTTCAGAAAAGTGTTTTTCTACTTACTGTAATGCTGGAGGATTGATACATTAAAATATATGGGAATCCTGTCTAGGCAACTTCGAATTCTCCTAGACTGCACCCTAAAAGAAAGGAAACATCAACATATTGAACTACAAATTCTAGTTTGTTTTGCTGTGAGTCAGAGGTTTTCTGCAACAGTGATTTTCCCCATAAATAGAAAATTCTGGTTTGGTCCCGCTACTGACAAGAACAGTAGTAGATTCAAAGTATCACACAGAGCCATCCATGCATAGCAAGTGCATTGAATTTCTGTGAAACAAACAGCAACTCCTTATGATATGGTTAATACACAGTGCACCAGAGACTGACTTTATGGTTAAAAAGATAGAATGAAGAAAATAAAAGCTACCTTTTCAACTGCAAGCAAAATCTTCAATACAGAGGTAACAAAAAAAAGCACTTGGCAGAAGGAATTTATTTTTGTGAAGTTGTCTTTTTATAGATTTCAGAAAGCGAAAGTGATGCTTTCTTCTTTGATTTTGGTCAAAGACATGTCAGATTGTGACTGTCAGATCCTCAAAAACACTTTACAATGGATTTAGGAAGAATAAACATCTTGCAGGTTGCATTTAACATATATCCCTAACAGTTCTGATAGGGATTTTTCTTTGTGCTTTCCTTCCGTTGGTTCACATTTATGTCAAGCAGCAATTTCCAAGGTCTTTCAGTACTGTGAGAAATTCAGTGCTAGTGAATGTTTTTAAAAAGTTTACTAGATTTTTTTATTTTTTATTTTCAGCTTTAGAAAGATGGTGAAGTTTTCTGTCATGACAAATCCATCCTGACATCATGTCACAACTCTTCTGGAGGCACTAATGATGATCAATAGACTGGAAGCCCAGCACTCTCCCGATGATTTTTTAAATTTCTTGTTAGAGAGTTAGAATGCATTTGAGCTTTTAAAATTATGACATTTTTATAAAAACTATAACAGGGTGATGTACACACTGCAGATACTCAGGATTTTTTCCATCACAGTGAAAAAAATTCAGCATAATTATTCAGAAAACACTGTATTTCCCTATCAATTGTCTATCAAAAAAACCAACCCCCAACCAAAAACCAAAAAATCCAAACCCACAAGCCATGTTTTTTCTTTACAGAGTGTTCCAAGCAACATGCAAATGTTATGGCTTGATTCAGCAAGCGAAATTTTTCTTGTCTGAGCCATTTCTGTTTGCTCTGTTTGTTTAGAGTATGGCAATTCTTCAGACCCTTAGTTTGCTTGCAGCTTGTGACTCTGCCCTGTCTCTCTTACACTTTCTGATCTGGGCACGGAGTCTCTGGGCCAGTCACAATGGGGTGCTTGTGCCACTCATTCCCAGTTAGACTTACTTCAGCTTCCAACAGAGTTAACAGTTGGGATCCCCCTGTCACACCGGAAATAGAGATGGGTTCCACCCCTTCATAACTCGATGGCATCAGAGTGCACTGTGCACCGGTGTCCACTAGAGCCTTGTACTCCTGTGGGTCTGACGTGCCAGGCCATCGGATCCACACAGTCCAATACACCCTGTTGTCCCTTTCCTCCCCCTGGCTGGAGGCAGGGCACCTCTAATCCTGCTCATCGTATTCGCTACTCACCTCTTGCAAAAAGGACTTAGAAGTTCCTTCAAGAGGATTATACATGCAATTGGGCCTTTCACTCAATCTGGGCAGCTGCCTGGTGGAAACTGGAGCAGCATTCTTTCGGGAAGAGTCCCTTTTTACA
>VXBL01009185.1:49703-124785 GCA_013400195.1 Aramus guarauna
GCTGAAATCTTTCCGCATACCTCGCAGCTCACTAAGGGACAGGGATCGGGTGATCACTTCTGGTTCTGGCTCTTCTTCCTACTCCCATGATAGTCCTGGTTCATCATCATCATTCACTAAGCGACCTGATTTCCTTGTGTATTTCTTTTTGTGTATAGGGGCGACTGATACTGGTATGGGTTGATCGTTTGGCTTGGCTACAACGCCTGTCACGGGGGTTTGGGTATCCACAGTGCCTGTGGGTCTGCTCCCTCCCTCTCCCCCCGGATGGTGCTGTCTACCATCAAGCAGTGTTTGATAGATCGTGGCCAGGGCCCAGCACAGTGCAGTAAGTTGTGTCTCCTTAGAATACCCACAACATTTTTCTTCCAAATATTCTACCATTTTATCAGGATTTTGCAGTTGTTCAGGGGTGAAGCTACAAACCACCGGGGGTGAGAAGGTCTCTAGATACCCGCCCATACTCTCCCACATGCCATGCCAGCCCTGACTGTTCAGCCTCTGGGAAATTCCCTGGGTGGTATTCTTAAAACAATTTTTTCTGACCCTGAACAGGACATGAAAAACATTCACAAGACCTAGCAACAGGAATATACTGACCTGAACATTCCCAGGGTATTCAAAATTCTCAAAAATTGTTGTAACCAACCAAAAAGGAAAAGAGTGGGAGAAGGAGAAGGTATCCCCCCCCCACCATCTTCCCCATAGATTGGGTGCAATTATTAATCAATTCTGAAAGATGTTGACTGAGGTGCAAGCATGACAGAAATGCTACATACACGTACCAGCTCAGAGAGGAGTCTTACAGTATGAGTATTATATTTATTCTCAGTTCAAATCACATCCAAGTATTTCAGGAATTCTAAAGTGAAATGCTGAGAATGTCCTTTTTAAACAGAGTGAAAACATTTTGACCCATCACTCTCATTTTCTGTAGCATGATTTTTCACAATATTGACATCTCTCACAGGACTGACTTTTACAGAAAAATATAGGTTGGGAGAGACTTTGAGAAGTTTCCAGTCCTGCCCCTCTGCTCAAAGCATGGTCAACTAGATCAGCTTGCCAAGGGTCTTCTCCACTGAAAGGCTGGATATCTAGATCTCCTCACCTCTCTTGTCCCTGTTCCAGAGGTACACACTTATCAAGGGAAAGAAGTTTTTCCATATTTCAGATGAGAATTTCCTTTGTTCAATTTATGGTCATCTTCTCTTGTTGTCTCACTATGCACTTCCAGAAAAGTCTGTTCCCATCTAGTCTACAGCTCCTCTGTCAGAGTGACTACAAGTCCTGCACTTGGGTCACAACAACCCCATGCAGCGCTACAGGCTTGGGGAAGAGTGGCTGGAAAGCTGCACAGTGGAAAAGGACCTGGGTGTGCTGGTTGACAGCCAGCTGAATATGAGCCAGCAGTGTGCCCAGGTGGCCAAGAAGGCCAACAGCATCCTGGTTTGTATCAGAAATAGTGTTGCCAGCAGGAGTAGGGAAGTGATCATCCCCCTGTACTCGGCTCTGGTGAGGCGGCACCTCAAATATTGTGTTTTCGGCCCCTCAGTACAAGGACATTGAGGTGCTGGAGCAACCCTTCCAGAGAAGGGCAACAAAGGTGGTGAAGGGTCTAGAGCACAAGTCTGATGAGGAGCGGCGGAGGGAACTGGGGTTGTTTAGCCTGGAGAAGAAGAGGCTGAGGGGAGACCTTATCGCCCTCTACAACTACCTGAAAGGAGGTTGTAGTGAGGTAGGTGCTGGTCTCTTCTCCCAAGTAATGTGCAAAAGGACAGGAGGAAATGGTCTCAAGTTGCATCAGGGGAAGTTTAGATTAGATATTTGGAAAAATTTCTTCACTGAAAGAGTGGTCAGGTATGGGAACTGGCTGCCCAGAGAGGTGGTGGACTCACCATCCCTGGAGGTGTTCAAAAAAAGTGTAGACATGGCACTTCAGGACATGCTTTATTAGACATGGTGGTGTTGGGTTGGTGGCTGGACTTGATGATTTTAGAGGTCTTTTCCAATCTTAAAGATTCTGTGATTCTATGATTCTGTAGAATCACAGACTTACAGAAAAGCTGAGGTTGGAAGGGACCTCTGGAGGTCATGTGGTCCAATCCCCCTGCTCAAGCAGGGCCACCTAGAGCCAGTTGCCCAGGACCAAGTCCAGGAAGCTTTTGAAGATCTCCAAGGGGGCAGAATCTACAGCCTCTCTGGGTGACCTGCACTAATGCTTTGTCACCTTCACAGACAAAAATTATTTCCTGATGTTCAGGAGGAACGTCCCACATTTCAGTTAGCACCCACTGCCTCTGGTCCTGTCACTGAGCATCACTGCAAACAGCCTGGCTTCACCTTCTTTGTAGCCTCCCTTCAAGTCCCTATATGCATCGATGAGATAATCCCTGTGCCTTCTCTTCTCCAGACTGAACAATCCCAGCTCTCTCAGTCTTTCCTCACTGGAGAAATGCCCTAATCGCTTTATAACCTTAATGGCCCTTTGCTGGACTTTCCTCAGTAGCTCCATCTCTCTCTTGTGGTTAATAAATCAATAAAGCACCTGTATCTTAATGTGATAAAAACTAAAATAATTGCTTAGTTTGCCATTGAGTTACCTGTACAAGTAGATGTAGTGGTATCTTCGTGCCTAGGCTGAGCAAGGGCTCTTCTCCCCTTCTCTCTTCAGACACCTCTCCAAGCCTATACTCCTCTCAGTTCCCTCCACTGACTTGCCATGGGAATTATGAGATGTTTTTCTATTTTTCTGCTGTTTTCCAGCTAGCATTTACTAATGGAGATCTCTGTCCCTATAGCTGGAGACTCATGTTACCATATTACGCAAGTACAATTTTAAGTCCTGGGACTATGCAGCTGCTGGCAGAGTGTACAGTACTCCTCCATATTTGCTCCTTATTTTTGCCACTCCCTAGGAAGTGGAGCAATTAACATTTTTTGTCTCAGAGAGGCAATTTTATTCTTAATAAGGCTGAAGGCTTAAAGAGTATTTTAGTCTGTCAAAATGAGGGTTATAACAGACATTTACACCAAATAGCAACAAACACAAAGAAAGCACATAAAGAAGATATAGATTATAAAGAAGACTTTTTGACTGTTTAAATGTCTCATTCTAAGCTTAATCCTCTATCATCTTGCTACTATTAGACAGCCTTGCATCCATCCTCCAGGAGCAGGAGTGATAGGAATCACAAAGCTCTCCTTGTTTGCTCTTTGCAAGGCCATGATAACCCTTCTTATTTTCAGTTCCTTGCAAAGTTCTAACTTTGTGGCGCTGGTGATAGGTATGGGATGTCACATGGCAATGCATATGATTCTACTTTTCTTTTCTTTTCTTGTTAAAGTTTCTTCATTGGTGCAGTCACAATATCCTTGCAATCATTTTTCTTCCCCCGCTGCAGCTGTTTGCTGGATTATCTTGCAGGGACCTCTGAAGACAGAGTATCAAAATATCATTTATGATAAAGAAACAAAACAATCCTCCTATAGATCACCTGATTTAACTCACAGACATTTTGTGAACATTCTTGAAAGAGCTGTCACAGAAGAAACCATGCTGAGCTCAGGAACGGACTATTTTCAGTGTCATACCTTCTCCTGCTCTATATGTCTTGGAGTATTCTTGTGAAGGTAGAGAGCTAGAAGCTGAACCATGGAAATTACTGTAAAAACAGTGTTTGCAGGTGCTGACTGTTTTTCCATAAGTACAACTTAAACTGTTCAGGCTGTAAAGAGCTGGCAACCAAATCTGATGAGGGTACTGAAGTAGTTGTACAAGCAGTCCTGAAAATCGCTGAGTATAGGTGTAAGCTCAAGGCTAAAAAGGGCCAGTTCTGATACAAAGAATATGGTCAGATCTTTGAAATCAAGGCCTTCATTATTTACTGAGTGCATCTGATAAGTGAGCCTATGCTGCTCTGTTTTTTACAGATTTGTTCTTACTAAAAAAAAAATATGCCTCTCAGAACTGTCCAGAGCCAGAAACAGGCACAATTTTCCTGTCTTGGTTTTCATGTTTTTCCTCCAAAACGTCAGTGACACTTGACATTTGGGAGATATTTAATCTGCTAATGTGTGCATGCCTGAAGAAAGAAATGTTTGAGTGGGAGGGGAAAATAAGGCTGGAAGCCATGCTTTGTGGAAAATACTGCTTGAAGGCTTCAGCAAAAATCTGGGAAACTGCACAAAAAGATTACAAAGTCAAGGAGAATAGCAACTACAAAAGTAGCACTCACCATCATAATAAAACTAAAAATATTTATTGCCCTAGCCCTAATTCCAAAGGTCATCCCCTGTAATGAAGAACTCAAAGCAATAAAGACTTTCATGGTAGCAATCTGGAGTAGAGTGATGTCACTGACATCAGAGCTATCGGGTGGAATCTCATCCAGTATAACAGGGATTGAAGTAAGGAGGAAATCAGATTTTCCAAAAAATGTAGCACAGTCTTTGCCTCTGGCAAAAGACAGGATGGGGTAGCGATATAGGTGGAACAACTCTATGTAGTCATTCTATACTGACCACAAGCAATCTGGGTTAAAAGACATCTTCAAAACCGACTATAGAACAATATCAAAGATCCTTTAGACTAGGCATCATTTAGAAACATGTTAAGCCTTTTCCTGTGAATGCTAAGCTCTTATAGGACCCTCTCAGAAAGATGGTACGGGGAACTTCAGTGAAATGATCAAAGTTCAAAGGAGAAGGAAACTGCCTGTCCCATTGCCTAAAGCTGCTCTTCAAAGCCTAGTGAGAAATATCCCTGACATTATTTTTATTCCTATACAGAGTCTTGACCTACTGAAATCACAAAGGAAAATATTCCTCAGTTTTAATTAAGTCAACTCTTTCCTTCACCCTTCCTCACAAATTACCTAACATAGTTTAGCATCTAAGCAGACTGCTCATATGGTATCCCTCAGATCAGCTACACTACCAGCCGGGCAAGACAGAAAGGGCAACAGCACCACCTGAGGGAGGGCTGCTAGGCTCTATTTGCTTTTGTAACAGCTGCACCTGCAAGTATCATTAGAAAAAAACTTGCATAATATGTTTGCTCTGTCTTCTAAGGACAACACAGAAGGCAGAGGCAGATGCAGCCACAAGACATGAAAAGTTTACAACTGAACTGCTCAGAGTGAACAGCAGTCCAGGACCTTTGGTGTAAAACCAGAGGTGTTCGCCCTCTTAAAGACGAGGGCACCATGTTCTTATCATCCAGTCATGTATGGATCCGAGTTAGAAGAGGAAAGGATATGAAATACTATGTAAAATTTAGAGCTCCCTCATTAAAAACAGCAATTACTATTTCATTAAGAAGGCTAATAACAGGTTAGAGGAAATATAGCCCGTTCCCTAAGTCAGCAATAGTTCTGGCAGCAGCACAGCTATAAGCATGATGAAAGTTAAAACGGGCTCCCAAAGACATGCTGCTGTTTAGCAGAGTTCATATGTTGTTTGTGCTTGTGAGAAGTGGTAGTGCAGATCTTTCCCTGAGTGAGCAGCTTGGGATCCCAGCTCGCGTCTTGGCAGTCAGAGAGAAATAGGAAGAATTGTGAAGGAGGTTAGTGATGACAGATTTGATCAGTTGTCCAGCCTGGCAAGTGGTAACACAGATTCACCATACACCAGCTATTTTCCCATGTACAGGGTTCTCTGTAGATGACTGGATTTTTATTGTTCATTTTGCCTTCTGATTCCCAGCCCAGACAATCTTCTCGTAATTGAGTTCAGACTTTCTTAATGTTTTCTGGTCATTCTACACTGGAATTATCACTGGCCAATCCTTTATAACTCTTGTAAGCTAGCGCTTCCAGTTTTCCAGCCCTTGGTGCTGCAAAATTTTGATTGATGTAAGACTGGATCTAGCCCATAAAGATAGAGCTTTTCAGACATAGCTGAAAAGTGAATAGGTTATGTTTGCAGCAGGCTGCCTACAATCCCATTTCACTTTGAGTTCTGGTGGCCTGCTTTCTGCTCCCAGCTTTCTCTTTTGCATAGCCAACTATACTTTCTCCTCCTACTCCTATGCCTTTCTACCTCATACTGTGATCCACAGACAGTTTTTCTGCTTCCCCCACAATCCACATCTGCACAGTCAGCATATATGGGTTTTAAATACCTCTGATTCACAAAGATGTTTGTGGGTGCTGGTACTAACGCTGAAGGGATGTGGACAAAGCCCATTAGAAAAGCCAAAACAGAGTCTCAACGCCTCAACTCTGGGTGTTCCTACACAGAATGCACACTTTTCCCTAACCCAGTTCAGTCACATGCTGCTCGCAAATCACCTCTCCCGTGAGGTGCAGAAGGGTAGGAAAGCAGTGACAGGCAGCAGAACCTCCTCTCTGCAGCAGAGCTGTGCTTACCGCCTGTGAAGGACAAGCTAAAGGGACACAGAGAAGAGGAAGAAGGCTGCAGTTTGGCCCGACATTCTCCAACCAAATGGTTTTGAACCCTCAAATGTCCAAAGTAGCAAAAGCAAAACTGTGATGTGTGCACATGTCATTACAGGGACAGGAATAAATAATCTTGACTGAAAATTGGAAAAAGCCTTTTCTGAGTGCAATACATTCATTTTGACCATTTTGAAAGTAAGTATCTGACATTTCTAACTGGGAGGTTTTTTTTTTTTTCTTTTCTTTTCTTTTTTTTTTCCCCTGCAGTGTCTTCTTCAACATTTCTGAAAGATCAAAACTCAATCTTATTCACTTTTCTGCAGTGGTGTCTATATTGCTGGGTGGGAGAGGAAGAGTGTCAATCATGAAAAACATTAGTTGCTTATGGTGAGTTGAACACTAAGAACAATTCATAGGAACATAATGAAGCAGAAAGAGAGGAACATCCTTGAATGTGCTAAATCTCAATTTTTAACATTTTTGATCCATTTTATTACAGAAATCAAACAGGAAAAGAAATAAATTATTCTTCCCCACTCAAACAGGCCACAGATTCAGTTCATTTCCAGAACTCATAGCAAAGACAAACAGGAAGAAGTACTGCAATGAAGATGTGTTTTCGAAAGCATTGAAGGTAGGACAATGGGAGGAACACTATGAAATGATTGGAGGTTTCCTATGGGTCCACAGCGGGACCATCCCACCGCATGAAGCAACCAACAAAAGAAAATTCTTTTATGACACTTGGTCTTTCTGCCTGGCAGGACAGGTGTTAGAGACACGACAGAGAAAAATTATATCTAAATAAAAAATGGAAAAAAATGTTTGACCTCTCATTATTACCATCATCATCATTATCATCATTATAATTGTCTTTATCTGAAACTGAAATCTTCCTGTGCAAGTGTACAAGGAGCTGGGCTTTTTTGGCCTGAACCTTTGAATTTCTTCCGTTAATTCCTGGTTTTGGAAAAACTAAACATCAGACTAGAATTAGCAAGACAATTCTAAGAAGCAGCTTCCGCATACCTATATAGTTTTCAACCTCCTGGCAATTCCACGTGATGTGAAGGTCTGAGTAATGATGGAAATGCTGACAGATCTCAGTGTTTCCACTGCATTCTTTCTTTGCACTACAGCCAAATCAAACCTGGAGGCAAGTTACCCTTTTTTCAGCTGGTTACTTCTGAGGAAAGAGAAGCAGATCTATTCCATGTACTTTGAGGACAGAAATATCATAATACCACTGTTCCTGGCTGGACAAAGACTATTCCCTGTTTTATTCCAGCAGCAAATATCCATGCGGCTATGAAAGAGGCATTATCCACAGTATTGAGAGAACCTGATACAAAAATTTAAATACTGAGTCTGCATCTTGAAGATCTCTGTAACATCAAAAGCTGGCAGAAAACAGAGACAATCCTTTCCAATATCTAATCAAACTACATAGCCACAATGTATCAATCACAGAAAAGGTATGTACTATAGTAAAGATTAAAGGGCTGACACCACCCAGCTATGAACACAAAACCAGCTTTCTTGAACTGAATTAAAAGTCCCCTAATTGTGTAGCCTGTCCCTAGTTGCAGCCTACAACAGATGTGTAAGTGAAGAGCAAAGTGACTTTTTCTTTTATTATACATTCTCCATTTCCACCAAAAGCAGCCTTTAAAAGCTTCCTGCACTGAAATATGTGGGCTATCAACATATCTTCATTTGCTAAAGTACTCAAGAATAAACATATGCTTCACTACACTATTTAATCCCTTTCCAAGACTACTTACAATTCTGGCAAAATCCTGTGGCAGTGAGTTCCACAACTGAAGTAGGAATTAAAATAGTTTGTTAGATACAGGTGGCTTTCATTTAACAGAGACAAAGTAAGTAGCTGAAATACAAGGAAAAAAGGTTTTGATGGATTAGCCATGACCATAACAATGCTAAGAAAAGAAAAACAATGTAATTGTAGTTGGTAGAAACTAACTGCATATTTCCATGTTCAATTCAGTGAAATTTCTGCTGTGTCCTTGTAACAGTCTTCCAAACCTATGAAAAGTAATCAGCTCTCTACCAATAACTCAAGGTTAGATGAAATGAAAAACACTTTTAAAAAATTAGTTGTGTCAGTCTGAAATTAATTGTATGGGAGGCAAACCAAACAAGTTCAATTTGGGACTAAATAAATTTTTATGTGTCCTAAAAAAAAGGTGTTGTTTTATTTTTAACACAGCGTGTTGCAAGGTAACATTTTGCTTTGAGCAACATCAGTACCGATAATGATGCGTCATCAGCTTTTTGTAATCCTTTGTCAGTTTTTTTCCTGTTGATAATGAAACCAGAAATAAACTACATTTTTGAAGATCCTCCCCCCCCACCCCCCCAGCTAAAAAAAATCACTTACAATTTCATCTAGTTCATATTTCTTCTTCTCTGGTATGAGGAGTTGTCCTTTTGTTTTTACTGCCTTACATACAATATTGTAATGTTTTTCTTCCAAAACATGGTTGGAAAAAGTTCTTTCCACAAGATCCTTTCTTTCTCTTTACCAGGTTGCTCTAAGGGTTTTGCTGACTTCTTTTATGGTTTGTGAATAGCTGAGCCTGCTTCCATGTCCATTTTGCATTTCCTGCAGACCTAAGAGTTTCTATTTTCTTTCCTTACCTTGGGGACTAGTATTGCTTGAGAGGGCTCCAAGTTTCTGTGTTGGATTATGGGAAGAAACCAGTCTGGATCTTGCTGTCATATAAGAGAATTTCCCTTTACAGAATTCTAGGATGTCTCATTTAAAAATTGGTGACCACCAGTCCCAGTCCAAAACAAATCACAAAGATAGGTCAATGAAAATTGCTCCTTGACGTGCATCCCACCAGGGACTAAAACCACACTGCTTACTAATCAGCCATGGAAGAAATACATTGCTTGTGTGTAAACCTCACCCACGGGACAGCTGGCACTAAGAGCAAAATCCCATTCTCTTTTGAGAATTGGCAGTTCACTCAATACACAAAAGGAATGGTTTGGCTGGTTTTCCTCACCCTGCTTCCAAGACCTCAGTAAATCCAGAGAAGGCAGCTGTCAGGTAGGGTGTTCTCCCTCCTTCCTGCCCCCCCCCCCCCCTTTTTTTTTTTTTGGAGGTGGAGGAAGAGGAAAGTAACATCGTTAAGCAACTTTTCTCCTGGAGGAAACCCAATCAGATCTCATCTGGTTATACTCTAAGCCTCACACTTCTCAAAGACAAGCTGTTATCCTGGAAAAGTTCACTATGTTCACCAATAGAGCCATGTGAACCAGCTCTAGGGAGAATCACATGTCTTCCTTGACAGGAAGTTCTCCCTATAGATTCAAGTACTCCCAAATATTGGCACCCCAAGGCAGAACAGACCAGAGCCTTCAGCACATCTACATGGTATCATCAGTTCTGCCTCAAAGCAGAACAATTACCAGTGTTGTGACATTAATGCTAGAGAACTTGCTCCCAGTGGTGCCTTATTCAGTGTCAGGACTAGATTTACATATCATTGTCCTTCCTGTTGTTTACACAAAGCCCAAAATACTTGGGTAAATACAGTAACAATGCAGAAAAGAGGAGGAGGGGTCTTCTGAAGAGCTGCTTAGAGCACTCATTTGCTGTCTTGAGAGCCTGCTGAGACAATTCCTCTGTGAAAACAGGACCAGAAAGCAGATCTCAAATGGCAGTTCTGATGGATGTCTGCTCTGCAAACCAACAGCTCCATGTTGGAGCTCCCAGCTCTAAGATCTGGAGCACCATCCTGAAGACAGCTGACCCCAGAGCCCTCTGCATCCTGTATGCCCAGGCCAGACTTGGCATGTTCCAGTCACGTCCTTGGGCGTTCAGCAGCACGGTAGGCAAAGCCCCTTCTCTGGGACTGCCCGGCAGGATTCGCATCGGTAACCAGCACCACAGACAGGTTTCAAAGGCCAGAAACGGGGAACATCACAAGAAGCTGCCAGAAAAATGACAAGACAGAAGCTAAACAGTGTCTGCCAGCCTTCCTGCTCAGGGTACAGGATGTTCTGTGGCAATCATTTGCCTATGGAGGGCAGATGGTGTGTACGTAATAGGGTCTGAAGGACTGTAGGAAATGCACCGTAACAAGGACTGAGTCCTCTCTCTTTTGCAGTGAGAGGAGACTAACTCCATGTATATGAAGTAGGCTGACAGACCTTAGAGACAGGTGTCTTTTATTTAGATATGCAGTCTAAAACTCCTTCAGAAAAGCAGAGCTGTCTTTTCATGGAAAATATAGGCAAAACAGTTGGAAATATCTGTACAAGATTATCTCTAAGACAGTGAAAACTTGGAATAAATTGTTTTCCATGGCAGATAGGTGTCCTGTTGAAGGAGTGGTTCGGAGTAGCAATGGCTAAAATAATATATCTGATGTGTCAGGGTTCTGCCTGTATTAAATAAAAGGAAAGAGATAAGCTATCAGAATAAAAAGAAACAGTTGTTCAAAAGTATTGATAAATCAGAGGAAACACAGATTTCAAAATAGGGCTAGTCAGCCCAACCGTAAGAACTTTGTCACTACAGTACTTTCAGTTACTCAAATTTGGGAAACAGTGATTTGGTGTTTTTTTGTTTGTTTCAACATCGTGCAGAACTCACCAGCAGAAAAGGAAATTGCCAAATTCACCATCTCATGTTTTCAGACCCAGGTGGCAACTTTGGATACCCAAGTGACATATACCAGTGAAAGGGACAGAAAGTTTTTTGGTTCAACACTATGGACTTCTGGGTCTTTGTTTGAGTGAATGATCTATTTCCTGCACTCAGCTGTGATTTAGCCATGTGATCTGACACCAGGTGGAAATCAGCCTGTACAGTGGATAAATAACCTCTATGCTACATGGCACATTTATTTCCAGTAAGGTACCCGAGCCAGTTTTGGAGTTCCAGCCCTAGATCAGAGCTTGGCCAACAACTTACACCACCTGAAAATCAGGCAGCCCTGAAAGATCCCTGAAAACTTTTGGTGCAAAGGCACTTGGAGTCCCAAAGAGGATAAAAGACTCTTCCCTGTGCCAAGAGGTGAAGCAGATCCTTCAGGAAACATCAAATAATTGTGTCCTGACCAGGGCAGACAGATAGGTTCCAATGGGACACTTAAGCCTGTGGAGAAGAGAATGCAATTCCCACCAAGGCCTAGACATCTGCATTGAGGAGTCTGCTTTGTTTGGTTTACAGGAACAACTAAAAGCCAAGTTATTCCCAGGGACATGTGTTGACAGCAGCACCTTGCATCAGGTGTCATTGCTTAGCTTCACATTGTAATCGTCAGCTGTCACACAGTAAAAGGTATCCTCCACATCTTCCCTGCTTTCTTCTTTTTCATCCTCCTCATTGTCTTTGCATGTCATTTTTATGCTTTGCTCCAACTCGTGCCCAAACTCCACACTATTCCCTAACCACGTGATTTTTAGTGTCAAGCCTCCGGCACCAGCCAAGGAAGAAGCTGAAGAAGCTTAAATTTTTGCTTCATATTGAACTCAAATCACAGCTCCTCAAAGCTGTTCCACATTTTTTCCATCCAGAATTACAGCAAGAAAAATTTGAGACTCAATTATTTTCCTGGCGCACTAAATATTCCCTCTGCCTGTTTCTTCAAAAGGTAATACATCTCCGATCTTCTCTCCTTTTATTGAAACTCCATCTTGCCAAAGACCCAATTAAGCTGTAAGCTATTTTGGGTCGACAAAAGTGCAGTAGACTTATGACTCCTGTTCAGTTCTGCTCAATCTAATTAGTCTCTCCATACACTGCTTTCCAGTATTTCCAATTGCATCTTGAAGTTTATGTTTTCCAAACCGTTCCACAGAACAAAGGGGAAAACTTGACTTTGCTACCTTAAGGTCATGAGTTTAATTAAACTTGTCAGGTACTGAGGTTGCTATTTAAATAATATTTTCCTTCTTCATTTACAGATGTATTGCCAATTACCAGTTTTTAAATGCCTGAACCTCTCAATAATTTTTACAACAAATGGATTCATTTGTCTGTGACAAGGAGTCTCCATAATCTTAGAGAAGTTTCATAACTAAATGCTTTTACTTGAGTTTGCTTGGGGAAAAAAGGAGGTTGTTTTTACTTTCTTTACATTGCAAAGTGTGTTGGGTGCAGGTGTCCAGGTTCAGGGAGCAGTGGGCTGCAGAGTGGTCATTGTGAGGAGAGCCTGGGGCTGCCCTGTGCCAGACTCAAATGCTTCCAACTGGCTCCAACAGACCCGCTACAGGACACAGAGTGAAGGAGTGGAAGGGAGTAAAAGTGTGAATGCTGGTGAATGCTTTTTTTCTTTATTGTGGGTTTTTTCTCCCATGGTCAAATCAATAATTTCATTATTATATATTTGTGTGTGTATATATATACACACACACACAATTATATAATAATAATTTTATAATTTTATATTTGTATGTACATAATAACACATAATTGTATAATGCATGTATTTTATATTTAGATATAAGAAAATATTTTTATATAAAATATAAATATTTTTTGTTTATGTATAAATATATATATTGTAGCTATATTAATTTAATATATAAATAAAAAATGCATTTTTAAATTGGCAATAAATCAAGCTAATTTCCCCAAGTTGAGCTGGTTTTCCCCACAATGGTAATTGGTAAGCAATCTCCCTGTCTTTATGTCAGCTCAAGAGCTTTCTCATTCCTGTTTTTCCTATTCTCTCCCCTCTTCCCATTGGGGTGGTAGGAATGAGCAAGCAGTTGGGTGGGAGTTTGACTTCAGCACCAACACGCTACACAATGAAAACTAATAGTCATCCATTGAGCTGCTTCAAGAAAAATGTGTGGCTTAAAGGACTGAAACTTTACTATTTTTGACTTTAAAAATGGACTTTTTGTGTGGAATTTTGAACAACATTAATTTTCTGCCATTTAGTTCCCTCCCTTCAGCTCTTGTAACATCAGAGGGACAATAAATCCACTTTATCTAGTCCCATCCAGAGGATGAATTTCCTCTCATTAGTTATGTGCATCAGAGGAAAAAAAATATTTTGCCTGCTTTACAGACAGAGTTAAGTCCAACGGGCTTTACCCATGGTTGTTCCTGGGATATCAACAGCAGCAGATCACTCTTTTTATAAGCAGAATATCACTGAAAATACATTCTACACAGAGGAGGATCAAGCAGTCCCAGGAAGTTCCTGTAAGCTTGAATTTGCTCAGATGTCTTACTATTTCTCTCATAATTTTTGTAAACCAAGATTGTTTCTGTTCCCATCTGTCTATCAAACCTTCCTTCTGCCTGTTCATTTCTTCACCAAAAGAGTGGTCAGGCATTGGAACAGGCTGCCCAGAGAGGTGGTGGACTCACTATTCCTGGAGGTGTTCAAAAAACATGTAGACGTGGCGCTTTGGGACATAGTTTAGTAGACATGGTGGTGTTGGATCAACGATTGGACTTGATGATCTCAGAGGTCTTTTCCAACCTTAAGGATTCTATGATTCTATGATCTGGGAGACAGTCAGGCCACTTCAAATGAATCTATGAGTGATGTGACATCCAGGAGGGCATATACTACCCAAAGTTTTTATGAAAATATTTGCCTTATAAAGAACACCACCAGAATTTAGTAGACAAATGTTGATCCCATAGTAAGGAACTCCAGGACTACTCCACAAATAGATTTGGGCAAAAAAGTGGCAGCTAAGCTTCAGTGTAGGCATATGTAACATAACAACTCACTTCTATGGAATGATAATCCAGACCCAGACCCACAATTCTGGATGGCTCAGAAAGACCAGCAGTGGCTTCCCATTTGCACTGGGATCCCATGAACAAGAGCCCTGAGGATACTTGCATGTCTCTTGGAGACAGTGGTGACAGTAGTTGCAGGCAGCCAGGTCCCATGCCAGCCAGGTCTCACAGACATAAAGAACACAACTAAATGGGCTGAGGTGGGATTGTCCTTGCTTGGAGGTTGCAGGTCACTATGAAAGGATCAAGAAGAGAGCTCTGAGCAAAAAATGCAGTGTTATCTCCTTCCCAGTCCAATCCTCATTCCCTTTCCACACAAGGGTGAAGCCCTCCCTGCTTTATATAGGTCTTGTTTCCCACGAACTGAAGGTGGCTGTAACTGTAACTGTTTATATATTTATGTTTTATATATTTCTGCAGTGCTTTGAATACACAGTACATTAGAAAAAAACTAGCTATCACTGAGATCAAGGAATAGGCAGAACATATAAAAGTAAGGTATTTTCTCTACCCAGCACACTGCTTTGACATGTGTGCCATCCTTTGACTACATCACAAGCACAAAGTACTCTAAATACTGTCTCTGGTCAGTAGATTCTGTCAGCAGAATAACATATCTTCAGGGTCAAGCTGGACTGGGGCCAGCAATGATCACATTTTTCCCTGGTAGACTTGCTGATTCATTCAAACTGGAAAGTTTTCTTTGGGAATTTGCCAGTGCAATAAAAATTTGAGAGCAAAGCACTCTTTCATGCAAGTGAGAGAGGTGCACAGATTCAGTTGGAAAGCTCAGCACGGGACTTGCTCAAGGTGTCCCTGATTCATCAGTAGTCACAGAATCACAGAATCATTTAGGTTGGAAAAGACCTTTTAGGTCATCAAGTCCAACCATAAGCCTAAAACTGCCAAGACAACCACTAAACCATGTCCCTAAGCACCACATCGATACCTCTAGGGGTGGTGACTCAACCACTTCCTGGGCAGCCTGTTCCAGTGCTTGACAACACTTTTGGAGAAGAAAATTTTCCTCATACTCAATCTAAACCCCCCCTGGTGCAACATAAGGCCATTTCCTCTCATCCTATCACTTGTTACTTGGGAGAAGAGACTGACAGCCACCTCACTACAACCTCCTTTCAGGTAGTTGTAGAGAGTGAGAAGGTCAGCCTCCCCTCAGTCTCCTCAGCCTTCTTTTCTCCAGGCTAAACAACCTCAGTTTGCTCAGCCGCTCCTCATAAAACTTGTTCTCTAGACCTTTCACCAGCTTCATTAATCTTCCTTGGACATGCTCCAGCACCTCAATGTCTTTCTTGTAGTGAGGGGCCCAAAACTGAGCACAGTACTTGAGGTGCAACCTCACCAGAACTGAGTACATGGGGAAGATCACTTCCCTAGTCCTGCTGACCACACTGCTTCTGATACAAGCCATTATGCCATTTGCCTTCTTGTCCACCTGGGCACACTGATGGCTCATATTCAGCCAGCTGTTGACTCACACCCCCAGGTCCATTTCTGCTGGGCAGCTTTCCAGCTGCTCATCCCCAAGCCTGTAGCATGGGGACCTTCTGACCTAAGTGCAGCACCCAGCATTTGACCTTGTTGAATCTCATACAATTGGCCTTGGCCCATCAATGCAGCCTGTCCAGATCCCTCTGTAGAGCCTTCCTACCCTCAAGCAGATCAACGCTCCCACCCAACTTGGAGTAATCTGCAAACTGACTAAGGATGCATTTGATCCCTCATCCAGATCATTAATAAGGATATTAAACAGAAGTGGCCCAGATACTGACTCCCTAGAGAACAATGTTACAGTATCTGTGAATTCTAAGGAAAAAAGCAAAACTAGGCTGGCAGAGAAGTATGCAGCTTTTCTAAGACCAAATAACAACACTAGATTTATGATATCAGTAACTTAAATTTTGCCTGTTTTCCCATTCTGTCATTTGGTCTAATGTGACATTTCCTCTCTCTGTACATAACTTGTCCACCTCTATGCGTAGGCAAGATGTTTTACTAGGCACCAACCAGTTTCTAAGAAAGCTGTGTACTTGTTAATCAAGATGTAGTAAGCTGGACCCAGTCTTGAGACACTGTAGAGGTTGGAGTCCTAGAGTCAAAATTGGTTGAAAAATGCCCATAGCACCTCCAGGTAAATTGTATAGATCTTAAATAATGTGTGTAATAATATCAAGTTCCTTCTTAAGTGTTCTGAAGTCTTAGAACAGTTGTAATCTAATTTATTAAGTTGGCATATGTGAAGGTGCAAGCCTCCATGAAGGATTGAATTCAGGAGCAATTACTTATCAATCTTAAGACAAAAACAATGTCCAAGAATTATATGATAAATCGGGAAAGAAGCTCTAGTTTTGGCAACTTGTGCAAAAATGGACAGCTTTGTATTGATGGGACATTTGCATATGTCTGGTGTAAAGACTCATCACCTGCAGCCTTGGACATCTATAGATTGATTACTTAAACCCTGCACTGTGATGGGTGTATTTCTCCAGCACAATCCAGTTGTGATCTACACTCCAAGGCCATGTAGCACCTGAAGGAGATGGCACAGCCCTGAGCGAGCTATGTCTGAAACTGCTTTCAAGTTTCCTGCATAGGAGGAAGCAGAAGACAGTGTTGTCCCATGCTTAGTGTTTTATTCAGGTACTAAGTACTTGACCTTTCCCACTATGAGTTGGTAGACCATGTGTTTCCTCTGGAAGATGCAAAGTTGGGCACAAACAACCTTTGCATGCCATTTTCAGCAGTTGGGAACTGGGCTGGTTTTGCTCTTGAAGTGGTATAATTTCAGGGAGGAAAAGAACTGCATTACTTTCTGTACCCTCCAAAACCCTGTAGCAAGCAAGAGAAGGATTGATCTAGCAGCTTTTTCTGCAAATTTCCACCCCTTCCCATGCATGATTAGGGGGCAACTGGCTTGAGAATTTGGAAATCTCATTTTAGTGCAATATGAATGGATTCTACTGTTTCAAACTAGCAGACCCAAGAAACAAGACATCAGTACAATCAATGGTTATTTCCTAGAGTAGCAAAAGAAGATCACAATATACCTTGCAAAAACGCAAGTAATTTCTTCTCCTTAGTCTTAATCCTGCAAGAACAAAGCAAGAAAAATTCTACCGAATTATTAGTTGACAAAAGAGAAAGACAAATTTAAACACTGAGGAAAATCAGTTGTTTCCAAAGGACAGAGTTTGCCACGGTCCATGCTTTAGTACAAAACATGGCTACCTTAGCTCAAAGCTAGTGGGTTTTGCCACCTTAGCAAGGCTTGCTGTGAAAAGTCATCTTTCCAGCTATACCACAGATTGAAGACTTAAAAAAGCAGGATTTGTTACCTCCCAGGTAAACAATAAGAACTGCACATTCAAGTGGATGCTTGAGGGACAGCACACACACCTTCCCACCTCACTTGAGGGCCCACAATGACAGGTAATGTTCAAGCAGACATACTTTAAGGCAAGAAGGAAGTATCTGGAGTGTTTTAATCCATTCTCAAACCCTGCACACAATCTGTGTTTCCCTGTTCTCACAGGGTAGGGTCACACTCTGCAAACGCACAGGCAGCTGCTGGTATTGGAGCTGTTTTGCATTAGGTAAACTTGAAACAGTTGCACAGTGCAGAGACAGACGCACCTGGTGTCAGATTTGCAGCATGGGCTGCAAAAAGACCTTGGTAAAAGGGATTTCAAACACCAAGACATCAAGAGAGCATCATGAGGTGACTTGCTTAAGTTTGTCTTTGATTTCTTGGATCACAGTCAGAATTACAGGGCTCAGACAGGTTGACCATACTGTGCTTGGCAGCCCATCCACCGCCTAAACAAGCTGTTCACTGCCTGTGGTGTCCTGTGGTCTGCAGCAGCCTGAAAGCAGCAGCGAGCCATGGCAGCAGGTGTGACAAGAAATGGGTTCACCCCAGCATGGGAACCCGGTGTCCAAATAGATTCACTGCTTTTTATTTCTGCATTCAGTAAATCATAAGTTGCATTCAGCACCTCTTGCCCAGACACAAGGACAAAAACGTTCATGGTGTATAACAAAATGGAAGATTTTTAGAACATTTGTGGGGTTTTCAGCTTTTCAGCGTTTTGGGGTTGGTGATTTTTTGTGGTTTTTTTGTGGAGGGGAGATAATAGAAAAATATGAGCTGCAATATATGTATTTATTTCTTTTATTTAGCATTGGACTGATTTTTTTTTAACATATGTCTTAAACAGAAAACAAATGAACAAACAAACAAGGATCTCTATTTTGGCTAAAAAGAATAGGGGAGAGGGGGGAAGCATGTAATATTTATTGCTTTTCTACGGAATCCAGAGATTTCTGAAAAAGATGGTAAAAAGGGGGCAGGGAGATTATCTCCATGGAAAATGTTCACAAAAAACCCTCATGTTTATTGGCTGGTCTTCTTTCACTCTTATGAAAACTCACCACATATTTTTAGTTTCAGATACTGATTTGGCCTTATAATCATCACCAAGATGAAGGAGAAGGGTGACTAGAATCCAACAGGGATCATAATCCCCGTGTCTGTACAGACTGGTAATAGGAGCTGTGAGGTTGTGATTACAGTCTAACTGCAGAGTGTTGGCTACATTTCCATACAGCCAGGTATACACCATGTTGTCTCAGTACTTGGGAGCAGGGTATAGGGCACAGCAGTCCTCTTGCAGTCGCTAGCTAAACACTTTGATGATAAAAATCTGGGGCTTTATCTCAAGTGGGTTTCCTTTGAGATTATTTTAGGTAGTTAGACTTACTCTCCCTCCTCTGAGTTATTTATTCTATTTATTACTACCTGTATCAGCTAGGCACTTCAAAGTAGTGAAATCATGGGCTCTATTACTGAGGGGACAGTCCAGAAAGCAAGACTGTTCTGTCTGAGACAATCCTACATTCTACACTTGGATAAAAACTTTTCCACACTGCTCCTGCGGACGTGTTGTGGGCAGCACTGGGCAGTGGAGAACATTATCCTTTCGCTTTTCAGTAGAGTCTCTAATACCTGCTCAAATCCCTCCAAAGGTCTGATTATCCACAATTGACATGTTATTTCCCTTCCAAATAATTCAAAATTTGACAGCAGAAGGTTAATATACTACAGAGAACACAGGAAAGGGAGATCCCTCCTCTCTAACTCGTCCTGGAGTTCTGCTTAGGAATTCTGGCATAGCTGCCCTCTGACAGCAGTTGGCCACTGTTGTGCTGTGTGCAGTCCAGTAGATCCACCTGAGCTACCGTATCATTGTTGGTATCTCCTGCCCCTGGATATTGTGACATGATATTATTTTATGCTGAATTTTACGGCATTGGGGGTTCAGGACAATACAAGTTCTTTGCAAGAAGTATAGCTGCCTAAATGTCTCCATAACACCTAATTGATCTTGACATTCTGGATAGCATTAATATGTGGAAGAGGCTCTTACAGACAATGCAACCTGAATTTCTGTGTAGGCGGAGCCCTTACCTTAATTGAAAGTGAATATTGGAATCACATTTAGTATTACTACTCCTAGTAAGAATTTTTCTTTTATCAGCATATATTTCATGCTCAATCTTCTACAAGATTCACCATCAACCTTAAAATATTTACTGATCCTTTCTCTGATCCAGATCCAAGAGTCATGGGGCCCTATGAGACTATCTACTTTCATTTGACAAAACCTGGTTTTAGCCCTGAGAGTCCTGCTGTGGGTGAGAGAACTGGAATGCATGCTTCCTGAAGAATAACTATTTGAGTAACCTTTTCTCTCTCTCTCCCCCTTTTAAATAAATAAATAAATAAATAAATAAATATATACACATCTTTTGGTTTTGAACTGTGACCTGCAAATTTCTGGTGACCTTGCTTATGATTTGGAAGCAACTGGGATCAGTCCTGTCATGTGGTCCATCATGCCACCTGCACATCAAACTGGCCTATGCCTGAAATCATACCAGTTCACAGGTGGCTTTTTAAAGAAACCAATGCAATACTTCTTTTTGACCATATGAAATCCCTGTCAACATATGTTAGCAACTGTTAAAAGCCCCATCCTCACCACCTCTTAGTCCCTACACACTCATTTGCACAAGATTTGATCTTTGTTTTGTTTTATTTCAAATCTTCTTGCGAGCAGAACGTCTCTGATCTTTCTCTCCATCTTGCTTACCATTATCCATACAGACAGCAGGTCCCTTCTTTCTTTTCCCATAAGTCTGCTGCTGCAACATTTTTCTGTCACTACCAAAATTCATTAGAAAGCATCTGCTGACTTGCAGGAAGATGTGTTTTATTGTCAATGCCATAGAGAGTCCTACATAGAAAGAGGTTTTCATTGCCAGTGCCTCTACTAAAAAAGTCGTGTCACTTAAAGATGCGAAGCACACGGACATTTCTGAAAGCACAACATAAACTCTGCTAAGGAATGATGTGTCCTGAATTTCTCCCAGGTAATGCAGGAGAGCAGGTGGTTTAATATCAGTACGTGTCTGTGTAACAGATGGACTGTTGCAGAACTGTGACCATACAAATGAGCATAATTAGCTACAAGGGGAAAGTATTAGCAAGTATGAAATAGGTCATAAGAAGGCTATCCAGGACACAGACAGGGAAAGCATGGACTGCAGCACATTCCTCTTCCGACAGAAATTATGTTGACAGATGCTGTCGCAGAGCCTAGTCCTGTCAAGCTGGAGGCAAAAGCCCAACTGGCCCTACTACTGCATTCAGCTGATGATTGGCATCAGAGGAGCAGGTTCTGCCAGGAGTATCCACCTCTCCCAGCCAAGAGAAGAGGGCAAAGGTACTACTTTTCAGTACCAGCACCAGGTAGAAGTCAGCCCAACATTTTCCTCACCAGGTCTGAGCTACAGCAATGTGTTTGAACAGCAGTAGCTTCTTCAGTACTTCATTGATCAATCTGCATGCTCATTCTTCATTCCATAACACCCATGGGCCTTTCCGTCTTGTCTTTTCTGAGATGCTTTGGTCAGGGAAACAGGGGGTTGGAGACATTTTGTGCCTCCCTATGCTCAAGTGATAGGAATGTAAATCCATAACAGCTTCATCCCTAGCATGTCATATTATGGTTATTTATTTCCAGTTTTCCTAGTGTCTTAATGCTACCTCATGGCCAGGCTAACATATGTCATCTAAGCAAAATTTTTTTTTTGTTTCACCCTCAATTCACATGGTATCCATCAAGTTCTAGCCACTGGGGAAATGAGTTTGCATTAGTGTGTGTTAAGACAGGCTCAGAATAATGAGGAGAGAAGTCAGACCATTCATTTGCAGCGAGGGCTTCAGTCTCTGGCACTGATGTGACTCTTCTGTGTCTTTGCTTTCATTCCCATCACAGATGTTTTTCCTACCTTGGATATCATTCTATCAAGTCATTTCTATAGCTGAAAGGCTTTTCTCTGCAACACCATTTCACGTTCTAACAACTTTTCTCCATGAAATGATGAAGTCCATCTCAAAGTTTTTTGCTTCCACAGAAGCAAAAGCTTTTGTGTCTCTCTTCCCTTTCCTGCTAGTTCTCCACCCTTCCATCATCCAGCCAGATGGACCAATAATAATTCTTCCTTACCAAAATGGTGTGATGTTTACAAGGGTACACAAATGAAATTACAAGAAACAGCATAAAATAAGTAATATTCACTCCTCCCTCCATTTTAGTGGCAGCACCCGTGCTCATCAAACAGCAGCTCATCCCCAGACCACTATACAGTCATTCGCAATGCCCTCATCTAGGGAAAACAAGAAGGTGACTAAGATGCAACCTAATACTACCGTTTAGATGAAGCAAGAGCACGAGAGCACAGGATCAGCCAGGACTGAGCTGCAGCTGAAAAGCCTCTGAGACAGGAGAGCTTGAAAGCTCCACAGACTACTGGTTAGTCTTTTGAATTATCTTAGACCATGTCTAAATCAAAGATTGCAACAAGCCTTTCACACCTCATTAGCCACTCTGAAGGTGGCTAATGGTTAAAGACACCAGTAAGATGCAGTCTAATGTCCCCAAGAAGAGGCAGTAAGCTAAGTTCTTTCACTGACTAAGCCTCATTACTTGACTGCAGAGGACTTCCACACTCTTCATAGAGTTGTGGCTGTGAAGGACACATGAGAGCAACATTTGACTGATGAGAATACAGGTCCTGATATTGGAGGATTTGGGAAGAAGGAGAACACAGCCTTTCTTGTACACAGATGGCCCAACATTGTGTGGGAAAATTATTGATTTTGTTGAATATTTGTTCAATCAGAACTGGTGTCAGGCTTATGGGAATAGAATCAGTTTCTCCAGACCTGGTCTCCAAATGAAAATGAAAAACTCACAGATGAAAGCTGTGAACACGTCACAACGGGGGAGTGAACACAGCACAACAAGTGTTTGAAGTAGTGACAGGAATTCAACACTTTGCAGGATCCTAGTACCACACACCTCCATTCCTCCCCACTGGCTCCAGTGACTTAAGTAGTGTTGCTGACGAGATCTGATTCTGCCAATTTGTTTTGTAAGAGTACATGTCTTGTGTTGGTGACAGTAGCAATTACTCCATAGTGCACTAGCTGCTCTGAGCTGCAGCATCTATCCTCTGCCCTCTATTCCCTTTGTACATCTCCAAGATTACACAGCCTTGCAGCAACTCAATGTGCTACCCAGCTCACCCTACAGTGACATTCTAATTTCCACTTCCTTACTCACTGCTGCCTACTCCAGCTGACTTAATCCCTGTGTGCACAGAGCACCAACTGGCTTCTATTTACTTCACCCCAATCCTCACCCTGCAGCAGGATACACTGCTTATTACCTCCTCATTTTCATTCTCTCAAGCTGAATGCACATGCTTTCTAAACAAAGAAACAGCTTGTACTTACTACTACTCCTCCTTGTGGGCATATCTTGCTCTTTGTTCTATTATTGCCTGCCAGCAATAGTGCCCATCTATTGGCTTGTTGAGACTGGTTTGGTGAGCCATCAGTCACACCTTGATGTTCAGTACATTCCTGGACTGTGCTTCTAAAACTCTTCAATCTGTTACTACACTGACTTCCCTTACATCTTAGCAGCCCCTGGGGAAACACTCCATGACATGACACCAAGACGGGGACAGTTCTAGTGCAACATTGTAGTGGTCCATGAGCTTCGCGTGCTTCAATGAGGCATTACACTAAGTGTCATGAGGAAAAAGCATTTCCCAAAAGCAGAATCTGTGTGAAAATGGTAACCTGGAGAAGAACAGCAGACGTCTGCTGGCCTCTCATAGTGAATGAACCAGGATGGGCCACCCTGAGGTGCAGCAGTGTAACCCAGGACTAGCACAGCTAGTGGATCTGACTCCCAAAGCTAGCAACAACATACACAGGCAGTTTGTACTACTGCAAATAGTGATATTTCCAGATATCCTTGTCTCCTCCATTCCTAATTTCTCCTCCCACACAGACCAAGAAGTGGAAAGTCCCTATTGCAGAACCAGAGTGCCTTTTAGAATGGCAATGCCTATCTGATGAGTGTCCCCTCTCTTCCCTCCAGTGATATACCCAGATGTTGTGCACACTGACCTGCAGAAAGAGGATTCCCATTCTAAGACTACAGAGTAGAAAAGGCATTAAGAGTCCCAGAAATAACTACAAACTTAAAAGACTAGATAACATTTTAACTGGGTGATGGAAGTGTGGATCGTTTCATGAAATCACAGAATCACAGGATGGTTGAGGCTGGAAGGGACCTCTGGTAGTTACCTTGCCCAGCTTTCCTTTTCAGGCAGGGCCACCTAAAGCCAGTTGCCCAGGTCCATGTCCAGAATATGTTTTAATATCTCCAAGGATGGAGACTCCGTGGCCTCTTTGGACAACCTGTGCTAATGCTCTGTCACCCTTAGTGAAAAGTATTTCCTTACATTCAGGAGGAACCTCCTGTGTTTCAGTTTGTGTCCATTGCCTCTTGTCCTGTAACTGGGCACCACTGAAAAGAACGTGTCTTCACTTTCTTTACACTTTCCCTTCGGGTATTTGTACACAATGACAACATCTCCCCTGAGCCTTCTCTTCTCTAGGCTAAACAGTCTCAGCTCTCTCAGCCTTTCCTAATAGGAGAGATGCCCCAGTCCCTCAATCAACTTAATGTCCCTTTTCTGGGGTAACTGTCCCATCATCCAGATCATAAATTAAGACATTGAACCCGATATTGACCCCTGAGGTACAACACTAGTGACTAGCTTCCAACTAAACTTTGTGCCATTGACCGCCATCCTCTGGGGCTGACCATTCAGCCAGTTTTCAGTCCACCTCACTGTCTACTCACCAGCTTCGCTTTGATGAACTAATGGAAAACAGTGTCAGAGCCTTACTGAAGTCCAGGTAGACAATATTCACTGCTGTCACCTCATACACCAAGCCAGCCATCGTAGAAGATCATCAAGTTGGTTAAGCACAATTTATACTTCATAAATCCATGCTAACTACTCCAAATCACCTTCTTGTCCTTGATATATCTGGAAATGGTTTCCAGGCTTAGTAGCTCCATCACCTTTCCAGGGATCAAGGTAAGGCTGAATGGCAGGTAATTCTCTGGGTCCTCCTTCTTGCCATCCTTGAAAACAGCAGTGACATTTGCTTTCCTCTAATCCTCAGGCACTTCTCAAAGTCACCATGATATGTCAAAAATAATTGAGAATGGACACAAAATAACACCAATCAGATCCCTCAGTACTCATGGGTGCATCTTATCAGAGCCCATGGATATACATATTTCCAATTTGCTTAAGTGTTCCCTAACCTCAGTCTCTTCCAACAAGAAGAAAACCAAGTCCTCCTTGCTCTGGGGCCAGTCGTTTCTGAAGGCCCATCTTACTGGTAAAGACTGAAGTGAATATTGCATTCAGTACTTCGGCATTTTCCAAGTTATATGTCACCAGGGCCCCTAATCTCATTCAGCAGTAAGCCCACATTTTCCCTGCTCTTCCTTTTGCTGCATAAATACTTACAGAAGGCCTTCNCTCAGGCACTTCTCAAAGTCACCATGATATGTCAAAAATAATTGAGAATGGACACAAAATAACACCAATCAGATCCCTCAGTACTCATGGGTGCATCTTATCAGAGCCCATGGATATACATATTTCCAATTTGCTTAAGTGTTCCCTAACCTCAGTCTCTTCCAACAAGAAGAAAACCAAGTCCTCCTTGCTCTGGGGCCAGTCGTTTCTGAAGGCCCATCTTACTGGTAAAGACTGAAGTGAATATTGCATTCAGTACTTCGGCATTTTCCAAGTTATATGTCACCAGGGCCCCTAATCTCATTCAGCAGTAAGCCCACATTTTCCCTGCTCTTCCTTTTGCTGCATAAATACTTACAGAAGGCCTTCTTGTTTCCTTTAACTTTTCTTGAGAAATTCAGCTCCAGTTGGACTTGGGATGTCCTGTGTCTCTGCATGCTCAGACACTGTCTCTGCATTCCTCCTAGGTTGTCTGTCCTGCTTCCATCATCTTGTAGGGTTTTGTGTTTGGGTTTTGCCAGGAGCATCTTGTTCATCCATGCAGACGTCCTCATATCTTTGCTTGATTACGGGCTCATTGGGATAATTGATCTTGTGCCTGGAGGAGGTGATCCTTGAATATCAACCAGCTTTCTTGGATCTCATTCCCTCTAGGGGTCTATAGGACTCTATGAAGTAGATCCCTGGAGAGGCCGGAGACTACTCTCCTGAAATCTGGGGTTGTGATTTTGCTTTTTGCTCTCCTCCCTTCTCTCAAGATCCTGGACTCCACTGTGTCATGGTCGCTGCAGGCAAGACTGCCTTCAACATTCACATCCCCAGCGAGCCTTTCCTTGTATCAGGTCCAGCAGAGCACCTCTTCTCTTTGGCTCCTCTATCACTTGTGTCAGGAAGTTGTCCTTGATGTTCTCCAGAAATGTCCTGGGTTACTTATGCCCTGCTGTGCAGGGCAGATATTGGGGTGGTTAAAGTGCCCCATGGGGACCAAGACCTACAAACATGAAGCTACTTTTAGCTGTCTGCAGAAGACCTTATGCACTTGTTCATCCTGGTCAGGCAGCCTGTAAGAGACACTCACTACAATGTCACCCATACTGGACTGCTCTTTAAGCCTTACCCATAAGCTCTCATTTGGCCCATCATCCCCACCCCAGGTAGAGCTCCATGCGTCCTCTAAAAAGGCAAAATCCATCTTTGATGTAAAACTCTGATAAAGATCACAGGCCTGGTGGTCACTGCTCTACTATGCATCACTCAGTAGTACTGTGGCTCTACAGTACTGTCCCAAACAGATGCCTGTCCTTATTTGTCCTAGAGAGGTGCTGTCTTCATTTCTGGAAGGCTGAATCAGCAGCACTCACAGGTATTTGCAAAGCCACATCGTGTCAGTTTTTAATTGTCTTCTCTGTTGCTCCTGTGAAGTCCTCCTGATAACATAAACACAAAAGTCTTAAAAGTAGTGACCAGGGACATGGTCTCTTCTGGGCCCTGGAAGACTGTCTGTGGCTGTTCAGTGATGGTATACAAACAAAAGTCTTTTGTTATAATGTACTGACACACCATGTAACTGAGTATGAGGTGCATGCTGTTGCCCATGGTACAAGGTCTGCTGAACTACCCAGAGATGCTGGTAGTGAACTGAGGGAACTGAGTATGAGATGAGGTGTATGTATGGACCCTGCTGGCTCAAACTATGCCAAAATTACCAGCTACAGAACACCATGGTTCACTCTGGATCAGAGGCGAAGATCAAAAATATGCATAGTGTGGATAACGCAGGGTGCTGATTTCCAAGAGAAATAAAAACCCCATGTGAATCAGGATGCATCAACTGCTGTTCATTGCCTAAGTCTGGATGCAAAACAATTACCCTGATACCCATTTCTTTCAGATTTTCTACTAGGTTTGACAACTGCTATTGAATTGAAGGGCATCCAGTCATTTTTAGGCTATGAGCTGAAGCTAAAAATGTCCCTGTATTTCCTGAGCCTGTGACTGGTGTGATACAGGTTGTCCTAGAAATTCAGCAGCTATAAAAAGTCACCCTAGTTAGTCTTTCCCATTGAGCCTCGCTACCTCATCACTAAGCAGGACATTACAGAAACTGAAAATAAGCAAAAAAACCAATCCCCCCACCCTACAGACTCTTACGGGGAAGAACAAAAGTCAAAACAATTTGTAAGGACCCATGGCAGTGTAAACAACCATAATTGCATCGTACCAAAGAGGATCTATCTGTGGGCATAAATGTTTGAGAACAGTGGGGACCTGATTAGGTCACAACTTAGATTTACAAGGAATTTATAATAATTCAACAAGCCACAATGACTCTCCTCAAGTCCATGCTTACTTACCTAAATGGGCAAGTTTAGAGGCACTGATACTGCACAATCTCACTGGGATTTGCACCAGGTAGCAGTGATTTGACCACTGGGATTCAGCAATTGTTACTGCAGGGCACCAACGGTGTCGTACCACAGAAGTCTCAGGAAAACTGCATCCTGCTGCTATTGTGTTATCTCTCTGCAGCACTGTCATGTACTAAAAAGTATATTGCACTTTTATGCTTCTTGGAATTCCCCTTTTTCTCCACTTCTGAGGGAAGATAGTTCTGAAACAGTGAGGACAGCAGAACAAGGACAAACTTGGTGTTTGTAATAGTGAACTATTTATCTGCAACCAAGGTGACTTTGAGATGGTTCTGCAGCAATTAGCCTTGCTCTTCACACTTTGAGGCTTCAGGATGAGGCCATATGATTTAATTTGTATATAAATACAAAGATAATTTTCATAAAATGTATGATTTTAATTTATATTGGACTATTTAAATATTTAAATTTAAATATTTATATTTAAAGGAAGGAGAAGTTGGTGTGAGGTTGGTCTGGCAGCTTCATACACAAGGATATGGGTTTATTGTTCAGCCACATGCTTTGCTCATTATCTTTCTGGTCAAGATTTCTACAGGGAAGAAATCCCCTGTGCAAGCTGAGAACCTGTCCTTTTCTTGCAAGGAGATATTTCAATGTTGGAAGAATGTAGCAAGAGAAGTCGACAGTCACTGTCTGTCCAATCCTTTGGGTAAGTCATCACAAAATGGCAGATCCTCCACTATAATCATAATGCTCCTAGATTCTTGAAGGACTACCTTGTCTGCTATTACAATATTACTCATGGAGGAAAATCAGACAAGTATTCACCAAGTTCCTTTTCATAGGGTGCCAGAAACAACCTGAATCCAAGACTGCTGAGATTCTGTCACACATCATTGTTTCTCCTGCAGACCGTAAGTTCATGTTTGTGAGGAACGAAGATCTTATCTACTCTAGCAATGGGCAACATCCAAGACCTTCTAGGAAGAACATAGTGCTCCTGTCAAGGGAGAACATTGGTCAGCTTTGATATTGCCTATCAGAAGATGAAGGCCCAATAGCAAAACTGGAGGCTGACAGGAGCTAGGACCTATTGATATTGCTGTGAACGGGCTTTGTGGAGACAGCATTTCCAAGCTCCACATGCCCTAAGGTTTCCCCTGAATAATACCAGCAACCATAATATCAGAAACCCCACTTCTATAGTCGGACAATGAGTGACAAGGGGATCATCTTGTGTCAAGGGTGTCTGGAGGGAATATTCTACATGACGATGCACATGCTGCCTTACAGAGCCAGGAGACATGGTGGAAGAAAAACTTAAAAGGAGAGAAACAGACAACAGTAACCCCAAGCTAAAGTGGCCTTAGTGGCCTTTATCCCAGTGTGATGGTCTTTGCCATATGCCCAACACCCTGATAGGCTGATGCGTTGTCATTAAGCACATGTAAACTTGCCAGTGCCACCAGGGATCATGAACTTCACCTATACCCTGGCCACAGAACCCTGAGTGACTCTTTCATTTAATAAATTACATGTTATTTACCATTGTTTCTGAGGTTTCTTTACCTTATATGAAACAATCAATGAATTCATTCAAATGATGTTATAAAATATATTTCACAATCTGTGGAGTTTTACAGCAGCCAAATTATACTCCTTGAATTTCCAAGTGAATATATTGTTAGCTTTCACTCTGACATAACATATGGTTTCTCTTTTAAAAAAGAAAAAAAAAATAGATGAAGATTGTAACTTAAGCCATTTCCACATGTTCTAGTTTTGGCTGGGACGGAGTTAATTTTCTTCATAGTAGCTAGTATGAGGCTGTGTTTTAGATTTGTGCTGAAAACAGTTTTGATAATACAGGGAAGTTTTAGTTATTGCTGAGCAGTGCTTAAACACAGCCAAAGCCTTTTGTGCTTCTCACACCACCCCACCAGCAAGTAGCTGGGGTTGCACAGGAAGTTGTGAGGCAATACAGCTGGGGCAGCTGACTCAGACTGGCCAAAGGGATATTCCATGCCATATGATGTCATGTTCATCACATAAGGGGCTGACGGAAGAAGGAGGAAGGGGGGCACATTCAGTGTGATGGTGTTTGTCTTCCCAAGTCACTGTTACGTGTGATGGAGCCCTGCTTTCCTGGAGATGGCTGAACACCTGCCTGCCCATGGGAAGTGGTGAATGGATTCATTCTTTCACTTTGCTTGTGTGCGCAGCTTTTGCTTTGCCTATTAAACTGTCCTTATCTCAATCCACAAGTCCTCTCACTTTCACTGTTCCAATTCTCTCTCCTCCATCCCACTGTGGGGTAGCAAGTGAGTGGCTGCGTGGTGCTTAGTTGCTGGCTGGGGTTAAGCCATGACATCACGTTTTTAATTTTGCATGATTTAATGCTTTTCCCTTAAATCAATTTGAAGATTCTTCACGCAGGTATATACACAAAACTCCTACAAACTCTCATTTGACTAATATGACTCCAATCACTCCGCAGCAATTTTTCTTCTCTTGCTTTCTTTTTTCCTTCTTCACCTCTCTATAATAGCTAAAAGTACAACATATCAAAACAAGTAAGCCAGTTTTATTCAAGTCTTTCCTAAATAATGGCAATATGCAGCATGCAAACCATTCCTCATATCAGATTTCCTCTTTAGAAGAAAGTACATACTATCCATGCTCCCACTGATATCACACATAAACCTTTGAGAATACATAAGCTCTGGACCGGGGTAAAATTTTGGCAAAAAATTGGTTCTGCTTGGGGAAAGGCCCTAAGTGAATGCCTGGTACACCCCACAATGGCTCTTGCAGCCCACTGTTTTGCTATCGCATTTGGGAATGTCTTCATTCCTGTACAAAGCATTACTTCTTACTCCCAGGTCTGCTGATGAATTTACCTCCAAATTTTAACGCCTAAATAGCCAAATAATTAGATGTAATTACCTAGTGATTTTCACATTTTAGACTCCAGGTCTATGCAAATGACACTTCAGTGTTTCTAAAGATATTAACTCTTCCAGGGATGAGTTTATTCCTCTTATGCTATGTTTAAACACTTGATTTGTATTATGTCATGTAATATATCATCTCAGGGACACATGTGACATACTCTGTTTCCTGAACAGAAGTAGCCAAGGTGGGAAAAGAGAGTTCAGAAAGGGGAGATGCTGCAGAGCTGGTGCGGAGGTGAGCCCTGGTGAGCTGGCCAACCCAAAACTGCTCCTCAGGAAACTCTGTTATGTCCCACCCTTTCCAGCACTTTGGAGTCCCACAGAGATACCTACCTCCAAACCCATGCTTACGTACCTAGGCATCACAGAATAAAAGATTTGCCTGTAAGGGCATACAGGGAACTACCATTAATAACTTTTATTGTCCTCATCGTTGAGGTGATGCATTTTCCACAACAGCATTTGTAAGTCAGCGAGCAATTTTGTGCTGCTGCAGATTTATAGGTACTCATGGGGTTACAGTCCCCCTCCCTGCCACATTAGCTGGATGTCCTTGTGTCGCTGCACTGCTCTGCCATGACTCTGTTCTTGCACTGTAAGTCTCAGTGAAATCACAAATCTGAATAAGCATTCTGCTTTACGGCAGTGCTGATGACTCTAGGCTCCCTTACTAAATTTAGAGAGCACACCGTACAGCTGAGCAACATTTTGTAATGAGAGAATTCACTGCAAAGTACCCTCTTAGGGATACATAACTTTTCTCACAATTTTTGTGAAGTGCAGTTTGAAATTACGTTATGATTTTGGCTGAAATTATCATTGCACTATTTTGCTTGTTTTGTAAAGAGCACATTCCAGATGTTGTTTCTGAGATAACAATTTTGCTTTTAAAATAAATCTGAATGGAGGAGGAGGTACCAGGGAAATAGAGTTGAATAATCAGAAAAGGGAAAGAGAATAGTACAGTTTATGATGAAGAAAATGTGTATGTCGCCCAGATAATAATTACTTTTCAATATTTCTGTTACTGCCACCAGAACAAAATAATCCATTACTCTCAGATATGCAAAATTCAGCAATTTAGAGAAGCTAAATGCTTGGGTATCAAAATAAATGTTAGAATTCTCATCTGGAAAAAAGAAATCTAATGAATTTTAACAAAAGAGTGCATGTCTTTAGTGAAAATCTTGCCCTAAGAACTTTGATCTAGGCAACAAGATTTGTCTGTAGACCAGACAGCGTGACAATATCTCTCTGCTTTTGAGGAGCTGTAGATGGGCTTTTAAGTTCTCACGACTTTATTATAAGTCTCATATTTTTTGTTGTTTTTCTTTAAAGTCCCAGCTCCAAGATTCATGGTATTAAGTAAGCATCAAATCTCATCATGTTTAAAAAGGTTGGGGTTTTTTTTCTTTTTGTACTGTTGGAGAAAACTGGAAATGTGGTTCAAGAAAATCGAGGCAATAATTTAAGGATACTTGTTCATCGGAATTTGGAAGTTTCACCCATGATTTCAAACAAGAGCCTCTAGTGGGCAACATGCACACACAGACCTCCAGCACCACGCAAAGGGTTGCTCCCACAGTGCGGCCACCGTGCGTGCGCAGCAGCTGAGCTGCCAAGCAGCGTCCGAGCACGTCAGAGGGTCATCACAACTGCCGAGTTCCCCTGCGTCTGTGGTGTCAGTGCAGCCTGGACTGGAGGGGCATGGACTGAGACGGGTGTCTCTGACAGAAGAGCAATCTTAAAAGAGAAATTGCTAACAACATGCTTAATGCACCCCACTTAATAAAAAGCTAAAGTTTCTGTCACTGGTGGTGTGGTTTTGTTCTCGTGATTACCTCATACCTAAATGTCCAGAGACGGACAATCTGTTGCCTTCTAAACAGAGGGATGGAGACGGGAGATGCCCATGGTACTGTACTTCAGTGCCCTGCCTCTGATGGAAGGCAGAGACTTTGAAAAGAAATGAAATTGCCCCCTCATGAGGCCTGCACATAAGGACAATTTGCCTCTCCATCAGGAAAAAAGCTCATTCTTCTGTCCTCATTTAGGAAGTAGCTTTTTTATTGGTGAAAGTTTTAACAGTAGATAATTAAGTGGAATAATCTTACTGAAAAGGTTTTGCAACCTAAAGCTTTCTTCCCAAGGGTAGCAGACCTTATGTACCTTTTCAATGAGACAGTTAATTAAACATTGTAATCATCTAATAACAATTTATAGATTGTAGTGCTAAATTAAGTGACAAACCAAAAGTAACCCATTTGATGCTAGAGCAAAGGAGCTACAAAGAGACTTAATAGGAACATATTCCTAATCTGACAAATTCCTTGGTGAATACCTCATTACTTGTTACATTTTGCCCATTATACAGCTTTCTTCCTGCACTTTTTCAGCAAAGACTCGGAAAGCAATATCAGAGGTTTAAGTAAATATAAGAGCAGAAACATATTATGCAGAAATGCATGACAGGGGGGAGGAGGGGGAGGAAGAATCCACCAAGACCTCCCTCACTAAATAAACCTAAATGAAAAAAAAAAAAAAAAAATCAGGCTTTTTTATGGGGCACCCAAGAACAACTATCATCTTTGGGACGTCTAAAAATGAAACTTAAAATAGATTGATTCAAACTTATATCTGCTTGATATGAAATAAAGAGTTAAAATACTTCTTGAGTGCTTAGAAAAACCTGGAATTGCTTTTCTTAGCAACCTTATATTACTATCGCTAACAAATAGTTAAACTGCTGCTCTAAACCACAGAAGATAGGGGCTGAAAAATGATGAAGATTCTCTGAGGAAATATTGTGGTATTTTTCATGTAAAGGCCATGTAGGAAGTGCATAGAGGATATTAGAAATTCGATTTAAAAAAAAAAAAATCTGGAGAAAAAATCTGTTGAAGAAAAGAAAATCATTTATAGATATAAAAAGTATTCTTTACAAAGAAAGTATGACAACTCGTGTTTGTTTCCTACGCAAAACAGTAATGATATAAACAGGTTTTTTCTGGTTGAATTTTCCACAAGCACAGTAAGACAGTTGAATGCTAGTAGAATACATTTCATTGTTTTACAAAAATTTGCATCCTAAAAGCATGTCCACTATAACTATTTCAGGCAAACGTCCATAATTGTAAAGGAGGCTAAGCAATGAATCTCCATTTATTACTCTGTTTTCAGTCCTTTCTTGTTTGCTTGCCTCAGGGCATTTGTATGCAGGAGTGGTGTCTGTCCCTGTGCTCCTCAGACCCAACAAGTCTTGCAGTTACTTGTAGACGACGTTCTGTTCACCTACCCTCCATAGATCACAGACATTTTGATCCTGATTATTAGAAGCACAGGCTCATTCCCAAGCAGCAAGTTACTTACCTGACAAAGCTGAATCACCTAAGAGACTGTTGCATTTTCCTACTCCAAGACTTACAAAAGGCACTTTGTAAGGCACATTTGTTCAAATGGGAATAAAAACACATCTTGTTGTTCAATCAGAGTTTGCAGAGTGGCCAGTTTGTTTCTTCCAGCTTTCTTTTTATTAGTTATTTTTAATATAGCATAATATTTAAGGAAATTATTCTGATTCACAGGATGCTGCCAGGTCCAGACCCTGCCATTATCTGAAGAGAGGTTGCAGAGGTAAGATTGCACTTACTCTAGCAGAGCAGGGATTCATCTCTGGTTTTTTATTTTTTCCCTCTCCATGGGTCTTTTACAGTGAGTATTCAGTGATCCTGATTCATCCACTCCTGAAGCCCTGGGTGGCCCTCAGGAGGCTGTCATATTTCAAAGACAAACTGCTGCTTACTGATAAATGACAGCGTGGCACAGGGAACAGGAGACATGCTCATAGCAACAACCTCCCATTTACCTTCACCACCAGTACGCTGCGTGCTGGGACATGGGGCAAAGGAACTGCGGAATTGACTTACTACAGACCTGCTCATTATATTCCCTTCAGTACCTATGACAATGATGTTTGTCATGAACCAGCAGGATATGCACTAGGAAAAGACCCCACTGTCTCTCTGCTCTCACTGCTGGCCCACAGCTACCTCCTGCAATTAACACTAAAGGTGGTCTATTACTTCCTGTCTCAACTTAGTTCTGCAGAAATGGTTTTCAGATATCCTTGACTTGCCAGACATCTGTCTGCTCCTACTCACTACTGCATTATCACTTTTTCCAAACGTCTTTTGACTCCTTTCTTAGCTCTGTGCATTCAACAGTACTACTGAGAAGGGAACAGACTTCCACACAGAGACCTTATCTTCATCTCCAAATGCTGTCAACCAGATTGCTTGCTAAAATCTACCCATTGCTCCAAACTTAACTCACTTTAAGCACTTTTTCCCACAGGGAGCATAGAAATCTTGGCCCTCCCTTGTTTAAGAGCCCGGCCTGATAGGCCCTGAATTCCAAGGCTGAACTTTCAAGAAAAATCAAAATTACATTTTCAGGAAAGTGAACAACCAAAGCCTCTAAGAATTTGTCCAGCTTGGAGTTTCAGGAGGGAACTCCTTTTCTGTTGTTAGGGATGTTTCTAGTTATCCTTTGTCTCGCCCCTTAACCTCAGACTGACATGAGAATAAGAGGTGGTCATATCCCTGCCCCACTCTGAAATGGTAAGACCAGCCACAGCTGCTGGATGCTGCCAAAGAAGGACAGCGCTTGACCTACCTTGCACAAGGCAGCTTCTTCTACCAAGCAGGACACTCAAATGGAAGCTGCCTGTGGAAGAAAGTGATCTTCCCTGAGCATATTTCTCCTTTGAGAAGGGCAACAAGTTCCTCAGGGTTTTTGAATTTCAAGGGGTGGTGCTTCTGTCATCTCAGACAAAGAGCATCTTTTTCAGGTCCTCCATAACTGCTCTGTTCTCTCTCATGGGAAGCAAATACTTGCTGGGTCCCACCATGCCATGGCAGATGAGTAGCATTATCCTACATACATGTGATTTACCAGTTATACAGAACTTTGCTTTCACTTCCTAAGCCAAACAAAGCAAACCAATACACTCAGTACACTGTCTCAGCAAAAAGAGTGCTGCGCTGGGCATCCAAAGCTGCTGTGACTTTCTCTTTAGCTCTGGGACAGGTTTAGAAGCCCAAGCAAGCACTGGACAGTAAGCCATGAACAGGAAAACCTGCATGAATCATACTAATCACAAGTATTAATTCCTTACGAGAAAGCTCTTCTCCTGTGGGAAGAGAGTTGCCTCTAACATGGAAGAGAGCCCAACCAAGCCTGGAGATGATGTTCCTCTACCAGAAAAAGGATCAAGGCTGGGTTTAAGCAGGGCTAGGCATGCCTGGATCCATTAGAGGACAACAAGAGCACTGTAGTCTCTAGATGTTCCCCTGGCAATCCCAAGAAGACCCTAACTGTGTGTGTGTAACTAAGCCAGGACAGGGCATCTCAGGAATTGTAGCCCTCGCACGTGGGACACAGCTCTCAGTGGAGGCACAGCTGTCAGGAGGTCTGAGATGGGAAAAAATCAGTTGCTTGACAGAAAGCACACAAAAGAAGAGCAAAACCAATCTACCTGAACAGTGCAGAAAGTTTAGAAAAGGAGTACTGTCTCCAAGATGACTAAGGGGTTTCCATTGATTCTGCGGGTCTTGGTTTCATGTGTTGTATCAGCTGAGCCCTTTATACAGGTACAGACCAAAGCATCTCCAGGCTTCCTCTGGAAAAGAAACAAGGTCCTGTGCATCTCCATTTGTGCGCACCAACAGCGCTCAAGTAGCAAAGTGTGTGGGCCTAAAGAACTGCTATGACTTCTATACCTTCTGCTTACCTGCAAAAGAAGATGATTGTCTTCAATCTCCACAGAAAAGTCTGATGACCCTTTGTTTACATAATGTAGAATCAATTATTAAAGCAGGTAGTACAAACTATATTGCAAACATACCTCAGACTGTTTGCCAACTGGGGCTCATGAGATATTGCTATTAAATATTGGTTCCTCCCTGTAACATTGGATCTGATTACTTACACGTTTCATTTCCTAAAGTCAACCTAAGATAACTTCATTCCTGATGCTTGTGTTCTCTGCTTTTCACTTCTTTTCCAGAAAATCCTTCCTATTCCCACAAAGCTGGATGAATGTTGCAGATTTTTCTTGGGGGATCGTTCCTTCCCAGTTCCAGATTCACACAGTCTGGCATTTTGCCAGGACCCCACCTTCCCACATAACAATGTGCAGTGGGCAGAACTGAGTTTCTTGATGAGGCAGCGATTCCCCTATCTAATTCCCACACTGGTTCCCTGACTTGTAAAACGGGTGTTATACTGATCCAGTCTTGGAAGTGCCTTAAGGGCTGCTGACAAGATGCTTTGCTTGAAAGACACAGTCACTATTGAACTATTGCTATCCCCAGACCCCTCCTTGGCCAAGAAGGTACAGATTGTCTTTTGGAGATGTGCCAAACAGATCCTGAGTTCATGGTCAGCTTTCAAGCACTCTAAACTCACCTTTACACCTTGCATCGTGAAACCTGTGGAAGCCCCCTCCTTGCAACATCTGTTGTTAGCTTGAGACCTGAATGTGGAGATCCTCTTCTCCTTGAGTGTCTCACAGGGTGAAAAGATAAGAGAAGCATTCTGCCAGCTTCTTGGGAGGAGCTGAATGAAAAGGACTAAAGGACAAGCATGAGCAGACCTAATCTCCTGTCTTTGGGTGTCACAAAAACACGTGTCTCAGAGTCAGAGGAACTACATAAATCATGGCTGCCTTGAAAGAAATATGAGCACCCAGGTCTGTCCAGATGTCCCCAGAGAGAGAGGTCACTGTGGTCTTATGCTGTTGACAGCTATTTTGCAGGATATTTAGGAGAAAGAGAGAGAATGGTCTTCACTGGAGAAGTCTCTTTTACTGCTAGAAGCATGTGTGGGTTCTCTACATCACAGTGGTCCAGCTGAGGATCTGCATTCTCTGAAGATGATGTTATTGGGATCTCACCAAGAAAAGCAAGTGGGAGGATCAGCTGGAACATGTGGCTACTGGCTACCATCAGCTGGCAGGAATGGTTACCAAAAGCAGTAGCTCTGCTCTTCTGGGTGAACCACAGCTCAGGTAAGGTCTCTCAGACCAGCAGCCTAACTGGTGAGAGGTGGTAGAATTCCACCACTTGACATCTTACCAGGCCAACAGTTTATGAGTGCAGTATGGATGAAGAAAGCTACATGGGACTGGTGCCCTTGCCTTGACTTAGGCCAGCAAGCTGCTCAAGAACTTTGCCTGGGGCACTGCAATTCAGTCTGTTGAACTGGCTACAATCCCTGGCCCTAACACAAAATTTCAGGATGACCTTGACAAGCCACTTAATTTCTGCATGCTTCATGGTTCAAATATTGCTTACTTGAGCTTGGATTGTAAAGTCTTTGCTATATCATTTCTAGGCCTGGGATAGTCTTTGCTGGGACGGTAATACTATAGTTCATACCTCAGCCTGGCCAGGACCTCTGAGCTTGGACGTTGCAATCTGCTAGTTGTAGGATACGTCTAAACTGCATGCACTTTGCAGAACGTCTCGGAGTCCTCATTTCCTGATTGTCCAAAGTGCGAGCACTTATTGTGGGTTGGAAGTGGGCCTGTATCTATACATAATACATTCCTACTACAGACATGCAAAAAGAACACACAAATGATGATCAAACCCAGATTGAAATCAATGGCATTATCAGATTTGCAGCTTCTGTAAGTAAGCTGACATACTTGGGATTCCTTGCAAGTTTTGCTGGACCAAGAAAGAACGTGTTTATTTGCAATAACACTATTACTCTGTTAATCATTTGAGAGGATGCTTGTAGTTCTTCTCTGGTCCTTTTGTCCAAACACAGGGATAATATAAAAGTAGCTTTTTATGCTGAGTTGGTTTACAAAACTCGTAATGCCCACAGAAGAGAGAATTATCCCATACACAGTTTTGAAAAATTGCAATGAGCTCCACACTTGGTTGCAAGTATGTAGAACAGGTAACAAAATCTGCTCTGAAGATGTGTTGTGTTTTGGTACTGTAGTACGCACTTGTTTTATCTAGTATGGGGAGTGTCCATCCTTCTCTAAGATAATCTCAAGACCAGCAACTGGCTGAACCTTAGCAGCCAAATAAACTCTCAACACTGAGGCAGGTGAAGTTCCAGCTTTACAAGTTTTTCACATTATAGATCAGAATTAGAGTCTGAGTTATGCTGAGAAGAAATATCAAGGGAAGAAGACACACAGGAAATGGTTGTAAGTTAAAGCGAGAAACTTTTGCCTTCACAAGAAACAATAGATCATTCTGGAGACAAAATGGCAAGTGTATCCACCTGCCAGATTTGTAGGAATATTTGTATATGGTTGCTGGGAGTCAATAGATCTGATATCTAATATCAGATATTCTACACTCCCTAGGATGGTGGTGCAGCTCAGACTACAGTCTTGTTTGCAGTAAGCAGATTGGAAGTAGCATGGACACAGAAAGATGAATATGTTATCCACCTTAAGCACCGCTGCAAGTTGTACCAGTCAGGCTACTGCATGAAAGAAAAAAGAAAATTCACCTGCCTCTGTACAACAGAGTATGCCTCAGATGTAATGATTCTAACACCTATCTGTGGTGTTAGGAAGGGAACTAAGTATAACTGGAGATGGAAAAATCTGTTAGACTGTACAAATTGTGCAGAGTAGGTATGCTTTATTGCTGAAATTGTACAGCTTTTATCATCTTGGAGTTATGTCATAAACACATGCAGCTCTTTGTTCTCTCAAGTCAGAAAGGAAAAAAAAGTTAAAATCACGCTTAAGGATCAGGCTGTGACTTGAGAAACCGGTCTGTTTTTATCTGTATTTACATATGCCTTGTATATGCAAGAAAAACATAAAAATCTTTGGTTGTGTCATATTCTAGTTCAGAACATCTTTTCTGACTTTCAACATGGATTTCTAAAAAGCAGAGAGAGGGAGGACAAAAAGGGGAGCAGACAGGGTGAGGGAGGCTACCTTTGGCTTTGAAGAAGTAGATATTGAGGCTCGTTTGGTAATCCCTGAGGATCTTTGCATCTGTACAATAAACACGGAACAAGAACTGTTGTGACAACTGGCATATTCAAAAGTAGGAAATTAACCACCAGGAGTATGTGTACTAACAGCCTGGTAGAGGAAATACTTTCTTTTGGGGACTGTTTTCAGAAACATAATGGAGACAGTGTCATGGATATACACAGCTGTCAGGAGGGATATTGATACAGGTAGGGCAAATTTTATCTGATAGAAGTATTAGAATTAAGTGCTGAAATGCTGAAAGGAAGGCAAGTTTCCCAGGCACCTTGGAATTCCACACAAATTCTGTTAGTGTTGGCCTCTTACTTCCCCATTTGTGATCCCAATATGAGCGTGTAAATGCGCAGAACATAGAACGCCTCTGCTTTGCCAAAGATCAGAGTTTGAATCCTGCTCAACTGTCCAAGCTTGCTTCTCCAGCCATTCTTTTCTTCAGCTATTGCCTCTTTATTCTCCAGATGCTCATGGAAGGGTCACACAGTATGAAAAGTGCTCCACAGCTCAGAAAAAAATGCAGGCGCTAGACAGACAGACGGACCTAAGCTGCAAAAGCGTGGCCTAGAGCTAAGCTGTGTTTGGCTGTTTGTTCTGAGGGGTGAAAAAGCCCTTCTTGTTGTCTAACCTATCCTACCTCCTTCAGGTCTACCCAGGTGAAAATGTTAGACTTTTTATTTCTTAATTTGCTTAGGTATCTGATTCTTATTTACATCAATTTCCATGCTATGTCTCCACAGGCATATGTAGTTTTCCAGAGGCTTCTGCATTTTATCCCTCAGAAAATCCCGTTTTGTCAAACTGACCTTTCCAACACCATAACAAGCACACTGGTATGCGTAGAATTAAGCAGAACTAATGACACCATGATAAACTCTGCAGTACAGTTAAACAGGACAAAGCTGTTGCCAGAAGGTTTGGCCTTGGAAACAGAATGCAGCTAGAGAAGGGAAATAAGAAAGTATGTTAATCAGAAAAGATGATCTCAGTACACAGAAGTATAAATACAGTGCACAGCACTATAAATATAAGAAAGACCCCCATCTGAGGCTCAGCCCCATGGCTTAAAATTCCTTTTTGAGTGTCTGTACTCCCATGTCAAAAGGCAGTTTATGAACAGCAGGACTTAGATACCTGTCCTGCCCCATGCCAAGGTGTGGACAGGTACAACCCTGCTCAGCCCACCCGCATTTCCATGGGGAAAAATGAGGCCACAGCATTCTCTATCAAGATTCTTGAAATAGACAATGCTGGACAAGACCACAAGTGCCAGCTCCTGCATTTGAGATTTCACCCAATGGACTTTCTTATAGTAAAACTTCTGGGAATTCAATATTCTTGGTACAACTCAGTAAACACTGTCATGAAGACAGGGGTCTCTGGGTGGGATGATGAGTCAAAGAATGAAGTTAACAAGAAAGGGCCTGAGATGTTTTCATTCCCATGTCCCACGGGACACAGGACCCTGACACATTGATTCAGAGTCCCCACACATTTTAAGACAAAAAAAAAAAAAGCCTGCTCTTTCAAAAGCAGGACTCTCTTGCCACCTCCCATTGTCTCACTGAAGGTTTGACTGCTCTGTCTTCAGGACTATCTGAAGCTGTGACTAGCATCGCATCCTTTCTGGAAATGAGAGGAGAATAACTCCCTGATTGCTATGCTGTTGAAACTGGTACTGTGCCTCTCAGAGGTTTTGGGTTTGATTAATTCAAATGTATTTCAGGGGCCCACTTAAAGAAAAATTGTTTCAAAATGACAACAATGAGATTATTGAAAAACTGGAGGCTCAGAGAAAATGCTTGTGGAGATCCGAACGACTCTTCCAGGGCTCAGAGAAGTAGATAAGGTGGTTTTGAGCCAGATGAGTTCTAAATTAGCCTTGAGTAAAAATTCATCACGGTCATAATTTAAGATCACTATAGCAACACAATCACACTTGCCAAGTATGCAACATTATAAAATTACAGGAGACTTTGCCAGAAAAAGTCTGTTTTCTTCCCGTATTTTTTCTAACTAGATTTAAATCGGTATTATGAAAGTGGTAGCAGTCGTTCAGGATCAAGATTTGACTATGTTCTGTGGTTAAGGAAAAGCCATGAAAGTCGTGTGCTAGTAAATTCTCAGCAGGTATCTCCTGGAATATGGAACCATCATGTTTTGTAAGGGATCCATGAATTTTTACATGGTAGAAACAGATGATAGAGTAAGATCAGGATGAAAGGAATGATTCAGGGAGACCGCGTTGAGTCAATTGTGCAGTGGGAGGGAAGACTTAGAAGTAAGGTGTGCTAAGGCAAATCCTTCCCCACGGACTTTCAGCCATTTGTGTTCAAGAGGAAGGTATATGTTTTGCACAAGAGCAGAAGAGACACCTCTGTTTTGGATTCTGCACTGCTCATCCAGATACAGAGCTGAGGAGCCAGGCAGAGTGGCAACCTCTCACTATACCCTGTGACGTGCACCACCCAATACTTCAGCTACAAATTAAGCTTCTCAGCTCATTTCTTCCCCATGGTTTAAGCACAGACAAGTTCCTGGAGAAAGGATTGCAAACAGTTCAGCCACAACTTACTTCTTTTGACAGCAGAAAAGCTCCATGGGCCTCTGTGGCAACATTGCTGGGAGCATCCCATGCACAGAACACAGTGTTGGCAGCATGTTAAATGCAGCAGCCTTACTGGGGCTGGCATACTCAACTTCCTTGCACCGGAGTTTCACTGGCTTTACGTAATAGCTTTGCTGCAGCCTTGCGGGCATCCATATCTGCTAAACACAACTACCTGGGCTGGTGCCAAACCCAAACATAACCTTGAACCAGCACCAGACTTGAGAAAATCCTGCAGACTCATCTATGCCTGCAGTCAGCATTTCAGAGTGTACAGGCACATACTTGTATTTACAGAAGCTTTGGGGAACTCTGAATCTGGGATGTTCAAATGAAAAAAAAGGGGGGGAGAAAGTTTTCTTGTATTCCTCTTCTCTAAGGGAAGTTCATTCCCTCCCAGACACACACTAGAGGATAAAACAGCCAGATCATTTCATACATTGCATTTTCCATCACACTTTTTCTTTCACACAAATGATACAACGTGCACAACAGTCCCGGGCAGCTCTCAGACCATCCTTCCCATCTTGCAGAATGCCCAGGGGCTGTGATGTAAACCTAGCAGAAGGCTGGGTGAGGCACAGACAAATGTTTGCGATGTTACTTTCTCCAGCAGGGGAGCAAGTGGCTCTGGAGAGAGGTGACTCAGGGAAGTCGCAGGCAAGCTGTTCTGGGCAGAGGGCTGGAGGATGAGCCCCGACAGCATGCTTTCAGCAGCACTGCTGGGAAATGGAGAGAGAGAAAGTGCCTCCTCTTCTCACCCTGCTGGTGGCTTGCAGCAGCAGACATACTTGGATTTAACAGAAGACAAGGAGACTATTGTTCTCTTCCATGTTTTTGTAAGGGTTAATGAGTAGAAACAAGGAGGATAGTAGAGATTTCTTATTAAGATTTCCCCAGGACTGGTAATTATGTGAATAACTTCCCTTGTTATGTGCCAGTCTGATCTTTCCACAGGCAGACACCTTTACACCAGAGATCTCTATATGAAAGTCTCCACCACCAGCATCTTACAGCCTCCCTTGGAGACAGCTGGTCCGCAGCACTCAGCTGCAGGGAGACAGAGAGCAGCATTTGCTTTGAAAAGCTTCCACCCATTTCGCCAACAGCCAGCTGCTCACCTTTCAGCTTGCCTTGTTGCAAGCAGGATACTGAAGAGCAGCAGGGACTAAATGCTCTCAACCATGACTGGCGTTCATCTGTCCTGAAGAACAGCGTGCCATCAACGCCATCCATACAGCCTCACATGCTCCTATTTTTTCTCTGTCAGGATACAGAAATGATAAGTTCAGGCTGGCTGGGTATCAACCATTGGTTTATTTATCTCCCATCACAGTAAAAGAGCAGTGCTGTTCTACCCAAAATTACACCCAGTGCTGTAGAAAGAGCATTTGTATCTGAAGTTGAGCAGGATTAGTGGGTGGAAAAGGATTTGTCAAAACAGCAATTGCTGTACTGAAGGATATGAGGGGCTGGACAGACTGTCTCTCCACCTGAACTCATAGAGCTAAATTATTTTTTTTTTTGTACTTTGAATGCACAATCAGCAACCTACACCATATTCCAGCTGCCTGGAGTGATGTGTGTGAGCAGGCAGAGGTTCTCTCTGCTTGTATTATATTTTTTTAGTGCTCAGTCCTATCCCTGAAGACCAATGTTGGGTAAAAACATGTCACTGCTGCATTTTCTTGTACTATACATAAATACAGGAAGATACAAGTACTTAAACTGCTACTGTGGGTGATGATTTAACTCATGACAAACCTGCCCCTATTTCTTTTGGCAGAGAACTAGTCCATACGGGAAGCGGCAGAAGCAGACCCTCTGGGTCTAGTGCCCTCACACATCACCACAGCAGCTCAGGAAGAAGGAAAGCAGGACAAACCTAGGCACTGCCCACCGTCAACCACCAAAGAAGTCCAGGGCTGCTGGAATCAGCAGCTACATTACCCAGAGTCCCCAGAGCAGACTTCAGTGTCCTCTGTGGGACTGGGGAGGTGCACTAGAGAAACTAGGTCAGTAATAATGAGGAAAGGAGCAAAATTATTTTCTAAAATAGCTGCTATAAAAAACCTGCATGAAGAATGGTCATGTTTGACCAAAATACATGCTTTCAGAGAAGTGTTTCTTTAGATCTAGCATTTTTTTTCTCCTTGAGACCTAGTAGGACTCTGAGGATTTTCAACTATCTGGTTCCAAACAAAACACTAGAAATAAAAATATTTTTCTGTTAAACCTAAAGGCCTGGCTAATATAAACTGCATTAAATATCTCCTTAGAGTAGATAGCACAGCTCTGATACTGGAAGTGAGACATGCTTAACCATTTCTGGTTAGGAAACTGGGAACTTTTAATAGGATATTGAATAAGGATCTCAGTTGGTATCAACAGTACAAATCCATGGACATCTGCAGGCAAGCTAGTCCAAATAATCCTCTTGATAGTGAAGTGTCCAGTGCCTCTAGCTCCTTGTTGTGTTCTTATGCTGATGAACATTTTTCTGCTGTCCTACCACGGGAGACAATAAATGAAAAGTTTTACTTAGTAGAAAAGATCTCCAAAGTGTCCCTTTTCTTGCCTAGGCATTTTCTGTCATTATTAACAGGCTGTACTCAAGCAAGCCAGACAGCCTTGTATTGTCCTCATATTTTGACCGATGTCAAACCACTTAAGTGGTGAGTCCTAGTTTGTACAGTCAGATACTCAGAGATCACTATGATAAACCATTTCCTTCACAACAGGAAATTTTCTCCATCATGAACAATTTCTGTATGCTTCCATAGTCAAAAAAATACATTCTCTACTGTGGAAACTCCCCTCTTTCTCTGCAACAATTTATGTTGTATTAAGAAACATATTGAAAATGTTCTTCCTAATGTCTAGCTGCTGTGGAGAACAGTTTAGCAGGAAAAATGTGAAAAACTCAGTAGCCTGCTTCTTCTGCTGATGCTCTTTTCCCTATCCATTTAGAAATACAGAAAGCACAGGAAATTGGGCAACTATTTTTGGGCACCCTGAGTAGCCCCAACTGCAATAGCCCAGAGTCAGGGAGATGATACAGAAACTGAGGCAGTAGAGCTGGGTTCGCACGCAGCACTTCAGAGTGGTCAGCTTAATATGCTACAACATGCCCATGGTCATGTATGGAGGCAGGACACTTGCTGTATGGGGAATCCAACACCAACCTTTCCCATCAAGATCCAAGTGTTCATGAAAGATGGAGGAGAATGGAAGACAGGGATGGCACCTGTCAGCATACTTGAACAAGATTGGCAAGAATGTAATTCATTCCACATTGATTTGTGTACAATAAATGATTGCTGCATATGTGTTTTATGTAGTTCAGGATATTACTCCTGAGTACTGAACACTTCATTATTAAGAAACCTCTGATTTTTAATAAGAATGTTCTTGTTTGCCTGACTGTCTCCACTGAACTGTATCTTTCTTCCTCCTCACAAAGAAAAGACAATCAATCACTCAAAAGATAAAGGAGAAACTTCACAACGGGGGAGAAGAAATGTTTTGAAAAGGGAGCTGTTGTTTCATTTCATCTCATTGTTTACAAATAGCTCTCCAACTAAGCATTGGTGTCACCCACTCCCCAGATGGACCTCAGTGAAGAATAAATGTCAAAAGAACATGGTGAAATGGACTGCAAGCTGATGAAACAGGATGAGGATATGCAAGCTGCAGGCACACGTGGGTTTCAGAGTGCCAGCAGATCGAAATGTGGGTAGGGAATTAAGAGAAGCCATTTTCCCACTTCTAGAATGAAGACAGTTCTCTCCTAGCTCAGGAGGAAGAGGCTGGCAATGCACTTGTAGATCCAGTGTCTCCTCTGCAGCAAAGTCTGTCCCTTCTATCAATATTCCAGAAGCTAGAGACATGTAGGTGGTGCCATGACCCTCAACGGATATGTTGGCTGGGTCAACTGTGATACCACAAATCCTTGTAAGGAGTATCAGCAAGCCTCCTTCAGCAGAATGAGAGTGAAAGGGCCTTTTAACTATGCTTCTAGCAAAAGTCAGTGTCATCTCCTCTGTAACTGCCCTCATTCATTACATCTAAGACTATGCTTTCTCAGGAACTGATCTTGGCAGACACATTCCTAGACCAGTGCAAAACTGTGGATCGTGTCGATGCCTCCTCTGACTGATGTCATCACATCCTTTGAGCCTGCAAATGCTCTGGAGGAGCCAGTGATATGGGCATGACAAATGAATACCAGTAAGCTGTCACCTCCTTCCCCATGTTTTAGCTCTGTGTGTGCTTGCATGTACAGCAGGTATTTGAAAACAGCTCACTGTCTCTCCACCATGATGAAAGACGTATACTGGGCCTAACACTTTGCTCCAGCCCCAGACCTAGCAGCTTTGGACATCCATCTTTCATTTGGCAGAGCTCGCATTCGATCTCTGTGTGTCAGCAGCTAGTTCTGGTGCTTCACAATGCACAGGCATGTCAACTGCAGCATGGCGGTGGCAGCGTGAGAGCCTACCTGCTGGTCTGCGTGCACAGCAGGCCCTATGCAGAAACAGGAGAAGAGATTATGGTGATGTGAATGTGGAGAAAGCCTTCTTCTCCCACCTGCAAAGGCCTGGACTGTATGGTCTGTTCCTTGCAGCAGGGACTCTTCCCTTTTTCAGACACTTTCTAGTTGAGAGGAAGAAACTGTAAAAAGGCATCCTGTAACTCCACTGGTGATGGCTTGTGTGAATTGTCAGGTAGCTGTCCTCTTACGAGCTCTGATTTGTCCTGGAAAGGATAGAGTTCAACGGCACATACAAATCCACGCATCATGCTATTCAAAGACTGGCTAGGGACCACACAGAAATTAATGTCACTGTGCAAAGAGAAGATTGGCAGATTACAGACACTGTGCAGAGAAAGACCCATAGGGGACACTGCTTTTTGGGGGGGACAAGATTGTGTCAATAGAGTCTGATTAAAATTGATGTTTTTTTCTGTCTCCCAGCGCGTCACAAATTGCAAGATCTGCGAAAAGCCTTTTACTTTAGTGTTTAGCGCAGACATTAACTAACGGCTTGGTACATAAAGGAATTATGCACCAGTATGTATGTCTTGTTCACCACCACAATTTTTGCTAAGTGCCGAAAGAAGTAGGCTTTTTCTGTTGTTATTAAATGTGTGATTTTTGTGTCAAATTGCTTTCTAGATTCATGACTCAGGTGTAATTTTGGTGACACAAAGCTGATCGATTTTGAACCTATTTGCCGTTCCTCTCATCACAGCTATCATTCTATTAAGCCAAGTAGCAGGCTGATTATTCTACAAATATCAGACATTTTATAGTTATCTTTAGTAGAATAATGCTGATTTTATTGTCACCTTTAAGCCATTATTAATATCTTCCCTATATGTGTGATGTAGTGTTTGTTCCAAAGAATCTTGTTCCAAGATTCCAAATATACATAGTTGTACAGAAATCTAAGTTCATGATATTCTGTCTCAGCAGCAGAAATCACTAAAATGTGGCTAGCAGACAGGGTTTTTTACAACTGTAAGGATCAGATCAGGAGCATCAGGGATGGCTTGCACATTCAGGGTAAAATCTTCAGCAACCTCATCTAGTAACAATTCCTATGGGGTGACTGAGATAAGCAGATGCCCCAGCTATACAGACTAAGGAGGCTTGTCAGGAATGGAAAAACAATGGGGCCTCAGGCTCTTGCTGCCTACACAGCAAGGTGGTATCCTTTGAGGGGCAGAGAGGGGTAGCAGACACCACGGGCACGCTTTGGCTGAAAATGAGGGTGGACTCAGAATACTCTTGGGTCTGGACTGAGGATGCTGGATGCAGACACAGAGCATGAGCTGCCTGAAGATAAGCTGACTAAGACGTTAGGTTTCCACCAAACCCAGTGCCCAGCTGGACAAACACTTCTGCACTGGGATAGCAGGGAGGATACATCACCTGCGAAGCATTGCCCACTAGTCTGCAAAATAGACTAGGTGCTGGGAGAAAATGTCAAGAGTAAGATCCTCATCCAAATCCATGTTTTCTTAATAATTTCTCAAGCATTCCCTAAGAGGCAAAATACAAGGTTTAGGTGAGCCTTTTTTTTTTTTTTTTCCGTGAGAATAGCTGTCACTTATTGCTGTTAACATCCCAGAAGACTCCAGACTGGATGTTAAACATTATTGACATAATGCTGTTCAGTCAGGGAGGCATCTGGAAGAAGCTGGAATCTACTGGCAGGTAGGTTATGACTGGTCATGGGTTTAGGTCTAATCTGTCATCCACTCTGTTTACTGTACTTAAATCAAGATAGTCTGAAAAGCAGGATACTACTGGGAGAACCTGGAGATGTCTCTGCTACTATGTGCCTTTGAAGAAGACTTTCCTAGCTGAGGTGATATTTCCTCCCTTCAGGACAACAGCTGCACATAGTTGTGGATTTATTCCATGGGCTCTTGAGCTCGGCAGAGGCCTAGACATGTTAACACAAGTGAATGGGTAAAACAGGGTTTGTCTTGCCTTCATACATCCAGGCCAGCAATCCTGAGCTGAGTAGTTCCCACAGAAGTTAACAGGTGAGATCAGGCTGATGGTTTGATTACAAAGTGCTATGTGTTCTTTTGGAACTGAAAACTGTTTGTCTTTGTGTGAAATGGATTTTTTCCTGTTTATTGCGATCTAAGCCCCAAACCTGTTGGGCAGTGGCTAAAGCCTTGCAGCTTCTGAGGCAAAATAGGCAATAGCAAATGCTAAAAAAAAAAAATAAATATACACACATATATGTGTGTGTATATATATATATATAAAATTCTGCTGTCAGATCCTTTTACCCACTGAATTGTTCTTGGAAAAGAAGAAAACTATTTTTGCTGGGTTTGATTCTCCATCTCTGACAAGAACTGAAATCCATTTCAACCAATGGAGCCATACCAGTATGAAAGCTTAATTACAGTGAAGAGTCAGAGAGAGTGAATGTGAACCTATGGATGCACCAACAAATGCAGAAGTGCACTGAAATATCCATGTGCAAACTCTTCTTTTCATCTCACCAATCTGTGCACAGCCCATTCTCCCTGGACACAACCTCTAACAAGATGCTTTCATATTCACACGAAAAATTATTCTGACCCAGGAAATTTAGAGAAATTCACTGTAATTACTTGTCTTAGCTTCAGAGCACAGCTGATGCTGGCCTCAAATACACAGGTTCCAGCTCTAGAAATAGACCACCTTAAAAAGGTACAGAGGAAAAGTGCATCATTTAGAAATTAGGCGGTGATCTTGGTAAATCAGTTTCCAGAAAAAAAATCCCTTAGTGATAATATGTTGACAAACAGAAATAACTCTTGCTGCTCTCATTAATGGAGTAGGCAGACATCTAGGTAAGTGTATTTGTGGTTTGTTTGGTCTGGGATGTTCAGAAGGAGAACAAGAGAACCCCAGGAAGCTTTGTAAGAGTGTGCATAGTCTCTTCTCCTTGGCAGACTGTTTCCAGAATAGCTTTTTGTACTCTGGATATCCAGAGTGCAGATTCTTATTCAGTATAAACCAGTATTTCTCCAGCAAAGCTACATTTATTTGAGGTCCCACACATCAGCCCATTGTAAACTTTTCCCTCTGTCCTGCTGCATATAAAAGAGTCATAGCTAACACCGGGTGTGGGAAGTACTGTTCCATGCCAGCATCCTCCTGCAGTATTTGTGTGTTTGGAAATTGCTCTGGGATATTGAGTCTGAGGAGGGAATCTTGAATCCAAGGATTACGTCACCTGGAAGAACGGAGAAATTTGTTATTTGTCCAGTTACCCACAAAATCATCCAGGAAAAAAACAAACAAACAACAAACCAAACCTAGAACGTTTTAAGTAAGGAGAATGGAAGAATTTTTCTACTTTATTGTAGGTACTAGTAACAATTTTACTCGATTTACAGACTATTGTACAAGATTTGGTGGCAAGCCATGTTTGCATCAGCCTCCACTTTTTATAAACACCATGAAGTTTCTCTCTCTCTCACACCCAGCTATCAAGCTGTCAAGTTGCCTACACAACTTCATGGGTGAGATCCATTCCTTCAAGGAAACCCACGTCCTGCAGATTGCTTCTAGGAAAGGCAAAATGCTATAGGACTCTTCTGAAACCAATAACACCCTTCCAGAGGTGGAGCTGGTGTGCAAGGATTACAAGATATGCTCCCAAGGCTATTTAGATATTTCTTACCACTAGTTTGGCAAGACTTGCCTTTTCTTTACCTCTGGACCCTATTCTTTCTTTCCTTTCCCTGATTCTTCTTTAAAAAAAAAAGTGAGTCTGCCATGGTCAGCTGAATGGCTGAAACCCTAAGTCATCACGACCCTTCAGCTTCACCATCTCTAAGACCACCAACAGAAAGATGAGACTGCATGGCTCTAGTCCTCTGGATGTGTATGTCTAGGGAGTGAAAACCTATGCAAGTCCTGAGAAGTACTTTTGGTGGTGAGAATTATCTTGGTGGAAGCTCCCCTTCTACCTGCAGTCCAAGCTGCCAGAGGCAAACACTTACTCATGCAGGATAAAGCCAGAGATGGTCTGTAAACACCAAAGAGTTGGGGAACAACCTTTTTCCTTCAGGAAGATTTCCTTCTTTCTCTTGAGAAGATGGTTTGCCTGTGCCATTGTAGTTAGGTTATTGGTCTGATTTTATCAGCCTCTGGAGCCTGATTTGGGAGGCCACACGGTTGTTCAGTTTTCTCTACGGTGGTCCAGCACTGTTTAGCACTTTCTATACATAGGTCCTCTTGAGCTAAGCAGTTGATGTGGTGCACCTTGGCTGCAGATACTTCTCTTCATGTCTTATGTTTCTCATGCAGTCTCCACATAAGCTCCTTCAGCTGCCAGGTGGCTGATTTCAGAGCCTTTCCGCAACATACAGAGACAGAGCTGCCCGCTTCTGAATGACCACTGCATATTGATGTGCTGAGACCATCATTCCTTGGGAGCTGGTTCATACATCAAGTGAGTGAGGATAGCCAGGGAGGGTTGACAGGAACAGCTTACCTGCATAAGTGTTTATCAAGCCAGATCTATGAATCTGATCACTCCACTGGCCCAAAGGCCTGGCTCATGAACTTCTCCTTTCCTGTTAAGCAAGGATCAGATCTCATTCCTCACGTAGGACAGCCTGGTGGAGAGAGGTACGTGTTGCACAAAGGCCTGGTAGTGTGCCCTTACAGCAGTCTCACACTTGCCTGAAAGGACCTGCAGCACAGAAGGGACACCATCACTGGGCAGCCCTCAGTCACCATACAACAAACTCTTACTGGGTGCAGGGCTTCAGTTCCTAAATGACCCTCAGCTTTTCTCTGCCCACCCAAATAGGAGCCTACTGACCATGGGGTCACAAGGCAGGCAAATGCCTGCGCAGGAGGGCATGCAACACAAGCCTGCTGCAGCCAAGAGCAAAACTTCAACCAGGAGGACAGTCTCTCACCCCCATCCCCTCCACCCTGAGTGATGCACTGCTAGGACCAGCCACAGCATGGCGTCTGTTCTGCTTGCTGTAGCAAACAGAGCAAGTCCGAAAATTCCATCTGGCACATCACAGTGACCACAGACCAGGAAAGAATCTATGATGCTAATCTGCACAGGTTTTATCTTCAGGGCAACAAGAACAGAAATTAATAGTGGGCATGCCACTGAGATTTCTGAGTCAAATCCCCAGTAATTGCGAGTGTACAAAGGTTTGTTTTCTGGTGCTGAGGAAAAGTGTGTAACACTGACACCATTGTGCTCTGGGAGGTGGTAACACTGAGGGTATGTAGCGACTTTCTCCACTGGCCTCGGACATGCAAAAGTACAGAGGCATAATAATCAGTAGCAGTAGTGGCAAACTGAAAGAGAGAGCTGTGATGAGGCTTGCCAAAGTGTTGTGTCTTTTTGGACATGTGTCGACAAGCCTCTCTCTTGATCTCTGTGGCTGACAGATGTTGGAGACTGTTTCTTAACAAACAAATATGACTCAGCTTGTGAGAAACCAATCAGTCAGGCAGTAAGTGCTAATGTTGCATGAGCCACTGGATAACACAGAGCTGGAAAGTAAGAAAGTAAGCTGGGGGCCTTGAGCATTGCATGCCGAATGGCTGGCACGCCAGAGCACTTGCAAATACTCCTGGGGACCAGTGAGAATAAATAACCTTGCATTGACGTTGGTGATGTGAGACAAACTCTGAGTGTCTATCATGGAATAATTCCGCAATACTAGTGATAAAACATGAAGAAAGGCTAAGGGGATAAAAATTATTCTACTAATGGAGGACTTCATGTCTATATTACAAACAAGGGAAATTCTCACTTCTCTAACTTCATATTAGTGAACTTCAATATTCATATAACATCCTGAACAGTAAAATCTCCAGCATCAGATCCACTTGACTCCTCTGGCCAGAAGGCTATCTGCCCTTGCAGCCCAACACAGTGATGAACATGCAAAGATGGATTTATGTGGTTCAAACTGCAATTCTGCTTTTGGTTTCAATTTCTGACATGTCAATGCAGCTGCTGTTGCCACTGCAGAAGAGCTGCTTAGAGACCTCATTGTATTTGAGATCCCCAGCGTTCTCTGCACTGGTGAGCTGCCAAAGTTCTCTGCACAGTTGCAGGAGACAGGTCTTGCAAACATGACCTGTGTGTCCCTTCATAAAAGAAAAAGTAGGACATTTTTTCATATTGACAATTGAATGACAACTCTTCTATGTCCTGGAGTACCCGTCAGGTGTTATAGGGTGTTGAAGACACAGGATTCATTTAGAACCTTTGGGACTGCTTTGAGTTGCCCAGACTGGGTTCAGTACTGTCCTCCCACTTACAAGTCTAGGTCTGCTGTAAACTCTAGGTTCTAAGCAGGGTGAGGTAGTCTTCTCCAGAGGGTTAGTCATTATGCTTTAGTTTTTATTCTCATTGGCTCGCTGAGTCTAAAGAAGAAGGTGTATCAGAAGAATTTTTCTGAAAGGCATAAGCCTGATCTTTAAAGTACGTTTTTCCATAAGCTGCGGAGTGTCTCTACATAATGAAAGCACGAGCAAGCTGTATCCTCCCCCGCAGCGTGTAGTGCACCGGAGTACAGTTTCACACAAGAAAATTATTGTACACAGTTGAACATATCCATTTTAGCTTGTTGCATGTTTTAAAAACAGACAATACTATAAACACCATGAAAGCCAGGCTTTGTTTTCCAAATTAGTGTTTCTTTAACAGACACTGTGATGAACTATGAAGTCCCAGAAAGTTCAAACTGACCATCTAAATTCTGTACTGCTTTAGATCCTTCCAGTCAGCTATGAAGGGACACATATTACCCAGCCAAAAAAAAAAAAAAANGTCATTAGTAATTCAGTTATTGTTTAACTGTTATTAATTATCAGTGAAAATTCATTTATTTTTCTTACATTCACAATACAAATGGCACAAGAAATGTAGGACCTGCCTACAGCAGAAGTTTTCAACTCCTTTACTACAGTCCTACAAAAAACAAGTTGTGGCTCAAAAAAAATTGTAAACCTCACCACCTCATCAGATGAAAATGCAGGCAGGTACATAACTGTGTTTATAAGCTTGATGTTCTCCTTGTAAAATGTCTATGTTACTTATAAAAATTAATAAACATTTGCTCCAGTATCTTGACAAAAACAAATCCTGTAATTGAGACAAGCACATGTAGGACTGCATTGTTTGCCCATCATAGATATCATTTAATCTGATCAAGCAGAGAAAGGATTCCTATAATTTCCAGCAGAATGTTAACGAATTCTCTTTAAAAGTAATTGCAAAGTCAGCAGAAGGTAGGTGGGTGGGAGCACCTTGGAATGAACTGGTAAAATCCACAGGTACCAAGAAAAGTGACTTCAACTTAATTACAAACAAAAATAGCAGACCAGTCAAGAGGAGAATTTCAAGGACACAATCAATAGTGAGTCTGGATTTTTAGACTGTATTGATTTTTTGATACATTCAAAGTTTGCCCTTGCAAAGCCAGCTGACTAGCCTAAGGGAAAACTAAGAAGCATATGGGACTTCATCCTCCTGCTGTTTTCTTGTTCTGGCGACCCAGCAATAAACTCCAAAGCTCTCGACTCCTGCACAGGTCTCATGAGGAGCTGTAACTACAGTAGTTGCTGACCCAGGAATCCACACTTTCAAAATTACTGCTTCATCCATCTGCAGGTGCCTATTGGCCCCATTTTGGAAAGGCAGTACTAGAAGACCTTGGAGAGATGGAAATGCAAACCTGAGTCTGTTTTCCTGACCTCTCTACTACAGTTACCTGCTTGCACAGATATACCAACCAAAGAAAGGACTTGACCTTAGTGCCCTTCTCAAGGCCAGCAAATGCAGCTGAGTTTTGTACCATGACATTACTGACACTAATGCTTCTCTGAGGTTACTCACTTGTTCTGGTTTTGATGAGAAAATCCCACCCAGGATTTGCAGGCACCTCTTCAAAAACACTTGCTTGAAATCTAGTACATTTCCTGCAAAAAAATAATGTTCACACACACATTACCCCTGAGACGTCTTCCCTGGACTTGTCCATTCACATGAGCACACTGATTGGCAGCAAACAGAACATGCCATAAGGAAACTTCAGCCTCTTGGTCACCAACAACCTGTGAGTTACTTTTTGGATTAATGTCTCAGCTGGGCTAGAGACCACCTGTACTCTGAAGAGACCACTACCCAGAGCTCCAGAAGGAAGAAATACCAAGCACCTTGGTTTGAGGCATAATGAAGCACTTGCAGCCTGCAAAAGAGGCTCACTCGTGATGCTGAGTGAGGGAGTGTACAGCTCAGCTGCACTGCCCAAGGAACCTAAGGTCCTGTCTGGCTGTAATGCCCATCATGCTCTGCTCTACTGACTGCCCCATCAAGCAAAAGTACACCTGGGATGCTCTACCATCTTCCAACATTTTATCAAGTTTCTAAACCTTCACATTTGAAATTGCTGATGCGTATGCCTTGTGTATTCTTTAGCATTGGCCTTCTCTTAGGCAGAGATGGAGGACAAGAACTAGACTTCAGCAGAAGACTGATATTGTGAATAACACATTGACAAGAAAGGGAGACAGATTTGTTTCCTCAGTCTCTGTTGTCCCTCTCATCTACTCCCTGGGTTCTTCATCTATTACTAGTAGTCTGTTGTATTTACATTTTTTGTCTTGGAGGGAAGTGAAATACATTAAAAGTTCTTTATAGATTTGGCTGCTCACCACACAAATACTGCACACTTACTTTCTTTTTTTGTCTGATAAATATTGTACGCTTTTCTGACCTAGCAAGCAGTTTCCCAAAGCCCACTGTAGAAAATGCCAGTGCAGTTTTGCAGAACTGTGAAACATCTGGTATGGCTGTAGCTTGTTGGCAGTACTACCCATGCTATTCATCCCCCAGCGAGATTTTTTTCCTGGTGTGCCAAATTAAAGCTGCAGTGAGATGTGGGAACACTGGAGCCTTCCCTAGCAGGTCATGAAATGAGTCATCAGGAAGCCACAGTCTTGAATGAATCTGTGTTTTATATGGATCACGTGTTAAGGGGATAAGTAGTCTCACTGAATACATTTTCACATACAGAGAAAAAGCTAGGATAACATTTTGATCATTTTGTTAGCCACAGGCATGATTTCCCTTGGATTCAGCCTCATTCGTACTCCCCCCTTTCTTCCTGAACAGATCCTGTTCCTCCCTGGCAGAGAGAATAAATATAATTTACTGTCTGTGATACATCTAAAGATAAATCTCTTCTGTCACGTCTGAGGCACTTAGCCTGAGTCTCATGATCCCTGTGCTTCACACAGCCAGACCCCGCACACAAGCAGCACTGTGGTTTCCCTCTTGCCTCCTCAGCCTCTGCATCAAGAGCTAGGATGCAGCAACATCCAGTCACAGAGCAGGAGAAAATCTGAGACTCTGTAATGCATTTAGGGACTGCGTCTGCTCGGTTTCCTCTGACAGTGTCCCTGTTAGACAAGAGTCAGAAAAAGAGGTCTTTCTTCAGGCCTCTTGAGAACCTGCCTAATTTTTCCAACAGCTCAAAGCACGCAAATATACAGAATGTACAAAGCAGCCCAGACTTTTAATAACATGAGGAGCTGGAAGATAGCAGCCTTGTCACCTTCGAGAGAACTCCACATCTGAAGAGGATTCTGTTTCTTCCCACCATGCTTTTCATGCATTGGGTTGGTATCATCCAGTTACCTATCTCTATAATCAATCCCATATTGATATCAGGGAGTCATATTACAGATGGTGTATCACAGACTGCTTTGGAGAAGGATCAGTCCCTTGCTTTTAGCATCTTGTTTTCAGTTTATTTACGACACACCAATCAATGGCCTTGTGAATGTCTAGCCCTACCAGCCCTCCACATAAAAGTGGCAGATGATACCCAGAATCACATACCACTGATAAGAGCAACATTGCTGGAGGTCAAAAAAATCAAAACAGCAGGCATCTCCGAAGGCTGGAGACTGCGTATAAATTTGAAAGAAGGTTGTGGGTACTGTCTGCATGGACATCTATGAAACATTCAAAAACCCAATTCCATACCTTAGTGCCATGGCTAGCCACCAAAGCACTGCTATGGGCAATTGAAACCAATAAACCACATATTGAGTATGAGCGAGTGCATGTTTGCGTATGCAGCAGCTTTAGCTAATAAAAATTTATATGTTCTTTCCCTTGCAATGATCTTGCTTAATTCAATCAAGGATATTTGATAACTATTGTTATCAATTATTATATTTAAAAGGTAACAGTGAAAGAGCACATCCTTCCAAGACAAACTCCTCTGTCCACCCAGTATCTTACCAGAGCTCATAATCTTAAAGGGAGGTAGGGATTTACAAAGCCACCAAAAGCTCTGAGTCGGGCCAGCTCATGTTTCTTTCTGTGACCTTCTGAGGCTGGTCTCAGCCAATTTCAGCCTCTGTTCCTCTGCTTGGAGAGCTGACTGTCTTACTCTGGAAAAGCACCAGAGGACAAACCAACATGCTGATATCTGGATAGTGGTAAAAAGTGTAGGGAGGCCTTTATTCCCACTTGTGTGCCATACAGAACATGGGTCCTTCCTAACCATGTCAAATCCACTCACTGACACAGCAGCCTTGTGAAGTAAGGGCAGTATCACCCTATCTAGCATCCCTATCTGGGTGAACCAAGGCACAAGGAAACACATCATATTAAGTACTTAAGGATAAGATGGGAATTAATCCTAGGTCACCGTTTAGCCTTCTCTTTCCCATGCCCACAGTTCTCCCTGCCTCCCATGCACCTTTCTCCCTGATTAATGATCAAACATTGCATTGTGTTGTATAATACAGCGACTGTGACTGAAAGTCAGGACCCAAGAGATGCCTTGCCAGGCTACTTTTGAGAGAGTTGCCTCCTGCTGGGAACTCTGAATCCCATGCATTCGTTGTCCTGAAAGCCACAGAATGATTTCCTCTCATGCTACTGCATGTTCCTTATCTGGTGCAGAGGAACACAACTGTGGGACCGTTGCCTAGGGTTTGAGAGAAAGCTTTTTATCTCCCCTGATTATTGCTTTGTACCTTTGCACTATGGCTTCTAAGTGATAACAGAGTGTAGGATTAAGGTTCAGAACATTTTCAGAGCTGTTCAAAGCCTCCTTCCACACGCAGCAAGGAGTATAGCATTTCCTAGAGTGCACTTAACAGCTCCTGATCCTGCCTTAGATCCACCACTTCTCTCCTGTCGCTCTGCTGGTTGACATTCCTAGAAAATTCTTCTCAAAGTCAGATTGTTCTGCCTTTACTGTGTCCCAGGCACACCCCAGTAATGCTGGTGCAGCTGGTGGAGGGACTCCTTTCCTGTGCAGCAGGTTGAAGGGTTTCACTGCTCCCACCTTTGCTGCTCTGCAAAGAGCAGAAGCAGATTCACAAAGTCTTCTGCTCTTTCCCATGCAGCACCAAGCAGATCTGACAAGGCAGAGAAAGCACAAGTGGGAAAGAGGGTTTATTTTTAAATACAACTTCTGCTAATAGTTCATGCTTTCAAGACCAGCAACGTCTGCAGCTACACAAATCAATGCTGAATTGCAATGGCTTAAAGAGGAGGGAAAGGAATAGAGACCAAGAACAACACTGTCTCCTACACTGGAATCTGGAAAGGGAAAAGTTCGCCTGATGAATCCAGTGAGCTGCTTCTCCCTGATATTGCCCCATCTCTGTCACTGGAGTAGCCGAGACTGACAGGGTATAAAAGGAGGAGACCGCGCAGTCTGAGCAGTAAGTTAGGAATAGCACACGCCACCTGATCCCAGCTCCCCTTGCACCTTGATTCGCTGTGACTTCGACCTTGGTTTCTACTGTTTCATCTGACAAATTATTTAGTTTCTCCCTCTCTGGGAGCAGGGTGGGGATATGGGAATATGACCCCTGGCAGGAAAGGTGATAGTTCAAACCCAGGCTTTAAAGTCAGCCCTGCATCCTCCTACTTTTTGTCCTTAAGCAACACAGTAGAGTCACTGCCCCCAGACTGCACGACCCCCAGCCTCTCAGTCAGACTCCAGGCAAAGGAGAAAACATCCTCAGCACCAACCATCAGATTTTTTTATCCTGTTCTTCCAGAGCATTAGCTACATCCTAAGCCACAAAAATTAATCTGCAGTAAAGATTCCCCGGCATCCTGCCCTGTTTTACTGCCAATTTCCACCCAGGCACAGTTTCCATTAATGCTGGTTTGCTGTCTAAACAGGTGCTCTCTCCCCATCCAACAAGCTCAGACACAAGCTGGCCAGCCTCCACTGTTAAACATATAGCCGTGCTCTCTTCTGCTCAGTCTGAGTCTGGTTACACCTGGTTCTGGCCACTTTCAGTCATGACCCAAATGCCTCAAGCCACCCTACGGCCACTGCACAGAAAACTACAGCCTGAAGGCTGTATGCCTTTGAGCATAAATCCTTGGACTCTGCACAAATCATTTGCCAGCTGCTTTTTATCAGGCCCAAGCCTAAATCTAAGAGCAGTCACTGAGAGACCCCAATCCTTTTACAAAGCTCACTCCATGCCATAGGCGTACTTCTTGTGTTTCTAATATTTATTCCCTGCCACCATGGCACAACCTGTACCTTTAGTACCCTGGCCAAAGCTATGGTTACAGCCATCTCTCAAAGGGTCCTTCAGGCCCACCTTAATTCTTTCCCTCAGCTTCAGACCCACAAACGCACAGTCTCAGCCTTCACACCTGCATGTTAGTATGCGCCGGTGGAATAAAAGCAAAGGGGGAAAATAGATGTAAATCAGCAATTCCCAGAGCTTAGCTTAATTTAAATTTGGATGTAAGCAATGAGATTTTAAGCTGAAAAAAAGTTCATCCATGGGCTTTTTCTAAATACAACACATAATTTTGTAGCTTAAGAAAGCCAAGAAAAAATGCATTAACTATTCTGCAATAACTTGAAGGAGGTAGAGATCTGCTAACAAAAGGGTGTTGTGAATTCGGTTGACAAGACCAAGGAGCAAATACAAAAAGTACATCTGCAAATAGAAAGTTTAGTACAGGTCTGTGTGGAATTTTTTGACAAATCTTCTGCAATAGGAAAGCCTTTTACAAATTTGAGACAGATTCACTCAGTTGTCTGAGAACAGATTTTCCAAAGCATTTTTTTAAACTATAGTTTGTGTTTAATCTTGAAAGGTACCTCTTTATTCCTAAAGAAATTATTTTAAATAGAGCCCACGTGCAATACCTGGTTGAACCTGAATTTTTTATTTCCCATTTTATTTGATTTTTTTTTTTTCCCCCCCAGAAATGCAAAACAACTTACCAGGACCTTCCCCCTCTTCCACCTAGCCGGTCTGTTTCCATTTCCTTATCATTCTAGTCAGCTGGACCTGAAAACCCTTTCAGTTTTCCTCTGTGGAAATAAAAGATCACTTTGCCTCCTGCAGCTACTTGTATTTCCTATTCTTTCCTAGGAGGCAGAAAAACAAGGGCAGTCAGAAAAAGGGGTTTCCCATCATCAGTCCTACCTCATGAGGCTTAGCTCTGCTGGCAACTTACTTAGTTACAGCAATGAATTAAGTGCTTCCAGCAACTATGCAAAAAACAGAGGAAGCTACAGGAGAAGAACCACATCCTCTGCAGGATAATTCAGGGATAATTCAGTAGGAAGTGGGTATTGCCTCTGTCAATTCCAGCATGTAGAACAGGTGGCTCATTAATAGAGCCCTTGGCAGATATGTAGCAACCCCAACCTCACCTTTCAAAGCATGGGACTTGAATGTTGATTCAGATAGTCCATATGATTTCAAAAATCTGAAGGGATAATGGCTTTGAGGAGTTAATAAGGAGAAGGATCTGCCTCTGAGCAGTAGGTAGTGGGTGTAAGGAATTAATTAAATGTACAGAAAAGGGATTTTATAGATTAGCTGTAGAAACAAAGTCATATGTTTGTCTTAGGGAAAGAAGTAGCTGAAGATGGGGTAAATATTTGTCTTTTTATATCTCTCTTCCTCCCTCAAGGCTTTTATCTTACGTAAATGAGCATGTGGTACCTTGTGAATAAAGTTTATAAACCAAAAATGCATAGAGCTAGGGCAGAAAGAAATGCCAAGATCAGTCTTCATGTCACTCAGCAAAAGGCACAGCAGGTGCAGGGCTCTGCTTCTGGTGGTGCACAGCATGACCAGCAGCTCCTTATGGAAACTCCTGCAGCTCTTCACTGGGTCATCTCAGACTGACATGTGGCAGCTGCTGTTGGCATCAAAGAAGGGTTTGAACTGACTGAACTCTCCCCATTTTCCCATCAGTAGTCTATGTTTCAGTGGAAGAGTTTAACATAAAGGCGTACATTGTAAATGAATAACAGTGTTTGAAACAGTGGAAAAATTCCTTACCTTTAAAAAGGGTGATTGACTACCTTCAGTGCAATTACAGGAACAAGAAATACCATTAGAGACTTCCCATTACTCTGATTTTCTTTTATGTCACAGCTGTTTGCCCATTATGGAAGAGAACACATAGCACTAAAAAGAGTAAGAATTTGTTCTGGTGTCAATGGAGAGGAGTTGAAAGAACATTTTGTGTAGCATATTATTTTGTATATATTGAGTTGGGATTATCCAAAATAAAGCCTTCTTGAAAAATTCCTTTAATCTCTTGAAATGGTACTGGATTCTTTTCCAAGTGGTTATAAAGAGAAATGTGGCATTATATAAACCTGTATGAAATGCAGAGATTCAAAAATCTCTTCCACCAGAAAGTCAATTATTCTACACTGTTCTCATCTTCTATGAATAGCTAGTTGTTTTGCAGTGGGGTTTTGCCTATAAATCTCCAAGAACATCTATAAGGCTGAAACCCTTTGCTCAGCCAGGTAGCATTTCTCTTTTACAGTTCAGTGAATGTAGTGCAATAACTTCTGAGTGACAGCTGCAGGAGTTTACTAAATTGTCCATGCAAAGGGCAGTGAGCTCCTTATCATCTGCTCTCCTTCTGACCAAAGCATCATCAAGACCTCTCCTTGGTAAGAAGCAAATCTATCAAAATCTAAGCCATCAACAGAAAGAAAAAAAAACAGTACAGATGTCTGGGTGCTGAGAAACACCCATCCAAATGTCTCGTAGAGCTTAACTAGGTGCTATAGACAGCAGAGACCCCTCCCTAAAAAATATGCCACAAAAGTTGACATGCTCTCTGCACAAAGATCTTCTTTAGGCAATTCTCCCTGCTAATTACTTCCAGCAATTATGTTAATACATAAGGAAACATATAAAAAGAAGACAATGTGATATTAGCTTCCTATATATTTAGAGCTTCACTTGTCAGCTAGAGGAAGGAGAGGCAAACAAAAAGTCCAGCAAAGAAGAGAAAGGGCATTGATCATCAACAATTGGTCATCAACACAGCACAACACAATTAATGCAACTAGACACCTATATGATGTGAAAATGCAAGCCATCCAAGTGGAAAACACCAGCAATTTAAATTCTCTCTAGCCACATTTACTTCTATTTTTCTCTGTTAAATCGAGTCAAGGTTTGGAGCTTCAACAAAAAGGGTTTAATCAGCTTGTTTATCTGAGGTAAGGAGTAGGTTGAAGTAATGATACCAGACTGGAAAGATGTCTTCAGTTGCCTAGCATTGTTGTACCAAATATAGACACCATGTGTCACATTCCAGCCCAAGTGATCCCAAAGCGTCTTCTTCTGTAAAGTCCTTTTTGGTTCAGGAAGGCAACAGCTAAACACACAGCCAGCTGAGGGAGGGAGAAATACTTTCCACTGATTCTGGTGAACTGTCTATCTAAATTACACTTCTCCAAAATATAATTTCTATTGAGAAAATGAGGTGTACATGTTGCTGGAATGTTTTTAATTTAAAAAAAAAAATAATCCATTTTTACAAAGCATTTGTGGGTTTGAAAAGAAAAAAACACCAATATTTATTTTTAAAAGCCAGAAACAAAATGTCATTTGTTTTTCTTTTCCTCTCAAACAGAGAATAAATAAAATAAAACCAAAATGCTTGATAATAAGCTCTCAGAAGATTAAAACATTTGCACTGAAATGTTTACTAGTGTAGAGAGTGAAATTTCCAGGCTGTTTAACTGATAACTAGTGACAATAAGCTTCTGGAAAGTGCAGTGAGGAACATAATAGCCAAGCAAGAGGTAGTAGGTTGTTTCTGAACGTATAACGAGGCATTCACCATACATATGAACTAGCTCAGAAATATACTGGACGCTGTCTGTCCTTCAATATCTGCCCCCTAATTTCCAAAAATCTCAGGTATTTCAGTGCTTCACTCTCACACTTCCATCAACCTGTACAGAAACTCCAAAGAGTAGGTTGCTTTTGAGATTCAAAATAGAGTATGACAAAAAGACATACAGACTTATTTTTTCTTTAGCAGTTCACAAGACAAGTTGCCAGTACTGACACACAGCAGGTTTTTATAGATGTCTTTAGTACTTTTCAGTGCACAAGATAATTTTTAAGGTACATTTAAAAAACTGACATCTCTGTCTTTCCTTGAATTGTCTCCAGCTGACAAAGCCCAGGTAATGAGCACCATTGTGATCAGAAATAATTTGGATTAAGAGGAGGAGACTTGGATAGGCTTAATAAAATATTCTCTTGTGAACACTTAGGAACTTTACAGAGGTTCTCATTCATGGAACAAAGTTCAAATCAGGTCCCTGGTATCTTCTGAGGAAGTAGAAGAGAGAGAGAAGGAGAAAACAAAATTGAGGTCCCCTTATAACTGAAAACATATATTGAAACAAACAAAAAGGTTTTGCTTTCAAAATCCTCATTTGATGTTCAAATCCAAATTCAGAATTCTCCCAAGGTATTCTAAAACAGAGCTGATTCTTCCACCTCCACCTGAACTAGTACGAGTCAATCACAGCATCATGAAACTTCCTATAGTTTTCAGACTATAGGTTCTATAGCTGCCTTTTAAAACAGAGATCTCTCTGGCTTGTTACACTTGAAATTTAGGGTGAATTTTGTCCCTTTATAATAGACTTAAGTTTTGGTTGCCTGACAGCGTAATTTGACAAAAGTGTTCATGGAGCTGTGTTGACTGCTCCCCACAGAAGAGATGATCCTTGTCTTTTACCTTTGTCATATGCAGGAGAACAGAGAAGACAAAATATCTCAAACATGCTCCCATCCTTTCCACGATCAGCTTTTGATGCAATAATTTTGACAGGTACAGAACAAACGCAGCCCTGTTACTCCAGACTTGTTCAAATGAAGCTACAGGGATCAGTGGCTTTAGTATTGTTTTATTAAGAAATAATCATATCCTCTTATCTTTGAAGGAAGCAATAGCTGATAGCCTTCATGCATCACAGGAAACATCTTCTTGAATCGAGAACAAGGGACCCCTTGGTTACCACGGGACTCAAGCATTGCCCCAGTGCTTCTAGCTGACTGAATAGGGCATTAGCCTCCGAGAGTCAGGAGACTGCAGGGATAGTCTCAGTTCTGTCCTGTTGGTGACCTTAAAGGAGTCACTTTCTCTATGCTGCTATTCCACTACAGTGACATGGTGATAAAGAAACCCCATCTTTTGTAAACTGTGTATAGATTTAGAGGCAGGGAGCTCTATTCAGGGCATAGGGATTATTCTCAGTCAGAGAACAGGCTTGGCTTCTGAAGTATTAAACAACCCTCACAGCCAAACTACAGATATTTCCTGTCCTATTTTGGTTATCCTTTCAATCCCATCCTTAAAAATAAGGACTAACCCTACAAGGTACAATTTTTAATGTTTGACCATAATTAGTACAAGAAGGCTTAGATTATACCTGGCCTTAAGGATGGTCATTTCTGCATGCACACGTGCTTGTAAAATGACACAAAATCATTTGTTCTTGCCAGCAGGATGAAAGTTGAAAGTTCTAGTCCTGGATTTAAAAGATGGAACTTATTTCAGGATGAGATATGAATTAGCAGGATCCGGGGCATTACTGGAATACACATTTCAGACCTCATTCCTGTCAGGGCAGCTGGGAGCTGGTGTTTCCTGAGGTATTTTATAAGACCATGAAAGGACATTGCTTTTCTTGCTCTGACAGAACAGCACTTTCACAGGCTTTATCTAGTCTGGAAGCAGGGAGGGAAAAAAACAAACAAACAAAAAAAACCCAACAAATATGACCCAACGTCTATGCCTGGAATGGCTACATTTAAAGTTGTAGGACTCTGCAAGTTTCCAGTGATAGCAGCTGAATGCAAGTGACACGCTCTGCTGGTCAGGCTGCTAGTCTGGGAGCCTGGCTACCTAGTTTGGTTGTCATCAATTTCCACTGCCGGGTATTCTCAGATCAGTAGTGGCCTAACATGCCAAGCATCACATTATGCAACAATCAATACATCATAGAGCAACAACGACAAAAAAAGTGGTAGTAGAGGACAAGATTTATTAGAAACTGTGTCATTTATAACACCAGGAAAACAAATACTGCCAGTTTAGCAGCTGTCTTTTTAAAAATAAACTGTTACGATCATTGTCTCAATAGCACTGGAAAACAAGGTGACCAATGCCTCAGAAAAAGAGTGTGAAGCCCTGCTCTGAGCAGCAGTAAACACTGGAGTTAGTCCTGTAGGAGAATATCACAGTAGGAAACCAATTCCTTTACCGTGTCCCCGTCCCCTGGGAGGTGCCTGATGCCCAGGGCTGGAGCTGCCTGCAGTGCCCACAGCCACCCTGCTCCTGGCTGGGGCAGTGGGATGGGCCTGGCCGCGGGGCTGGGAACTGCTGGTGGTCTTGTTCCCCTCAGGTCCCAGCCCCACAGCCCCAGAGAGCCCTCAGCTCCCACCATGCCCAGGCAGTCTGTATTGTAGCCAGCACAGACAGGCATGATGCCTGCCACCCTTGCAATGTTGTACTGTACTGGGACCCGTGACACCATAATTCTGCTCTGACTCATCTTCTGGGCAGCCCATGACATGCCCCTGTATCCACACTGGAGAGAAACATCCTGGCCGCCTGGTATCCTCTCCAAAAGGTTCCAAACTTTCCTACTGGAAAAAGACAGCTCTCTCCTCTGAAACAGCCTGAAACAAACTGCTTTTATTCTGCAAATGTGAGTCACCCCTCTGGATGGTGGTGAGGAGAAGATGAAGACAGGGTGGTCACGGAAGCCTTAACTCCTTCTGGTTCCCCATTTGCTAAGCAGAAGAAAGCAGATCGTACTGCCAAGCAAAGCTTATGGACTGTTTGTCCAACAAGGTACCATGAGGGCCATAGGCTCTGACCCGTGGTTGAGCAGCCAAGAGGGTAGAAGGCAGAGCAGTGGGAGAGCAGACAGACCCAGAGCTCTCCCATGAGTCCTGGAGGTACAAGAGCAATCTCTGCCTGCTTAGGGTAAGGCACTCAGGTCTCATCCCACCTCTCTTTTCTTACTTGCTTCTTCAGATGTGGAAAGGACATAAACAAACCAGGGGCTGATTCTTTTCCAAAAATCCTTCCAAAGGGGCATCTCATCTGCTGGGCACACAGAAGAAACAAGGTAACTATAAAAAGACAAGCATTTACCATTTTTGTAGGCTGTGTCAAAGGCTCAAACAGTCCTTAAACACCCCACTCCCAATACTGGCCACTGAAGGTCAGGATCTGCCAAGTGCTTCATGCTATTCCCAGCATGTTTTTCTACATATATTCTTTTGTACTCCTTTGGGTTGAAAACACAATCTGTCCAAGGAATTTAGGGAGTTGTTTACAGAGTAGGAAACACAGTTCTTGCCATTCCTGGTCAAGTACCTTCAGTAACTTCTTTGACTAGGATCATAATAGTGAAATCCGAGGAAGAGCAAAAGAAATCACTCTTTCCAACAACTTCCATTTTGCTTCCAAAATGATAAATCTGTACTTGCAACAGAACCCTGTGAGTTAATGTACTCAATAATGACCAAAGTGAATAGTTATTTGAATTCTAAAAAGTAATCTGCTATTTAAATCACCTCTCTGTTATTTAAATGATCCAAAGCCATTTGTTATATTTATTAAAAAATAGAATGAAACATATGTGACTTTAATTTTTGTTTGCGATTTAATCAATCCTCCCAACTTTGCCAACAGCATTTTAAATAAAACTTCTTTTTATAAACCAGAGATTTTAATAAAGTATTACTAGCTCCCAGCTGCCAGACACCGAGTTCTGTCTCATGGCTTCAGAAAAGCTAGACAAAAATTGGTCTGAATTGCTTTTCAAAGCAGCCCTGAAACATCATCAGAACCTGCTAAGCATCTCTCAGGAAGCTGCGAGGGTAATCTATGTAATGAAAAGGGTAATGAAATTACCAGATCAAAATAGAAGTTAGAGGGGAAACTGTCCCTGAATGCCATCTTTGTCCCAAGCCATGATCCCCAACATCACTCATCAGGGTGGTAATAGGTCATGCATTGGAAACTATTTCCCCTCACCCATGTCTCAGTGGCAGTCACGGGAAGCAGAAAGCTCAACACTCCTCCTCAGGGACACACCATGGGGCTGCAGGGTACACAATGGTACATCATTCTGTACTTCCACCTTGTTTGCGGAGCTTGACTAGCCAACTGGTCAGTTCTTTCCACACCTTGTCACCAGACATCACTCTGAAGTGCTGTTTGCTGCTGTCCTCCACATGAGGATCTCTGCTCCCACCATTTCTTTCCAGACTTGGGGACACATTATCCTGTGCAGATTACTTGTTCATGCCCAACTGTTCTCTGTTGCTGGCACTCCCACTTCTTTTTCTACCTTACTCTGCTCATGCCAGCAGAGACTCTGAGATCAAATTACTGTCATACATCCTGCTGAATGTTTTTTACTGTGCTGTGGGTATGGTGTATGAAGATTCCTTTGGAATGATCTGATACCAAACCCTTGAAATTTTTGCCCTCTCCCTGTTTTGGAGTACCAGTGGTGGATCTGCATTGAAGACATGGAACACATTTTACTGTGGTACATTCACAACACTCTTAACCTTTCCCAAACTTCGTAAATGCTGGTATCAGGTAGTTTTAGTCCCATTCCTATTCCCTTGTATTGCTCTCATTTTTATTACAGCAGGCCTGAATATTCCAAATGACTCCCCTCACCCTTTGCATATTGGGAAAGCATCTGGTGATATATTTTGTAAGTGAGCTCAGTGGGCCAAAGAAGATTGTGTGAACCTCTCACTACATGGGTCACCTGCAGGGGTGGAGTTTTCTGCATAGTTCTAGAGGGTTTAACACTGTTGTTTCTGGTTGTTGCTGCTCTTTGGCTAATATTGCACTTCCACACCATATTCAACCACAGGGTTTTCTTTACCAGAGCAACACAGCATCCCAGTGGAGTTCCAAAACCTAGGAGGCCTAGGTAGATATTAGAACATTGGATAGTAGTTACGTGGTTTTGCCAAAAAGCCATGCTTGTGTGTGCTACCTGCTGGGATACAATTACCTAAATATTTTGTACAGTGCACAGTGCATAGTGCCAATAGTATACTATATAGTGCCAATCTTCAGACACCTTGGGTGTCTTTAAGTCACCCACAAGGGCTCAGGAGACATGACAAAGGGCTAAGGGAGACACTCAACTTTCTAGATCTTGGAGGACAGGTGGGATACGCAAGCCCCTCTAAAGCAGCAGTAGATGCTTATTTTGAGGGGACGGAATCCCATCCACTGAGATCCAAAGCCTTGTTTGTTCACTGGCAAGTAGAGATGTGTCTCTACCTTGTGTGCTAGAATATCAATTAGCCAAGAATGTTCTACTGTGGCCTCTTCTCATGCCCTGGTCAAGGCGAAATCCTGTCCTGTCTCTTTACCATCACTAACCCATGAGAACCTCCATGTCAGTCACGCTTGAACAGATCTTCCTGGTATCGCTGCTGCCTCATTGCACCCACTCTTGTTTCTATAACAGCAGCTGCAGCACCTCCCAGTTACAGAACATTCTCTGCTGCACCTCATGATCCTGCCGTTTTGGTGCTTGGTTTCTTCAACTTGTATTCAAATACTGTCATACTTTATGTCACTGGACTTCCCTCATTTTTTCTAATAGAATTTCAATCTTTTTAATTCCTGGCATTTTCTTCTCATTGTCAAGCTAAGTGTCCCTTTTGGTCACACTGGTTACAGAGATCTCAAATAATTCCTGTCTTTTCTGCAATTCTGCATCTCTCATGCAACATTTTTCAGAAGAACCTAAGAAAGGCTACACTAGACCACACTGACAATTCTGCTGTCCCTGTGTCCTGTCCTTCACAGTAGTAGCCAAAAGCAGATGACTAGGTAAGAATAGAAGAATAGATCAAGCCCTGTCATTTACTGCCCACCAGTACTTCCCCGGTTTGCAACAAATCATAAACAAAACCAGCTGATGACTGTCTATTTAATAACCTGCTAAGGATTTGTCTTCCTTGATTTGCCCAATATTCTTGATTTTCCCTTATACCCAGTAGAGGAATACAGGAGAACAGTAGTTAAAGGCCTTCAGCATTTGTCTGGACACACAAATACAGTGCTTACTATGAACATACACTGAAATCAGGCTCCAGTAGGATGTGGAGGACATGGTGTTAGCCATATGTACACAAAGGTGCCTTGGAAGGCGCAAAACTAAGACTGCCTTCAGAGGGCTATGAGGTATGTATTTGTAATGCCTTCAGGAGACCTCAGGAAGTTTGCCAGATCTACAATTGACTGCACTCATGACTGACAGGCCAATGACCCTAAGAACCCTCCAGAAGCTTTTGAGCCCAGAAGCTCAGGATTATCACTGGCCATTGGTGTCTCTGGGGAACTTCAGGTTTTTCCTGACCTTAACTCACATGTAATAAGCAGTAGTGAGTTCAGATGACTTTAAAAGGGCTCTGATAGAAACTTCTAATGAAGGTGAATCCCATACCTATCTTCTGCCAAGTGTTTGTCTCTGATTGTGACCAGTGCCCCATACTCATAACCCCTGGTGTTATGATTTGTATGACTAGTGCCATCTGGTGAAGCAGTTGGCCATTAGTTGGACGTGAGCAGATGACATACCCACTTCCCTTTAAAATCATCCCAGGTGTCAGACCAGTCAGGGTGACACACACAGGGGAAAAGGGAAGCATAACGTCATGTGGGCACCGCTTACAAAAATGCACAGCTGCAAGTCCCAGGTGGGAACAGGACCAGAGCTGCTGCTGGACAGCAGGCCTGTGATCCCCCAGCAGTCAGGGACACCTCCACCATTGGCTACTTCTTCCAAGGAATGAGCAACCTTTTCTATGTGTACTTTGAGCTCAAGTTATGATTGATGTGTTAAAACAACCCAATCTGCAGAGGGTCCAAGTAAAATAAAGTTCTGTTTTTAACAACAACTTTGTTGCATCATCATTCTACTGAGGATCCCTAAAGAATCTGCCTGTCCCCATAGCGTTTGGTGACACTGGTGTCACAGGAAAGTACTGAGAACCAGCGAGGAGAAAATCCTAATTCATCTGTGTTGCTTTCCAAGTTACTAGGAAAGCAAACGGATTTCTGCCTGCCACAGCATGAACAATACTAGTGACACACAAAAAAATGACAGTAGCTGATAAATCCTCTGAAGTAGGGAGAAGGCATGAGGCATGGAAAGCAAAGCACCTTCAGTTCCCCAACAATTAGCCTCCAGAGGGTTTGTTTAGCATGGGAGCAGCCAGAATACTTAAACAGATTTCCTACACTCTAGAAAAATGGAATTTTCCCTGCATATCCACTGGGTTTCATGAGAAAAGTGAAAGGCTGTGGTGGTCACCCTCTAAACTGTTTTTGAAGTAATGTGTAGGATTTAAGTTCCAACTCCCACTAAGGTCCCAGACTAGTAATTTTAATATGCTGCTTAGGAGACTGCTTAAATGACATTTCCAACCAAAAGATACAGTTAACATCCTCATTACAATGATGTTCTTCAAGCTATTAATAGATACCAAAGAGCAGTGCATGTAGTTATGGAAAACCATTCAAAGCTGAGAAAATACTGTCATTTTTATTCAGTGTCAAAATTAATAGGAATTACAAAATTAGACTTGTGCATAATTCAGGTTATTCCTAATATAACTTGGTCATTTTTAGCCATCTGCAAAAAGAGAGGGCTGCAGTTTAATTGGAAAACTTTCTTCTTTTTTTTTCCCACTTTATGTATGTGCAGTGTACGTGAGCGTGCTCTACTGAAACAGAGACCTACTTTTACTATAAGCAAGTACCAAATGTCCATCAANAAAATTACTGTTTGTCTTAAGCTTGATTTCACCCTAGAAAATGCCTACTCACATCCATAAAGGAGAGAGAAAGAAGAGAAGGATTTTTCAGTAAGCGTTTCTGTTTGAGAGTCTCAGCGGGAGACAAATCTGCCCAGACCTTCCCAGAAAGGAGAGGTTTAACATTAGGTGGGAAAAGGAGGGCAAGCAAGGGTACACAGAGACAGGGGTTGGAGAGGCTGAAAGAGGACCAGGGAACGGTATTCATAATCCCAAATCAGCACCAATCACAGTGTAGTGCTTGGCAGCTCAAGAGGCGTTTCACAGGCTGCTCCCAGTAACTTTTGGGAGTGATAGGGGATGAAGAGCTACACAAGCTACATGTTTTCATCATTGTAGCACTCCTGTGTTTGTGATTCAGCATTCAGGGTCTTCTACTGACCTGGGAGCCACCCAACTCATTCAGAAATTTAGCTGACTACTTTTGTCTCTTAGATCTGGAGAAACAAGTTCAAATACGTAGAAAGAAAAATGCTCAGTCCTGATGCAGGCTTGCAAAACCAGAGTGATGATTTGAGCTAGCAGGTATACTGAGGAAACCACGTGAGACTGGCAGCTGCTAATAAAATAGTCCTTCCTGTGAGCTCGGATTAATTCTATGCTGGGGTTTGGAGTGAAGCTGCCAAAGTGCTCACAAAACATGGCATCTTTACAGACTTCATAACTGATGGTCAGCAACAGTCTATTCACCATTCCTCAGAGGACCAAGCAATTCCTTTAAAGAAGGGAATTTCCTAAAGTGCATAGCTTCCTAGTGCTTTCCACACCGACAGAAGCTTGTGTTAAGAGGCAGAAGTCGAGCCACTCTTTCTTCTCTATGGCAATTGCTTGGTTTTTATCTTCTCGGAAAGATTCAGCCCACTAAAACAGACACCTAAGTGTATGCATAAGAGGCAGAAGCCCTAATTCGTTAAGCAGATAAGTATTTAGCTATCTGTCTCAGCTTATTTCAGCCATGGGCAAATTCAACATACAAAATTTCTACAGGTTTCTTGAAAAAAAGTAGCTTGATAGGGGTTTGCAAATCAGAGTCCCCGCTGCTGTAAAACCAGAGGCATAATTCTAATAATTATCGTTCCATGAAGCAGCCTATCAGCCTGTTTGGGTCTGCCATCCAGCCAGTGTACACACCAGCAGGAGCTGCCACTATCCCTGCTGGACAGAAAAGCTCATTCTTGCTTCTCAGTAAAAACAGTAAATCACACTGGCACAGAAGGTTAGATGTCTCTTGTGTGAGAGACCTAGCAGGAAAAGAAAGATGTGCAGCCAGTTGGAAAATGAGAATCAGGACCCTGAGTGCACCAATAGGTCCTGCAATCTCTTGCTCTCCAAGGGTTTGGCTGTCTGTGTATAAGTCCCAGCTCTGACATAGTACAGCCTTGTAACCTGGGATTTCTGGGAAAAAGCTGGATAAAAAGGGTTGTGAAAAGCCTCATCTGGGACTTATACCCACACTCCACATCCCTTGGCTTGGGAGCTGTATAGATCCTTGCCTGACCTATGCTGTAGGCATGCTTGTACCTGACCATTTATCTTGCTGACCCTGACCATGTACCTGGTTTGACTCCAGACCTGCCTCATCACTGTGGATTTGTCTGGCCAGCACTGGATTCTTGTCTGACTCTGACTACTGCTCTCCTTCTTCAGGTGCTGTGAGACAGCGCCCTGCCGAGGAGATCAGTGTCCCTGCCTGTGCTCTTGAATTCCCTTCCCATGTGAACCAGGCCACCTCTTGCTGCTTTTTGGACAGCAAGAGAGAAAGAAGCATTCTGAAAATTTCACTTGATTTATAGATCCATTTTGCCAATGAACTTCAGTGACTTATGAAAGCTGGAAATGTGTTTCACACCCTCCTGACTTCAGTCTCCCTGGTTTTCACATTTTCCTGAACCACACTAGTCTTTTTCTGTTTACACTGTAGAAAATATATTCACTTTAGAAAACCTTAACATACATAGGAATACAGAATACAATGGTAAAAAATACTGCTTTCATGATGCTTACAGCCAAAATTGCAATTTGGGTGTTAGTGAAATTCATTGCTTAAAGATGCTGTGAATGTAAAAAGTTGGCATATATTTAAAGGAAAAATGGGGAGGTATTTGTGTGAGACTTACTAAATGGAAAAAACACGTCATGTTCATGGAGTATCCTGAGCTAAAAATAGCAGGAAACTGGGGAATCCTCAAGAGAAATATGAGATACACATGCCCTGTTCTTATTCTTCTCTCAGCATGTGCTTTTGTACATGATTAGAGACAGGTTGCTCAGCTAAGGGGCCTTCATCTGAGGTAGCACTGATATACTTATGTTCCTTTACTGTTAGGTTTATATTTGCCACAGAGAAATTGAATTGATCTGCAGAGAGTAGACACATCTAGCAAAACTTACTCGGTTACAGTCAAAAAAAGAACAAAACATTTTTTGTGCTAAACCAGTATTCCAGTGGAAAAATTCTGACCATTTCTAACAGCTTGAAGACATGCATCAGCAGATGGCAACCACAGCTTAGCAACTGTGATCAAAGTGCTTGTCTTTCAGCTTCCCCAAGAGGATGATAAAGTATGTAAATAAGACCGAGGTATTAGTCACGGTTAAATTACATAAATTGTTATGGGAATACCCCATTTTACCTCCCAGGAAGGGAGTAATTCCTGTTGAACTGAAAAACCTGTAAAATTCGTAACCACAGACTAGAAGGCAGGATAGCTGTCTGTCACCAGCTCTCCCTCATCACTGGCAAACTGAATCGGCCATCGCAGGCCTGATACAGGGCTGAGTCTCCTTAATCACTGCTCCCTGTGGTCTGTGCGTCTAACAGACACCTGGACTTAAAAGCAATATGCAGCTTCAAAGAAGTAAGAATTCAGACTTGAATTGTCAGGTAATGTGCCTTTTACACAACTGCGCTTCATTTCTAATGTACCCTACTCACAACAGCTTGTGGACCAATACAGTGATCACATAATTATTTGGGATGTTCCCACATGGATTCATCATGCCTCTCCTTAGCAGTAGATGGAGCACTATAGCAGGTCGCAAACTGGGAATTCCAGAGTGGATGCTGATCCTGGACAAAGTACCAGCTCCCAGCTAAGTGACTGAACATAGCAGACATCCTGCAGAACATTCACTGCAGCCTCCCAAAGGCACCGCCCTGAGAATAATCATCATATGGAAAGCCAATGTTTTCCTCTGCCTCCTTTTTGTCAGTGGCCCAACTGCCTTCTTCACTCAAAATGCTGGCAGAATGGAGCCCGAATATTCTCTCTTGGAGGGCAATGACCATGTGCAGGGAGGAGGTACAACCATAAATCCAGCTTCCCCAGAAACGATAGGCGATTACAGTGCAGGCACAACTCATCCCTCATCCCTTGTCACTTGCCCCAGAAATACATGAGGTGTGCCTCAGAGCCCCACTTCTTATGGTTAAAATACCTGATGCTGACATTTCTCAAGATCTGCTGGGTCTGTAACTGTCCAAGGTGGGAGAGACAGGTTTAATGGGCCATTTTCTGTTTGAGTTCACAGCGGTTGAGGAGCACAAGGGTTTCTCCTCATCACTGAGCCCAGGTCTGTCCTGTTATGCAACATTTCTATTTCCAGCCCTGCTTCAAGGTCACTTAAAAGTCAAGCTGGGAAACAGGTCCCATGATGGCATCTCCTTTGCCTACCCACTCCCCCTTATGCCCATCTCCAAAATCTGTTCTGCTTTGCTGGCTCCAGACAATATTAGAAAAAATGTAGCACCCAGTCTAGCTGGCAGTGTGATTTCAATTGCAGTGAAACACCATGAGGATTAGTGCCCTGGAGGAAGCAGGCGCAAGGCAAGATTAAATGGTTTGAGGTGTGTAACAAGACTACAAAGGAAAATTTAAAGGTCTAGGAGTTTAATACCTGTTACCCTGTAGGATTCCCAGCAGGAACTCTGTCTGCTGTGATAACAGCATAAACATCCTCAGAAAATGAGTATGGGAGTAAATGAACGTCATGGTTTTGGCAGGGATGGAGTTAATTTTCTTCCTAGCTCCTGGTATAGATCTGTGTTTTGGATTTAGGATGAGAATAATATTGATAACACACTGATGTTTTAGTTGTTGCCAAGCAGTGAAGAACTTTTCAGCTTCTCATACTGCCCTGTCAACAGGAAGGTTGGGAATGCCCAAGAAGCTGGGAGGGGACACAGCCAGGACAGCTGACCTGAACTGGCCAACAGAATATTCCATG
>VXBL01009191.1:2503-15812 GCA_013400195.1 Aramus guarauna
GGCTGCCGTCGAGGGCCAAAGTTTGCTCCGGAGGTGTGTCGAGTGCAGGTGCGAGGGGCTCTAAAGGTTTTTTTTTCACCACCAAGTTTCTCCAGAATCGTGTTTAAAGGCAAAAAGAGCGACGTTCTCGTTGACTTCCTTGGGATGTAAATAATTATACGGTAAACCCAGCCTGGAAATCCAGAGGATTCAGCATCTTCTGGTGCGTTCTCCTTGCCCCGGAGCTGCGTCCGGCCCTGATTGGCGCGGTGTAATTACACGTAATTACACGCTTTGCTTCCTCGGTGTGCGCGAGGTGGGCAGCCCCCGCCATGAGGTGCTTTGGGAGAAGGTGGAGACTTAGAGAGCGGGCTTAGAAAAATCAGCAAAATGGTTTTCTGGCCTTTTTTTCTTTTTTTCTTTTTTTTTTTTCTCTCTCCCCTCCTGTTAACACGGTGCCTCTCCTCCGGTTTGCCCCACGGTTGGGTGTTGCACCCGGTCGCCCCTCCGTGCCCGCGCCCCGATTTCCCTATCGTGGCGATTGTTGCGGTGCCAATAAAACCCTGCCAGGTTGGTTTTTTTTGATCTCCGCCTAAAATTTAGCCAATTTTGGGTACGCTTGTCGCTATCGGGCATTACCAGATTCCTGATGGTTGAGCGGATTCTGTGAATATAAGGAGAAATTGTGCATTCGAAGAACATCAGGATTTGGGTTTAAAGTCGACTCTTCCAGCTGCAGCTTGTAGGAGATGAAACCTGTGAGCGGTATATCAGAAATAACCGCCTGCAGCTCCGCTGTAGGTTCTATACGTGTGGATTTGTCTGTGTGTCACATAAAAGCTGCGGTTTTCTCTCACAACCTCGTATTTAAGATAATTTTCAGCAGAATAAATTTGTTGGGAGCTTTAGTTTCAAACACGAGTTGAAGAACAGGCTGAGAAAAATGGCCCGCCCGTCGTTTAAATGACTTTAACCCTGCTTGTTGCACTAGCAATGCTGTCGAAGGCCACCTGAAGCACAACAGGCTTTGAAGGCCCCCAGGTTTTAAAGCACCTTCGGTGTATTTTCAGGTATATTTGCGTAAAAGAAGCTTTTTTGTCTTCCAGATGAGAAGTTTGGTGGGTTTACTTAGTCCTCCTTAAGAGGAGGTACTGCTGAGAAAGTAAAACTCGGGCCTGGTTAAACCCCTCGCACAAGTGCGACTCCTCGCACCTCACAACGGCGTTAACCGCTTTATTTGTTGGGGATTATTCTTTTGTATTAAAACCGCACCGCGATGTGTTTTGTCCCTGTTACTTGAACGTCGGAGGGTTCTTTCCCTCTGCGCAACGAGAATTTTTAAAATCCAAGTTGAAAACTGGGGTGAAAGTTTCATTGAAAGGAAATAAACCCGCCGAGGATGAGTTTAACGCTGCTGCCGAACACCTTGTGTTACCACCTCGGTCTTCTTCACGAGAGTCAGCGGCCCTGTTAATTAGGCAATTATCTCTGGGTCCGCTATCTCTACCGCCTCGGACCTAAATCCCGTTTTTTTGACCCCGGGTTGGGTCTGGAGGTTTGGAATTCGTTCTCTCTCTCCCTCTCTGCCCCGTTTTTTTCCCTCATCAGGCAAGGACAATAGACTCCACCAGGCTGTCTTCCCAGCTGCCTTTGTTCTCAGGCTGTTTGTCTTGGGGCTGATATTATCAAACATCCCCGTCGCCGAATGGGGTTTATACTTCTTTTGGCCAGCGTGGTGAAGGAAAGCAGCCAATCGACTTGAGCTTCTGCGATTTTTGGGAAAAGCTTGCGTTCTGAGATCGGCGGGCGGTTCAGCAGTAGCTGAAGTGTTACGGGGGTGAGGAAGCCGAGCACCTGCGTTTGCGGAAGCGATCGGCGCGCGAGGAGGAAGGCCGGTCTGTTTTTATGTAAAAACCATCTTGAAACCTAGCTCTAAAGGTGATTTAAATATTATTTCCGAATTACAAAAAGGGTGACGAGAAGCAAATAGAGGCTTTTTTTGAGGTGTACGTAGCAGCTGGATCTTTCCCCTGACTTCCAGTGGAAGTTAGGCACCTAACTGCCGGCTGCCCTTGAAAACTGGCGACGGCTAGGTAAAACACCGTGGGAAACCTCAGCTCTCGCTTTTATACGGCGCTCACCACACTTCAAATGTGCTTTCAACTGAGCAAAAGACGTAATTCTCCGTTTTGGTTAGACGTTAGGACGGATTCCGGGTCAATGGTGTAATTAACGTTGCCTCTTCCTAGAGAGAATGGGGAGGGGAAAGCAGCAAACACTGGAAGAGCTTTAAAAAGGCAAAATTAGGACGTGTGGTAAAACTTGTACTAAAATGCTGTTAAATAGGATCTGCTTTTCGTTGGATCAGGCGGCCGCTGGTTGTGTAAGCTGGGCCAGTCAGTGAGTGGCACTGTGTTGTTCCTACCCTCAGGATCTATGTGCTCTAAAAACACTGGGGATTTTTCTGCCTTTGGGATGGATCCCGTTATTAGACCTTACAGACGCGTACTTGCTCAAGAAGGAACTCTTTATCCCCATGTGTAAAATACGCTTTTGGTAGAACCGAAGGTGCTCGCGGTTCCTATAAGCCACACAGAGTTCTGAGTTTTAAGGCTTGCGTGTTTTTACGACAGTTTTGCTGCTAGATGACCGAGTGTGGCACTTAAATGAAATATATCACCAGAACGTACGTATTTCTTAATCTTACGCTCGAACCTGCTATTACCAAAGTGCCACCCAATTCTCCATGAGCATCTTTCGCTGCTTTAGCTGTTGGCGTTCACCCCTTCTTTCTTCTTCCGTTTCAGAAAACATGCCCTGAACTGCCACAGAATGAAGCCTGCTCTTTTCAGCGTGCTGTGTGAGATCAAGGAGAAAACAGGTGCGTTGGTGTCTTTTTGGCCTCAGCTTTCCGAAAAAAAAAACCCAACCCCAAACATTGTCATGGGCTCTGCTCTCATTTAATGTGGTCCATCTTTTCCCTGATAGATTCTACAACTTAAGGCTTTTTTTTTTTTTTTTTCCACTTAATAGTCTTCTGTAAGCTGGAAATGGTTTTGATGTGCTTGGTACGGTGCTGTCTGTGCGCAGGTTTAGGAGAAAACGTATTTGAACAAGTGTTGTGCTTGTGTGTTCGTAAAGAATCTACAGGTTGGGGTTTTTTGATGTCTGGCTAAATACCTAGAGAATCCTGAATAATCCTGCTATGGTGTTACATTCTTTTTTTCCTTTAAGGAATCCTTACCAAAATTGGGGTGGTAGTAAGAGCTCAAAGTTGGCAAATAACTGTGCGATGGAGAAGAAGAGACAGCGGGGCAGAGCGCCTGGGGACGTGGGGAAGCACAGAAGTAGCAGGAAATGGAGCTGGTGATCACGCAGCTCTCTCTGAGGGGCAGAAGTGCTGGGGGCAAATGGATTTCCATTTTGAGTCGCCCAGTAGATGCTCGTACGTGAACACATAAGCAATGTTGTTTGAATGTCTAATTTCTATAAACTGTGGTGGATTTTGATGGGTTTTTTTTAGCGTATAGCGACTTTCGTTATAGACAACTAATACGGTGGTGGTGGTTGTTTGTTTAATTATAGTTGTATTAACATTTAACATCCTAAACCTACATTTGTATCATCTCCTTGTACTGCCAGTTCCATCCTCGGCGGTGCCCTTCCCATCGAAGGCAGCTTTGCGACAGACATTACACGTTCATTTCCGGAGAGTTTGGTCATATATAGCGCATTCTCATCATCGCGGTTTGCTTCGCAAGAAAAACGTTGTGGTAGTAAGCGGGTGTGTGCTGTCCGGGTGTCTGTCCTTCAAGGATTGCTATCCTTCAAGAGGGGCTTTCTTCTGGTTTTCTTTTCCACATTGAAAGCTGCCTCCTGTGTTTTATTGATTGAAACTGTGACTTCTCCGAGCTAAACACACTTGCAGGAACAGACTCTGCTATCCCGGTTATGCTGGATTTGTTTTGGTCTCAGGTTTTTTTGAATGTCTGATGGTCTGTCTATTCCTTATTTAAATTATGGGGAGCAGATGTTATGGCTTCAAGCAAACAAAAGCCTGGACATACTGTAGCACAAGGTTTTGGGCTTTCTTTGTGACCCAGGCACACAAGCTTCTTTTCTAGCTCAGAAATCAGTTTTGAACACGTTCCTCCCCCCCCCCCTCCGTCTTTCTTTCGCTCTTTGTTGCAGCGCTGGTATCGTTCACAATAGCTCGGGATAAGCCGTACGCCTTTGCAATGGGCAGCCAGCTGAAAGGTGCCGAAAAATTCTCCCTGATCGTGTTTATTAATTAAAAAGAAATTACAAAGGACTCTTTGTAATTTAAATCGATTTGGCCACGTTTAATATTTTGTTGAAACCCTGTTCCCCACCTCTCCCCAAATGACTTCAATATCTTTATTTTTTTTTTTATAACCAGGTATTTTATTTTCAAGTCTTAAATACATGCCTGGAGCATATGCAGCTATTTGAAGAGGCATCTTAGCCATTAAAGCCCACTTAGTTTTTTTGGGAACTCACAGAAGCATTTGGAGCATTTTTAATCTATGCAGCAGATAGGGTTTTTGCTGCTTGGGTTACACTTCAGATAGGATTCAAGCTGTGTGAATTTAAACATGGCATAATTCTATCTTAAAATCAGAATTAAACATCTGTAGTGCTACAGATGCACGCTTTTGGTGCTGAATATTACATTTCAGAGTTGTTGTTCTCTGCTGATCACACCACAGTGCTAGGAAGGCACAAGGAAGGCGCTAGTCTGGTGGGCTTCAGGCCCCGTGGGGCAGGGAAAGTGTATTTCCACCCACGCGCTGCGCAGTGGGACTCTCGTTCTGTATTTCCGTGGTAGGGAATGTGTTTGTTGCAGCGTCGTAACATGGAGTACCATTTTTTTATTGTTTCTCGTCGTTGCTAGCTGCAACCCTGCGTCCTTCCTTTCATGTGCTGGCCCTGGGCTAGGTTCATTCAACGGGTACCTTTTCATTCGGTTATAAACTTGGCAAGCGGCGTGGCCGAAGAACACGCTTTCTCTTTGTTGCTGAGTTTGTTGACATTCTTACGTAGCCGAGTCTCGTTCCTCAGTGCTCGGAGCCCCGCTGGCTTTTGTCTTCTGTTTCGATTCGCTTTCTCTCTCCCTGGATGTAGGAGACTGTCTTGCATCTGGAGAAAACGCTCTCCTGTGACAGTGCTTGGAGACCAGCTGAAGCAACAGCGATGTCATTCTCTGTAGCGAGATAGATGCTCGACTGCCAACTGGAAAATGGGGTGTCTTGAGCGGGTGAAAAATCAGCTTGATAGCGCACGGGGGTGCACGCACTATTTTGGTAGCATAAAGAAGGGGTTCGTGGTTGCTTTAGGTGACCTTCTAGTGAAAAAAATACACTCCTGCCTTCTCACCTAACAGTTTGATTTGTGGACTGCCAAATTGAGGAAAGCTGCCTGCCTGAATAAAACAGCAGGAGTCAGTATTTAGCGTGAGCTATAGGATAAATGTTTGCCCGTGTAACATAGGTGATGGGATCATCTGGGAAAAACTGAGACGTGGACGAGGAGAGTTGCAGGTCCAGCACTCAACTGCCCGCTTCCTTGCACTCTCTGTGGGTGTTTCGTACTTCACGCAGTATGGGCTGTTCGTTTCTGGCGCTAAACCGGCAGGTTTTGGTTCTGGCTTTGGGTGTTCCGTACCAAATAGACACATTTATCCTGCTCTTCTGCGTTACTTGCTCTGTGAAGGAAAGTCTGGAAGGGAAAGCAAGTCTAAGCGAAGCGTGCCTCGCTTATTTTGATACCTGTGATCTTGTACAGTTCATTACAGAACTGCAAATCTTTAATTAATGAGATGTAAATATATTGTAATGATTGCATTTGCATACTGAGTGAGGCTTCAGCACCTTAGGTTGTGATGTATTTTAATTAAAGATTAATTAGAAATGATGGGAATTTCATTTTGCTTAGTGTAATTATTTTACATATTTGATGAATATCTGGTAGGTGACGTGCCAGAGAACGCACAATATTATATTAGTGCAGCTGACGGGAGCGACTCTTCAGGCTTTTTGAGCCAGTGTAGGGTTTTTCTTAAACATCGATAAAAGTGACGGATTATGAAGGATTTAAGCGCGAAGGATTTTACCGTTTCGCGAGGACTTTCTGTATCACGCTTAAAACACTGACTGTGCTGTAACTGCTTATGCCGTAACTTCAATCTCTCGGTGTCTTTGACTCAAAGCCTTGAGTATTGATAGAGTTGTTAGATGTTCTTAAACTTGTGGGAACTTCAAAAATTTGATGGCCAAAAGGGTACTGAGAGGGGTAAGCTTTCTAGAAAAGCGTTCTTCTCAGAGTGTCGAGAGCCAGTAGGTAATAACCCAGTAAGGAGAGGAATATATAAAAGGAGGCTTTTTCTATTGTGGTAACTTTTTTTTTTCTCCTTTGGAATCGTTTTTGTTTAATGAAATATAGTTCTTCCAGAAGCCGCGCAGACTGCAAACTCCCGCTGGCGTAATTTTCAGGACCGTACGCAGAAATAAATGGGTGACGCCTGACTCACAGAGCATGCGGGAGGCTCTCAGGTTAGATGCAGCTACCCTGACAAAACTCCTCGTGGTACGGCACGTACTTCTGGAATTGTTTTTACCAGGCTGTCAAAAGAGCCTTGCAGAAGCTGGTGCGAGCACAGCGTTCTGCAGCGGCGATGGTTTTGCTCTCCCATTGCGCCATCTTTTGAGATTATCAGCTCTGGAAGGTCGGTAGGTGAACAACTGCAGCGCTTGTACTTGGAAATCAGAACTGGCTGCTACTTGCAGCAAAAAATTAGGTAGTTTTGAGTGAGTTTGATGTAACTTGTGATCTGTACAAATATAATTATGAGGTGAAGGTGCTAGGAGTAAAAATAAAGTGAAAGCAAAAGGTATCCATTCCAGGAGCTGCTGGTTTTAATTCAAAAATAACATCTGTGGCAATGATTTCTGTAGAACTTGTGTTTTAGCTGTCACGCATGTTAAGATGCAGTTAAGCCAGAAGTTTAAAATCAACCTGATGGAGCAGGTTGGACAGACGGAACTTCTCGCACTCATCGATTCTTCGGTCTGTCCATCTTTGAGAGAGTTTATTAAATACCAGTTTGAACTGCTGGGTTGGAAATGCAGTTTACGGTATGTTGATGATGGTGAACTCCTTTCTAGTTTCTTGTGACTTACTAGAGCCAGCCAACCAGAGTCTTCCCTCGAGATTGGGAAGGTGCCGTAGAGATGCTTTTCAGCAGTCAGCTTGAGATGAGCTTATGTGTAATTGATGATAACTAATGTCTAATTACCATAATTAGACAAGTGACATAAAATTAAGCTGCAGCTGGGAGCTTGACATCAACATGAGGTAGTCTGATATGCATCATAATGTGCATAAAAAGACGCTTGGCAGAAGCACATTCAAACAAGAAGGTGACACCAAAATATCTGTTCCACTGAACTTACGCTTGCCAGTCCAAATAGTTTAATGGGAGTTTTATCAAAAAGACTAAAAGCAAATGGCTGCTGGTGAACTCTCTGCTGGGTCTCCCAGAAAAAAAAGGAGAACTGGTGATTTTAAAAACAAAAAACCAACAACAAATTAAAAAAAAACCCCTCTTTTTTCTGTGTTTGTTTCATTTCTTGTAACCTTCGCTCATTAAAAGGAGGGTGTATGCAGTAGAGGGTCTGGTTTTGGTTTTTTAATAAGGTAGTCATTTTAATGCCATAATGAGTTAGAAAAGCCACTAGCTTTTAAAATACTCAACGCTTTTCTCATTGTTGTCTTAGCTCGAGTCCCACAGTTAACCCACGTACTACGTTATAGCTACTTTTGCCTTACCTTTCTCCCCTTGCAAAAAGACGGGGGATGTTCTGGAGAAGACCTGGGTTGCTGAGACAGAGCGAAGGTCTGCAGCCACTCCAAAGCGCTCTTTTCTTCAGAATTGTGTAGTAATTTTCTGCAAAATATTAAGTTCAGCAATGTGATTGTAAGTTAGGCTGCTCGTGTGTTCAAAATTATTATTGGGGTTTTTTTCGATGAGCTATTCTCTTGCCTACAAAATGCTGAAAATTGTTATAAATTTGTATCTTTAATGTCTCTGTACATGTACCTTGTTCTCTTGCCCTCACACTCGAATCTTAATCTTTGCATAACAAGAGATCTTTTGAGTTTATCTTTGGGAGAAAGCATAATGTCCCATTAACCTGCCAATTACAATTTGGAAAAGGTCATTTGAATTTTGTAGCTTCACAAGGTTAAGACCAACTGTTCATTGAACTGAAATTGCCTAGCAATTAAAATCAAATTAAAAGCCAAAAAGCTGCTGGCATTTTTTTGTATTGATTCAGTATCTCGTGAGTTCTTACACTTTTTAAAAAACTGAATTTGTGATAAGTTGTAAAAAAAAAAAAAAAGGGAAATGAAGTTTTTAAAACAAATTTGCTTGTAATCAGACTTGAAGAATAATCTGAGCCTACAGACTGCTGCAGTCTGGGTTTGTTGAATATAAGCTTAAGGAAACGGGCTTCTGCAGCGTTTTCTCATGTTGTTGCAGATCGTGATAGATTTTAAAATTCAGCACTGTTAAGGCTTCCATTTGTAGCCTGCTGCTGTATGGCATAGTCGTATCCTTGGCGTGTAAAACAGACCAGGTCGAACTCACGCCTTGGGTACAGATTCCAAGGGGTTCTTGCACGAGCGTGGTGTACGCTTCCGTCCCCGGACGTAGAGGCGTAGCAGTGGTCCCAGCGGCTCAGGCCTTTTGTCTGTCCACCGCCGTCTGTCTGCACAAGGTAGTGCTGAACGCCCTTGAGGACCATGCAAGGAGCCAGGCAGGGGGCTGATGTGGGGCGTCCCCTCTTTAATAACCTGTTCTAATTTTTATAGGCTGCTAAAATAATTTCTACATGTAATATAAACTAGTATGACTGCGAGTAGCCTCCTAATCAGCGTGCATTTGAAAACTTGCCTTGCGTTTTGGTGTTTCTCAATCCAAACAATGTCCTGTTTGTTCTGATGTGTTGCCTTGTGGCTTTGTTAAGTGCTCCCTTACTTTTATTTTTCTTTTTCTTGAGCTCAAGACCTGCTAAATCCTCTGAAGGGCGTTTAAATGCTTTGCCAGAATTGAAGCGGATGCTCTGTCCTGTCTCGGAAATAACCTTTTGATTCCCTCTTTATATTTATCTAGTGTTAAGTATTCGCGGTATTCAGGAAGAAGATCCCCCAGATGCTCAACTAATGAGACTAGATAACATGTTGCTGGCAGAGGGTGTCTCCGGGCCCGAGAAAAGAGGAAGAGGAGGACCGATGGCTGTAGCAGCAACATCAGGTGGCTGTCCAAATGACAATAGCATTGAACACTCTGACTACAGGGCCAAGCTGTCACAGATCCGACAGATATACCACTCTGAGCTAGAGAAATATGAACAGGTGATCTTTCTGCATGGAAGAGTTTTTATCATCTCAATTAAAAATAACCGTTTTTTCCTTTGGTGTCGGTTTTAAGAACAGAACAGGAAGTATAATGACTTCAGGTGAACGCGAGGAGATCAAATTCAGTTGAAAGCTTATCTTAGTGTTACAGAAGTAAGGTGAAGACAGGGGGACTGGACATCAAACTAAAGATAATAAATGTCTCGTTTATCTTTGTTGCCGTTTCTTTTAAGAGTAAATAGAGTAAAGCCGAAACACGGAAACTCCTCTAAAGTTTTTTGGATATATATTCGTGTTGGGGAAACGAATTCTAGGGTATTTTACTGTTTGTCGATACAAATGTGTGTATTTTCAGGCCTGCAGTGAGTTCACCACCCACGTCATGAACCTGCTTAGGGAACAGAGTAGAACAAGACCCATTTCGCCAAAAGAAATAGAGCGCATGGTGAACATAATCCACGGCAAATTCAGCACCATCCAGATGCAACTGAAGCAGAGCACGTGCGAGGCAGTGATGATCCTGCGTTCCCGCTTTCTTGACGCAAGGTACAACGAAAACACAATCTAGCCATAACGTATGTTTAAGCCCAAACTTCTTGTGTTGCTGAATGCCAGTGACTGCGTAAGAAATCTCAAGTCTGTCGTTCCCACGGTCGATCTAGTTTAAATATTAAGAGCTCGCCACCCGTTTTGCTTGCTGTGGGGTATACTGTGACATCACTATTTAATTCCACTCAATTCTTAAAGTTCTCCTTCAAACTAAATGTATTTTAGAGGGGGGAAAAAGCCAACGGTGTACTCTAGCCAATCGATAGCACTTTTTAAATAGGAACAACTAATGTTTTTACAGGCGTAAACGACGTAACTTCAGCAAACAGGCGACGGAGGTACTGAATGAATATTTTTATTCACATCTGAGTAATCCTTACCCCAGTGAAGAGGCCAAAGAAGAGCTAGCAAAGAAAGGGGGCATCACAGTTTCACAGGTATGAAGTGGTTTATCTGGAATTAAGTGACTTTTTTTTTTTTTTCTTTTTCCCCTTGAACAATGTTGTGGGTTTTTTCCCCATAATTAGCAACAGGCTTCAGTCACTGGTACTTTAAATAGGATTTAGATTATTTGGAAGGGTTTAGTAGTACGTATTTTCTGCTTGAAGCCTGGTTTAAAACATCTCCTTTGCTGGTAACTTCCAAATATAGTGGAAAATCTCATAATTTGATCAAATGCTAACAGTGATATATGTTTCCAGGTTTCCAACTGGTTTGGTAACAAAAGAATTCGATACAAAAAAAACATGGGGAAGTTTCAAGAAGAAGCTAATATTTATGCTGCAAAAACCGCAGTGGATGCAACTAATGTCGTGGCTCAAGGCAACCAGGCGAATTCTCCATCTACACCAAATTCAGGTGAGTGTGCCGGTGAAGAGTCCGTCTGCTTTAAAGTCTCTAATTATTTCTTGTGACAATTAGTACCACAGACTACCGGTGTTTGAATTGGTACCAATTTTTGGTGGGTTTTATTTCTCATTAAAACATGTTTGTTTGTTTCTCCCCCAGCTTCCTCTGGCTCTTTTAAGATGACAAATTCCGGAGATTCGTTTATAAACTTGCAGTCATTGACTTCCTACCAGAGCTCCCCAGTGGGAGCCAATGTGCAGTCCCAGGTCAGTAAGGGGAAAAAAAAATACATACTTTTCAACAGCAAAATAAATGTTAAAATCCCATTTCTCTGTCATTTATACGGTATGAACAGGTTTCCCAGGGAGGTTGCGGAGCCTCTGTCCTTGGAGATATTCAAAACTCAACCTGCTGTAATTGACCCCACTTCAAACAGCAGGGTTGGATTTGACAATCTTGTTTTATTTTTTACAGTAGATTCTTTTATTGCCAGCTAGGGATGTGTTTTTCTGGCTCTGGCCAGCGCTGGCTAGGATGCACGAAATGAGTCAAATTTCTCAAACGAGTCAAGACACAAACTTGCTCAAACGTGTATTTTCTCTTGGAACTGGGATTTTCTCTTACAGAATTAACTCATACCTAAAATTAACCTACTGCCACTCTTCTGTCCCTTTAACTTTACATTAACGAATCGGTGTTTTCTCATCTTAGAGTCGGTCTTGCTCCATAGAAGCAGAACTTTGCATAGGATTTCTGGTTAACAGTATTGTTAAAGTCATTTTAAGCTTTCTGCTGAATTTCTAGATCCATCTGAACCGCATCAAATCTGTCGTTCTGCTACAAAAGCTATAGGTGATAGGTCCTAATTCTGCTTGGTAATGAAGCAGCTAGGTATAGCTCAGTGAACAGCAAGGAAAACTTGTCTTCCTGCAAGAAAACCTGCCCCTTATTTCAGTAACTTTGGGCATTTCTTTAGATATTTTTATATTTTTAGATATTTAGATATTTTAGATATTTTTATCTTTACCGTTCTCACTCTGCGGCATCTTGTTCTAGATGGATTCCTTACATCATGTCATACACCAGACAGGAAGATATGACACAATTGTGGGGAATCCTTTGTACACGACGCAGCGCATAGATGTAAGATGTCCCGAGGTATTAGTTACTAGAAAACACCAGTTCTGTCTGAGATGGGTTAACGATCTGTGAATAAATGTTGACTTTTTATTCCCCTGACGTGTCTGATGCGGGGATAGGAAAAAGCTGGACGAGTTTAATACACCAGCCTTTCCCTCCTGGAGACGTGATTTAAAATTTTGGCTTTGGTCACCAGAAAACGTCTCCAGATTTCCAACTGGTTTGGTAACAAAAGAATTCGATACCAAAAAAATGTGTGCACTTCAATTCATTCCTGCCATAAGGAGGTGGCACTAGGAATAAGTAACACCATAAAATCTTGGAGCGGGGGGGGGGGAAGAGGTTTTATGGGGTATTTGTGGACTTGTGCTTTGCCAGAAGCTGATAGGAGTTATTTCCTCTATTTCCTTTCAAAAGCACTGTTGCTTGTAAGGTATAAACATATAAAGGCATACTTTCTGTACTTTCTTAAAGATTTAATGAAATACTTACTGTCCTTTCAGGCTAATGGCAGCTGGCAGGATGCTACCACCCCTTCATCAATCACTTCACCTGCTGGAGACCCTGGAAGTGTTAATTCGGATGCGTCTAATTAAGTTTTTTAGGACCTATTGATGAGAGGAAAGAGGTCATTAGTGTAATTTGTCAATGTTGCTCTTTTGCCAATACTATTGTTTATACAACTTGACACACAGCTAATTACCTCAGAAAAAAAAAAACCCTGGAACCAATAGAAGATTGTGATTACAATGATACCTCTCTACCTCTCAGCCTCACGCAGTTGAGTTCTTTTCACTTATGCCCATTGGGATGTGAAATTGTTTTAAAAGAACTTGCTTCATTTTCTTAACCAAATTCATTTTTTTAAATATGGATTTTATGGTAAGAATCTGAAAGTGTCTCTTCTAGAACTTGGCGTTCGTCTCAAGTTTTACAGCTTAAGAAAATTGACTTATTTTAATTTCCATGAAGTTTTTTACTATGAAATTTCTGTTCTAGTTGATAGCTACTAACAGTTAAACCCCCTGTATTGTAATTGTATGCGTTCTCTGTATTGTAATTTTGTATAGGAAAATAAGCTTTTCTTAACTAGAATTCATTCTGAGCTAATTAATCAGAACGTTGCTTTACCAAAACTCTCACTGGACTTTGCTCTCGNGGCGGGGGTTACCTGAGGGGACGAAGGAACGCCGGGCTCCCTCAGGGAAGGGCGGGGGGGGGCGGCCTCTGCGCATGCGCATCCCTGAGGGCGGCGCCTTCCCGCCGTGCCTCGCGCCTAACGGTCGCTGCGAGCGCGGCTAATGGCGGAGCCATCGGTGAGGGGCTGCGGGGCGACGGGGAGCTCCGGGCC
>VXBL01009191.1:21927-37862 GCA_013400195.1 Aramus guarauna
CCCCCGTCCCCCTCCCGGTATTTTCCTCGGGTTTTTTTTTTCCCCCTAGGGAAATCGGTAACTTTGCCATCTGGTGTAAAAAAGGGCCGGTTCTGCCATCCGGCCCCCAGCCCGTCCCCAAACCGCGGACGATCAGCGCGGGGCTGAAGCAGCTCTCGCTCCAGCCCCCCGACTCCGAGCACAAGTACGTACACGCTCGTTACTATTAATTATTCCTTCCCCTGCTCTTACCTGACCCAGTCCAGGAGTGGGAATAAATCCTGTAACTGGTGCCACCTCGCGGTTTCCGGTCCCTCGTTCTCAGGCTCATTAGCATCTCTTACCTCCAGCCACTAATTAATTCTGATCTGCCCCAGGTCACCCGCGACTCGATGCAGCATCAAACGTGCTTCTCAGCACGAATCCCTGTACGACGCCTCCAACATCTCCGGCCTCTCGGGTAAAGTGTTTCTTCATCCGGAATCACGCCAGGCCGCTGCATAAAGCGAGCAGCTCCGTAGTTAAGGGGTACTTTAAAATCAAAAGCCGGTTCGTACGCAAGATGTTCCCTTTAAAGACTGGAATGGAGCAAAATTTTTGAGAGGAAGGTTTTGTTAAACACTTCTCCCTCCCTGAAAGTTATTCCTCATTTAAGGCATCGCTGATATTATCACGCTCGAGCTCTTGGCTGAGAGCTACAGTGTCCCGCCGCAATTAAGGGTGCGATTTTGGGGGGCCGCCCCTTCCACGTTCTAAAGCCTCTCCCTTCTCTCGGCAGCCATGGACGGAGTGCCTTTCACACTACACCCCAAATTCGAGAGCAGGCTCAGTTCTGGCAGTACCGTGAGTCAGCCTTTAAGCTTAATCTCAGAACTAGGCTTAATTAGAACCACTACACCTTTTGGCCTTTTTTTTTTTTTTAGGCTATCTTTGCAGACCTGACTGTGAAGTCACTTGCTGATATCGAGAAAGAAGTAAGGGAGCTGCTTTTGGGGGGACATTTTCTGGATTTCTCACTACCAGACTCTTGTCCTGACCGATTATTTTTTGTTTTCAGTATGATTACGCTTTTGTAGTGGAAAGGACGGCCGCTGCCAGGCTCCCGCCCAGCGTTTGTTAGCACCGGAGTCTACCTCGAGGGCGCAAACCGCAGCTAAACCGCCGGGCTGGGCTGAGCTCCTCTCTCTCTGCTTAAATTTCAGGGTACCTGAAGAAACACAATCGGTATCTGATTACCTAGGGAGAAAAATAAACTTGTTTCTCTTCTCACCCCCACAAAATATTTTTGTAATGGTTTTGAAATACAGAGCAGCACAACGTAGGGAAGTTCCTGGCAGCGTTTGTTCTCCTGCATTTTGCCGACACTACGCCTCTTTATTCCGCGCGTTACCTCCTGCAACGGTGTTTGTGGCGTTTCTGTCGCGTCCGAACTCCTACCCCGTGTGCCCTCACCTTTACTTTGCGGCTGTTCTTCCTCCTGGCCCTCAGTCTCACTGTCTACTAAAACATCACAAAGCTCTCAGCCCCACAAAGGAAATTCCAAACGTGTTTCAAAATACAATCAATTCTGATTTTTAGTTACCAAATTCTGTGAAGGTTTCCTTTAAACGTTAGGGGCAGTACAAAACTCCCGACAGTTGGTGGTACGTCCCGGAAACATTTAAAAAGTCAGGTCTCGTTTCACAGAGGTGGTTTCCACATCATTTGGAAGAAAACTTCCCCCCGCCTGTTTCTGAACGGGATCGGTTATTCTCAAAAGAATTAAGGATGATTCTTGTGATGGCAAAACCGATGGCCCTAGGGGTGCTGTCCTTCGTCCGGCGCTGCTGGGGGGCGAGGACCTCGCGATCCGTTTCAGGAAGGCACTTTAAGTTTTGCGCTCCCCAGCAGAAACTGAAGAATTCGGTCCACTAACAAGGCGAGGAAGAAGTCAGCCAGCAACACTTCCGTGATCACGATCTTGAACTAGGAAAATGAACGCAACCCGTTAGTCCCTCTCTTCAGCTACCCTGGCACCCCCAAAGCCTCTGCCCAGCTCGACCTTGACCTTCTTCCTTTCACAGCATGCTGTAAAAATGGCTAAACTGGAAAAAAATGTCGCAGCAGGCTATTAAAAAAAAAAATATCCCCCCTGCTTCAGCAGGATCGCTCCCCTGTGCTCAGTTAGAGCTGTTTAGGTAGGTAGTGCGCCCACCAGTTGTCACCTGCCTGATGTTCTGCTAAGAACTTGATTCCTCCGGAGTTCCTGAGGACAAACCGAGTCCCGTTCTGCCACTGGAAACTCCACGTAAGATTCAGTATAGAATCACTGAATCGTTTTGGTTGGAAAAAACCTTTCAGGTCCGAGTCCAACCGTTAAGCCAGCACTGCCAAGCCCGTGTCCCTCAGCACCACGTCTACGCGTGTTTTAAATATGCGCAGGGACGGCGACTCCACCCCTGCCCTGGGCAGCCTGATCCAGAGCTTGACAACGCTTTGGGTGAAGGAATTTTTCCTTCTCCAGCCCCTTCCCCGCTCCGTTGCCCTTCTCCGGACACGCTCCAGCACCTCAACGTCCTCCTTGTAGCAAGGGGCCCGAAACTGAACGCAGAACTCGCGGTGTGGTCTCACCAGTGCCGAGTCCAGGGGGGACGGTCACTGGCCACACTCTTTCCGATACAAGCCAGGATGCCGTTGGCCTTCTTGGCCACACGCTGCTGGCTCCAGTTGCTCTTCCCCAAGCCTGTGGCATCGCCTGGGGTCGTTGTGACCCAAGTAAACTGAATTTCACGCCATTGGCCCCGGCCCATTGGATCCAGGGCTGTCCAGATCCCTCATTAGAGCCATCCTGCCCTGAAGAGATCGACACTCCCGCCCAGAAAGGGAAGAGAAACGCCGCCGGCTCACCTCAGTGGGGATTTCTACCAAGCCAAACTGTTCGTTGAATTCCGGCGAAGAGCCCGTGAGAAGACCCACGATGGCGAGTCCTGAAAGGACGATACTCCACAGTAACGGCTTGTTCTCCTGCAGACTCTCCATGAAGGGATGGCCCTGAAACACAGCGGGGAGGATCCGTGAGCAGAAGCGAGGCCACGCTCCTTCCGGCTATGAGATGCCGAGCAATTCGCAATAGTTTGGGACACGCGGCTCGTTCCAACTAGGTGCAAAAAGAGGGAGTTTTTTCCCCCCCCAGAGCACTGACACAGTGTAGTTTGTGATTAGCGAAGAACATCTGGGTTGTATTATTGCCCCTTAATTACAAAATCGCTTCACTGGTGCTGCTGGAGACGCAACTTAAACATGGCTTGCCTTGTAGTTGATAGCAAACGTGGCCATCTGCATCGCCATCGACATGATGTAGACAGTGCTGTTCACAAGGCTGGGCTCAAACTCCTTGTACAGATCCACAAACTCCTCCTGTCTAAAAGAGAACAAAGCTGGAGATCAGCGGGCTCAGAATCAGCGGGTTCTTTAAGCTACGGTTTATTTAAACTCTGCTTTATTTAAACTACGGGCAAGTTTTGTTGGGCAACACCAGTTTGTTCCCAAAATTTGGTGGCTCCCGGTAGCGGCAGCCCCACCTGACACAAGCACAGGTGATAATTGGGTTCTTTTTTCACAAAATAAAAGGCAAATAGAAAAAAAAAAAATGAGGAGTTTTGTCTGATTTTCCTTAGAAGCTTTCCAGTAATCCACCTCATTGGTGTTATTTCCATTTCCCCTTCCACGCGGGGACAGCAGACACTGGAACCGCGACGTATCCCACACCACATTCCCGCTGGCTCCATCGCCTCCCTGCCATCGAGCTGCCTGCCGACGCGCTCGATGTCCAACTCCAAAACCGTTTTTTCTGAAGGCGGGACTCCTAATGCTCGGTAAAAAGGCGAGGGAGGCCTCTCTCCACCCTCCTGCTTAGCAGCGTTTGGGGAAAACGTGCCGGCGTCAGAGGAAGAGACGCTTACTTGGAATCGCTGCGCGCCTGGGCACCGCAGTACAGGTAAACCAGGCTGAGGAAGTGCACGAGGAACTGCAGCAGCACCGTCAGGACCGTGTAGAGGTTAAAGATGTTTGGCAGCGGGCGTTCCTTGGAAAGCGTCTTCAAAGGCTGGGAGAGAAAAAGCAAGCAGGGTTGACTTGAATGGTTTCGATCATCTCTAGGCAGTTTTCCAGCAGAATCTAATATTCACGTTTCGTAATATTCCAGCACTGCGGGCTGTTAACTTCTTAAAAATCAACGGCTTTTTTTTTTTTTTAGGGAGAAGCGCTCCTTCAGTGACCCTGACGTGACCGACATCGAGCAGCCGCTGTCCCAACGCACTTCCCTCCCCTTACCTTCGACCTGGAGATGAAAAGGAAGCAGCCAGCCAGCAGCAGCCCCTGCAGAGTTGCCTGAAAATCACTGAACTTCACCCCTTCCAAGTAGAGGACGCTCTGGCTGTAAGCAAGGATCAGGGCGTTCAGGGCAAGGATCTTGAACATTTGGAGCGTTGTCACTAGCGTGCAACGACCTTGCTTGATCACGTGGCAGACTAAGGAGCAAGAGGAAGCAGCGTTTGGAAACAAAACAGGTTCTGGGGCTTTGTCTCTCCGTCCTCTCCTTTTCTGCTGCAGTACAGAGGGAAGCTAACCCCTCGCTGCTTGCGTGTCCCGTCCCCTCCCCCAAGAAACCCCCACAGGGCCACTCCACACAAAAAGATGGCAAAGCCATGGGTTTGGGGGCAATTTGTCACCACCCCGCACCCTCCGTCCCGGCTTCTTTCAAATCTAGAGTTATCCCAGACACCCGGAGACGCAACGCCAACTGTTCAGCTCCCTCCGTGCACTTACTGCACTGAATGGAAGACAGCTTGGAGGTAAAGGGGGCTGCAATGCTAGCGTCACCCAGCTTCACGACTGGTACGCGCTCCTCTTCCAAATCCTTCAGGACCTGACTGATCCGCTCCTGCAAGAGAAGATGATCCAAATTCACTCGTTATCACAACCGGGAAGGAAGATGATCTCGTGCCATCCTGTCCCACGGCCCTGCTCCACGGCGAGGCGGAGAAGCTTTCACGCTCGCAGCGTTAGCTTGACGGCCGGCTGGAAGAGCTGCGCCTTCTCTGCCCAAACCCATCCTGCTATTTCAGGATAAGAAGCAGAAAAGCTGGTCTTTTCCCAGCTCTCATGAATTTAACAGTAAACCAGCGGAGGAACAAAGAACAAGGATAAGTCAACGGGCTTTTAAACACCTAGTTACCGACCCTCTGGATGGCGAGCTGTTCCTCTCTTTGGGACATGACTCTGTGCTTGGCACCACGGGACGTGGGCTTCACAGTCCCGCTCCCCACCGACGGGGCGGCAGGTCTCCCGTCGCTGGGTCCGTCGCGAGTTCTCTTCTTCCGTTCGGGCAGTCTCTCAGGAGCGTTTGCCAGCAGTGCCACTCCTGTGGGAGCGTAAAAGCATTAGCTGCAGGGGAAAAAAAGGCTGTAATCCCTTTCCTGGCAGAGCATTTCCACCAAGTAGGGATCCCAACTGCTATTTACACCTGGACTCAGGTGGGCAGACAAGTTATGCAGGGACTTCAGAGATGTTACGCTTGCTGAAGTAAAGTTTAGGAAAAAAATAAATACATTAGGAAGAATCTTTCTTCCAGGAAAACGTATTTGCAGCTAATTCCCGTTGCCGGCTGGTGTGCACGCAGCAGGTATTCCACCGGCACAGAAAACCTTCTGTATGTGAGTTTATGCCCCCAAACAATCTTGGTCAGATCGATCCCAGCCCTCGAAACACCAGAGAAACGCTGGGTTTGTTTTTAGGAGGGCTAACCAAACCCAGAGAGGGGCACACGTCGGAGTCCTGCCCGCAGACTCACCCACATCTGCGTGTTTCAGAGCTCCGACGTCGTTGGTCCCATCCCCACACATCAGCGTGACGTAGCCCAGGCTCTTCAAAGTCGTGATTACAAACTCCTGCAAAGAGAAAGGCGCAGTGAGGACCGGCAGCCTGCACGTCCTGCTGCGCTGGGTTACGGCGGCTCGGCCAAGTGCTTCCGTCCTGCAGGAACTCGCTGGCCTCACACCCAGACTGCAGAAGCGTCACCTTCGGGCTCTGTTTTAGGAACGCAGAGCTACAACAGGGCTCCAGACTCTTTAGGATACCAACATGGCTCATCCTCAGCTCCGGTTCTTGCTTCCTGCTGGCTTGGATATTGCAAGAGGTTACGCTGCTTTGTCAAAACAGCTTTAGCATTAATCACGTGCTCGCACCATGGGAGGCCTGCTGGGAACCCTGCTAAAATCAGGTTTTACCAGCGGCCGAAGTCTCTCACCTTCTGCTTTGGCACCACTCTGGCAAACACCTGGATGTGCGGTATGAGTCGCAGCAGCTGCTGTCTGTTCACAGCCTGGAGATGAGAGAGACCTTCCCCGGTCACGCACAGGTCGTACTGCCGCGTCAGCTCTCGCAAGGAGCTCGGCAAGATTGGAAGCACGATAGCACCATCGATGGACTGCCACTGCCAGCCGGAGTCTGGAAAGAGAAGCAGCTTGCCGTCAGCTCATCCGGGAGGTTTTAGGAGCTGGCAGAGGAACGTATGGAGCTTGTACTCCGAGGCAGAGAAGAGGGGGGCAAAGGACAGAGGGTTATTCTGGGAAAGCGAGTAGTTTCCTTCATCAGCATCAAGCAGCAGAGCTAAAAGCACGCGGCTAACTTTGATCCAACGCCCCAGCAGGGCTTGGGCCGTTGTTCTCCAAAAGACAAAACAGTTTCCTGCAAGGGATGGGTTACCTTTGCTCACAGGAGGCTGCAGAATGAGGGTGTGTTCCCGCTGGAGGAAGTGTAGCTCCCGGGCCACGTGGCAGGCAGTGAGAGGATTGTCTCCCGTTATCATCACTACCTGAGGGGAAAGCGAGAGGGGTCGAAAATCAGCTCTGGGTAGATAAGCAGCACTTCACAGCAAGTCTTCTTGATGCTGAACTGACTTCCGCGTGGTTTGGACGCTGGTGACGTTCCCTGGGAGACGTAGCTCTCTGCAGCGCCCCGCAGGGCAAATCCCACCACAGAAATAATATCACATCTACAAGGTCTCCCGGCTTTCACCACAGGGAAGCCTTTGCCCTCGCTCCACAAAAGCTTCTGGCACCGAAATTCCACATCCCAAACACTACGAGTACCGGTAAGGCTAGGACGTTGCTGACGCTTACGTGGTGTGACGCGTTCTGGATCTCCCTGATGACGGATTTGGAATCAGCTTTGAGAGGACAGGAAACCACAATGAATCCGACAAATCTAAGATCGCACTCCAAAGCTTCACGTTTCATCTCTCGCACCTGCCAGAGCAAATCAGCAAAGAGAGCATTACCCACTGCTTTGTAGCGGCAATCTTGTTTTCCAACGGGTGCTTTCTTGCAATCGAAGCATCACTAGGAACACAACTGGTGCTCTGAGATGCACAGAGCAACCCCGGACCGGGCACGCTGCTCTCGAACAAAGGCTACACAGAAACAGCCCTGAAAAGGGGGTTACACGTGCCCATCCCCACGTAAAGCCAGGCTGACAGCCAAGAAGTTCAGCGCTACGCCTCTTCGGGTGTCACAAAGAACTGACCCCGCTTTACGAACAGGGAAACAGAAGCATCGACCAACGACACGCAGGAATTTAAAGCTGGGAGCAGAACGCAGAGGCTGCGATCTTCCCAGGAGATCCAGATGATAAAACCACCACAGTTACAAGGACTTTGGGCAACCGCATCCCCAAAAGGGTCCCACCCCTCCTCCCTGCTCACGCCAGCTCCCTTTTCGTTAACGGGAGCTCAATTTCAAGACTCGATCGGACGGATGTACCTGCTGGTGAGTGAGGTGCCCCAGTTCTTTGTAGCCAAGGGCCAGCACTCTTGCCCCCTCATGGGAAATTTCCGTGTGGAGAGCGTGATAGTTACTTGGGCACTGAGACAACTAGAGCGGGTGTGGGGAAAAGCATCGTATTAATACGGTTTCAAACACAATTCAGGATTTCACGCTAAATACGAAGACAGCGGAAAAGAGGCGCCTTTGGGAGGGTCCCTCACCATCAAGGGCACAAGAGGAGATCCCCCAGATTTAGCCCTCCACTGAAAGCAGCAGGGCCAGGAACGCATATGGCGCGGTGTTCAGATCTCGCTGGGATTTGACCGAAACTTCCCAGCGGAGTTAGTTTTTCAGGCACGGATTCACCGCGCCGTTTCGCAGGATGAATTCCCTACATCGTTCAGGTTCCAGACGTCGCAGGGACAAGCAAAGGTGTAAGGGGACGAGCACAAGCGCCAGCAAAGGCCCTTCCTCTCCTAGAGAGATGCGCTCACCATTTTGTGCAGCGTCTCTGGGGCCCCTTTCACAGCTGCAATGTAACAGAGATCAGTCGAGCCGATCTTCTCGTAGGACGCCAAGACAGACATTCTTTTCAGGGCACTGGCAAAATGAAAGCGCTGGTGAATTTTCAGTCCCTGAGTTTTAATACTTCTGGGGAAAACTTTCTCATCTGGAAACAAACAGATCAGGAAATCCTGAAAGGTTTCTCGGTATCAAAAGCGACATCCCTCCCTTCGGGTCCCAGAGGAACCCATAGGTTACCGAGATCACATGAATCTCCTCTCCTTAGATACAAGCATAGAGAGCTGGAAAGCCTCGTGCTGAGAATTAAGGGATACAACTGACCAGAACACCTGCGTACGTTACCAGGAACAGCTACACAGCAGGCTGAAGGTGCCTTTATAGCATATTTTATTATTAAAGGTAAAAACCCAGAAGCAAAAACCGCAACAGCACGGGTTTCAGTGGGATACGTATCCAATATTTCTGGAAGATTTCCACTTTAGTTACCCGTGCACGCAAAAAAAGAAAGCAGAGCAGAAAGCCTCCAGAGAGGCGCATTAAAACCCACGCTGTCACGTCTTCACTGCTGCCATCGGCGCTAGTCGCACCCTGATTTTACTGAGTTGGCGCAATCGGAACTAAGAGACGCCAACCCGAGCGTTGCAGAATCCAGCATCTGCAGTCCTGAGAACGGACTTGGACTGTTTTGTTGTCCCTCAGACACGCACTGGAAGGATTTCCACTGCCCCAAACCAGTTCCTGGGATCGTACCAGATGGGATTAATGGTGGAACTTGATGATCTTAAAGGTCTTTTCCAGCCAAAACGATTCTAAGAACTCTCTCCTTGCAGAAAAGCTGGCGTGAGGCATAGGAAATCTCCACAGGCGAGATAATTTCAAGCTCAGAACTGACAAAACCAGCATTATCATCGTCGCCTCCCACAAAAAAACCCACCCCACAGCACATGGAAACAGGGCTCAGGTTTATCACCCGGGGAGGAGTCAGAATCAGGTTTTACCTTTGGTCAGGGTCCAGTCCACAGCCATCAGCATCGCCTTCTCCAAGGGATCTCCCACCAGCGTCCCGTCATCCAACTGTACCAGCGAGTGGCAAGTAGCAATCGCTCGGTGGGTTTCTACAGGAATGTCAGATACCGGCGTCACTTCCTTCCCATCCCTGCAGCGTAAGAAGAGACCGCCGGCATTAACAGACCCCCGTTCACATTATCTAGCCAAATTCTGGAATTTTTCCCAGCTAAAAATTCCTACTCGAATACAGTAAACAGCAGAGCTTCTCACGGTGAGATCAAAGCCATAAGGAAATCTGGCGCTGCCTCAACTGTGAACAGTGCCAAAGCCCATGGTTTTTCTGCCAGTCCTCCAACACAAACTTGATTCCAGCAGAACACTCGAGGCAGAGGCCTGACCTAACCCAGTTAAGTAACCGCAGAATCAAAGGGCGAGCTGTCTCCCCGCTGTGGCATCCAGCCTTCCCGCGCAGTTCGTTACGGCGGCGGAATGAGAAGATAGGATGCTACCGCACAGCGAAGATCTCAGTTAGATAAAACCCCCGTGCAAGAAGCATCCCTAGACAATTAAATTCACAACTCTTGAGCCTATAAAGTCTTTTTGTAACCGGTGTTGCCAGACACCCCCCTCTCCTTCCAGCTCAATCCACTTCTTTTGCTCTCTGTATCTCGGATTATCTTCTCGTCCCCTCCGGAACGTGATTTCACTCGTGCCTGAGGAATTCCCAGTGCCCAAAGCCCGCACCACGGCAAATCATACCGCGAAAATCACCCAGGACCCACCTGAGCCCAGCTACTCCTCTCACCACAAGGTGATCGCTGGTTAACGTGCCAGTTTTGTCAAAACAGCAAACCTGAACTTTGCCTGCAAAGGGGATGCGGAAGGGCTCTGTGCAGTACACGTCTAGAAGAGAGGAGAGGGTGTTCTGTGAGACAGCGGCTACAGCAAGGCCAGGCCAGGCTGCTCAGTGGCTTTAATCACGAGACAGGAGCTACCACCACGGCGCTCTGCTGGAGTTAACGAACCCCAAACTCCCCATTCTGAATTCTCACGGCATCTGAAAGCAGAACTGTCACCAAGTTGTAGCGGTGACGTGGTCCAACAGAGAAGTCCTTTGACCTTCCCGTTCCGTCTGTAGGAACCTGCTCAACGCCGAACTGCCGCGCTGTTGAGCGAGCAGACTTTCGCATGAATACGTTCCTCCTACGCTTGATTTAGGATCCACTTCAAAGCACACCAGTTCTTTGGGGTTTAGACCCCCAGCTCCAAAACTCATGCCATCGCTGCGCAGAAACCGAGGCCACTACAGGAATTTCACCCTTATTTCCTCACCAACGTCCCCACAGTTCCAGACACGAGAGAGCAGTTCTATTTTTGCGTTTAGGCGCGGTACTTACAGAGCTTGGCCAAGGCAATAAGGGAGGTGTTGACAGCCAGAGAGAGCTCAATGGGAAGTTCGGGTGGAACGACCGAAGTCAGTATTAAAGTACACTCCAGGAAGAGCTTGTAACGGTTCCTGCTGGGATCCTTGGTGCCTGCGGAATGAGATGGGAGACCCATATACTTCCTCATCCTCAGACTGCCTGCCCCACAGAACTAAGACGAGTCCCACAAAGAAGCTCACCTACCTAGGAGGGGCTGTGGGAGGGCAAGAAAAGCATCCAGAATGCAGTGTGGGCCCCTACACTCAAACACTGGCGCAGCCCAACCCAGCTATTGTAACTCTCAGAAATTACGTCAACTGTCCTTCCCACAAGCTTTCGTACAAGTCCTGTGTAGAGACCTGGAAGAGGCAAGAAGAAACCTCACCTTCAATCCAGACGTATGCTGCGGCAGCAATGGCAAAGACCAGCAGGAACAGGATGAAAATGAAGGTCTCTAAGTTATTGGCTGTCACTCTCTTCACCCCAAAGAGGATTGTACGTAGCAATTTCCCCTGAGAAGAACAGCCTTCAGTGCAAGAAGCTATCTCTGCAGCATGCAGTAGCTTGTTAGAAATATGTATGAAACCCGATTTTAAGATTACACGCTGGGGTTTTGCTGCCAGAGCCTGAAATTTATTCCCATTTCTGTAATTAATCGGTTAAAAAGCCCAAACCTGTGACTAAGTCACTTAAGTCGACGATTTCTTTGACGCGGTCTTCAAATGTCAATTGAAAAAAAGCTCACGTTCACATCTCCCGGCTCTACAAACACGCTCAAATCCCCTTTCCCAACAATTATCATTACAGAAACAGGGATAACCAGGAGCTGTAGCATATACATAGCGTAGCCAGTCACAACGGGAACCCTGAATCCCAATTCCCGGCCTTCTGCATCAAACACAGAAGAGACCGACCTTATTTATCCCTTTTCCACGAACAAACAAGTCATTTCAACGCCCCAATTTACATTCCCCCACCGCTGTGGTTCCTAAGGATTTCCTCACAGCGAAGCGCCGAATGACGCAAACGTCACCGACAAGACAGAGGCGAGAAGGCACGTTCGCGTCTTACCTGAGACGTGTTGAAGCCGGTCCTCAGAGCATACGCCACGCACCCGTTATCAACGGCTGGAACAGGAACAAAGACAGAAACCTGAGTTTAAATCTTTTACAGGCTTATCGCAGACAGAAAACGCTTGAGACGCGGGAATTTGTGCAGGTACGTACGTTTCAGTCCCGTGCTGGCTTTCTGGGGCGGGATGTGCTGCACCACTTTTGTTCCCCCAAATATGATGTGCAAGCGGGAATCTGTCTGCATGTCCAAGACGTGCTCTGGACTGAGATCCTCCACCGGCTCCTGCAGGACAACGTTCGGTCTCAGAACCACAGCTGTATACGAGTACACTGAAAATATCCTTTCCCACCAGATGCTCTCAGCTTCGCTTCTGCCAAAGGTGGCCTGAACTGAATCTTGACCTTAACCCGCCGTTCGGCTCCTCATCTGTCTGGGTTTAGAGCCTGGCACCTGTGGAAATTCTGGTTCTGGGGGACTAGTTCGCACTTGGCACGCTGCAGTCAGCGCGGGAGGCTCTGCAAGCACTACTTTATCATTTTTAAGTCACCCACTGGCACAAAAAGAAGGAAGATTCAGGGTTTTGAAGTGCTCATTCCTCCTCCCACCTCTACCCAGCCAAAGGAATCCAGACTGGGGAATGCGTAGGAGGGTGATGCCAGGCCCACACGACGCAGTTCAGACCCAGAGGCTGGAGACATCGCCAGACAAAAAAAAAAAAAGCTATTTCTGTTTCTCATTTACCAGAGATCATCAATCACTGATAGGGAGCCGATAACAAACAGACCAGGTTGCTTGGGGCCAGAGATTCATTTGCGCTCGCAAATCCTGCAGTGCCTCAAATATATATATATATTTTTTTTTAAAAAAAATTTCCAGGTTGCGACAAAGGGACAAGCTAGAGGACATTTCACAGACCTTCATCTGCGGCACAGACTCTCCCGTCAGCATAGCTTCGTCTACAATACACCTCCCACGTAACAGCAGCACATCACACGGCACTAGATTTTCATGAGGAGATCGGCCTGCAATTAATACGTTAAACCTGAGAAGAAACTCAAAGGCAGAAGTGACTGTTGTTCAGCTGTTTGTCTGCCAGGGAACAGCTCTCCTTCACTTTAGCCGAGACGCAGGAGATTCCTAAAGCTTCAAAAAAAACTCCCAGGGGGTGCCGGGTCTAGCCCAGCACGTACCCGCTCAGAATTGCTGAGAACTGAAAGGTTTTGAAGGTCGTTAAGTCTCTATCGAGACCGGGAAAGTTTAAAATCACTCAGTTCGTATTGCTGATCAGGATTCAAAGGCTGGGATCGCATCCTGGGGGGATACAACCTTAACAGGGAGAGCAGGGTTAAGGGAGATCTGCCCTTTCCACTCTAGGAATCTACTGTCAGGAGGAAAGGAACGTTTCATCTTCGCAACCCGAAGCTGAAGAATCTGACACTGGTTTATCTAGGTATTTCCTTCCTTTAAAACAGCTAGCAGGGCCAAGAATCTTGAATCGCGACACCTACGAACCAAAGTCCTCAAAAGCACCGTTAGATTTTTGTGCCTCATTCAATTCACCGAGCAACTGAACGCGCCGGAAAGAATCTGATTTTAAAGAGGCATCATGCGAGTCATTACCAATGGAAACGATATCCCCTGGAATAATCTCATCGCTGGAAATGGGGCGCCACTTGCGGTTTCGGTAAACCTGTAGGAAAAAAAACAAGACAAAACAAAAAAGCACTTTTAGAAGCCCTGCACATGTCAGAAAAGGATCAGAGGAAAAAGGACGAGGAAAAAGAACGGCAAATCAGCTAGAAGATAGCTACGTTAAAAAAATTCAAGCAGAATCCTCCCTGGTTCCCATTACCTGGATCATGTACGGCTTGTTGCCCATTTTGCGAATCTCCGACATGTTCCTCATTTGCTGCTGGACCAGAGAAGCTTCAAACGCAACCAACATGGAGAGAGTGAAAACGCTGTAATACCAGTACTCATCCAGGCACCAGAGACCCACACAGAACACCTGCGGGAACGACACCGCACAGAAATTACTCTAATCTCCCTCGGAAAACAAAAGCCTTCAATTTGTAGGATTTTTAATTTATGTTGGTTTTTTTTGGAGGTTAGTTGGTGCATATTTAATTGTGGAAAGCCAGAAAAAAACCCAGAAAATCGTTAGGGTGAAACAGGGTCATTCTCAGAAGTAAAGTCAATCTTAGAGTGCAAGAGCGGCATCTGCTCCTGATTTTAGAAAGCTGCCCGCTGATTTATGGCTCTCAAGCCAGGATTGTAAGGAATTCTCTCATTTTTTTAGCAGGAAGAAGTATTTACAGCTCTTTCTGTTTGTTCATTTTTACCTGAAAGACGAAGAACGGAGCCGTAGCTCTTTCTTTAAAGAGTTCCAAGAACTCTGGCACCACCATCTCAGCCCTGGAAAAGAATTGAATCCTCATTAACCAAAACATTCCAGATTCTCAGCAAAAGCTCAACCCAAAAGCCACCCGTAGCCTCTGGGCTCAGACCAGGCTGTACTCCAGCACCTCCACAATCTCCCTATTTTCAATTACTTTGGTTCAATTAATTGATTCTATGCAATTTATTTCCATCTATAGCCAGGCCTGGAGAAAACCCCTTGGTCTGATACTGTTCTCTGGCCTGAAAGGAATTTGAAACAAGTCTGGGAGTAATTGAAATTTGAAAAACAGGACTAGGACGGGAAAACTTACTTGTTTGTACCGTATTTCTTCTCAGCTGCTCGGATATCTTTGTCCTCCTGATAGCCCCGGGCGTTCTGGTAGTAACAAAGGGGATGTTCCACAGGGAAAGCTACAGGAAGAAACTGTTTCTTGCCGTCTATCTCATACGAGTATTTGATTTTCTGAAATTCAAAGGAAAGAGCCTCCTGCCCATCCTCACCCTGCAGAGAGGGGGAAAGAAAAAACACCCAACCTGTTGAACGCACAGCAAAGGCTTCGCTCCACGCATAGTCAGGCCCGAAGAAAGAAATAACCCCCAACCCTTCACAAATTTAGCTATCGTATGATTCTGCTTGTGGAAACGCCACGTAATCTTTAACATTCCCACTTTTCGCTGATTCTTCCCTCATTACTTTCGTTAAAAGGTAATAAACCGCAAGCCGACAGCACAACGTCGCGGTTCCACGGCGCATGACAAACGTCAAGTTGTGCTCCCGACGGCCGTTGCCCTTACCTGGTCTCTGTGGAGCGGCACCAGTTCTGCTGATCCGTTATTTGGGGTTGGCACAACTTTAGCCAACGTGGCTTTTTTAGGACAAGGTTCCTGAAACGCAAACGAGACGCGCTTCGTAAAGCCGATCCCGAATTTCAACGAGTTGGGAAGAATCCTCACCAGATCGCGTTAAGACACGCGGAAAAAAAGAGCTCTTTGCAGCCGGGTGCTTTTTGTTAGAGTCAAAGACATTGTGATTATCACAATCTGTCCCCAAAATCACACCCTACCGCGAAGGAACTACATTCTGTAGTTCGCTTGCAGTTAAGAGGCACGCAGCTGCCGGGGAGACGCGGTTACAACGACGACTGCAAAACTGGCAGCGCGCTGGTCCGCCGGCAAAAGGAAAAGGATCGACAGGAGCAACAGCAGTCGGCTTCTGCCCCCAACACTCCGCTCCTCCCGGGCCGCCTGGGCGCAGACACACGCCTGGACGCCCCGCCGCTGTGGGACACGCGTGTCTCCTTCTCCCCCGCCATGGTGGGACACGCGTGCCCCCTTCTCCCTGGCAGGACATGCGTGCCCCCTTCTCCCCCACCACGGCGGGACATGCACGCGTGCCCCCTTGTCCCACGCTGCCGGCAGGACACGCGTGTCTCCTTCACCATGGCGGGACACGCATGTCTCCTTCTCCCTTGCCGCCATGGCGGGACACGCACGCGTGCCCCCTTCTCCTCCGCCACGGCGGGACACGCACGCGTGCCCCCTTGTCCCCCGCCATCACGCAGCCTCGGGCAGGTAACGGAAGGAGCGTTTCCGTGCAAAGCGCTGTCTCCTCACGCCCCTCTCCCCCATCTCGCCCCCGCAGAGCTTCCCTACGTGGCTGATACGACTCTGCCACCTCGCAAAACCCATCATCGCCCCCAGGAGACCCAACGCCCCCGCGGGG
>VXBL01009191.1:38295-66063 GCA_013400195.1 Aramus guarauna
CAGCGCCACCGACGAGACCAGCTCGTCCACGGAACCCGGAGCCGGACCGGCAGCCGCCATTTTCCGCAAGACCGTAACGACCCACTTCCGCTTCCGGCGGAAGCGCGCGCGCGGAGGGGCTCAGCGCTTGCGCAGTGGTCAGTTTAAGCCTCGCGTCCCGGCTTTTTGCGCATGCGCGCAGAGGTAGTAGCACCCGGAGCGGCAGCGGCGGCGGCATGTGAGTAGGGGGCGGTGGGGGCACCGGGCCGGGCTAGGCCTCACTAGGCCTCACTAGGCCTCTCCGCCCCCTCCCCGTTAATTTTGCTGTCTCCCCGCAGGCAGGCGGCCCTGGAGATCACGGCCCGCTACTGCCGTAACGAGATGGAGCAGTACGGACGGTGCGTGGCCGCCAGCCCGGCTTCTTGGCAAAGCGATTGTCACCGTCTCCGCCTCAGCATGTCCCGTTGCGCCGCCGCCCAGTGAGTGCGGGAGGGGCGGGATGGGGTCGGGGCTGGGCCTAGGCCTAGCGGGTTGGATCTCAGGCTGGTTGGGCCCAACCGGTTCCCGGGAGCTGAGGGCCCGGTGTTGTCTCGCAGCCCGATCGTGCAGCAGATCCGACAGGATTGCGCAGAGCCGTTCGCCGCCTTCGAGCAGTGTTTGAAGGAGAACCAAGCCTCCGTCACGAACTGCAGCGACCACGTCAACGCTTTCCTTCTCTGCGCTGACCGGGTGAAGCTTTCCACGTGAGGTGAGTGTTGGGGTGCGCAGAGGAGTCTGGAGCCCTCCTGCTGCCAGCTGCTCTCCACATCTGCTTGCGAGCCGCTCATTTAAACGGCTGGAGTGGAGCGGTACAGCCCAGAACAGGCATAGACCCGCTTTTTTTGTCCCTCCAACATTCCCTTCCTGTCTCAGAAAAATAGGAAACGCAACCAGGAAGATTTATTTAGGCTAAAAGCGTGGTAATTCATTGGCGTGGATTCTCAGGGGCTGTGGGTGATGCGTGTGGCCGTTATTGACGGGAGTGCAGCAGTGTATTTTTCCAAAGGGGTTGGTGATTCTGAGTATTGGGCTAAGCTGATACCCTGTGGCAAAAAACTCTGGGGAAAAAAGCAACCTTACTGAGGTAAAGTCATGATTTTTGTCCAAATCTGTTAATGAACCCGGTCACCGGTTTTATACATTAGTTACACAGAAGAGTTTTGTTGGCATAGGTGAGCTTGTAAACATCTATAGAGCAACGTTAAAGTTAAGAACGCGTTACTGAGCGCATAGAAATCACCTGAATGTGACGTACGCCTGTGTCCTGACGTGGTAATCCGCTGTACCTCATAACTAGGGTGCTGCGTGTGCACGGAGCCTACCTGATGCTTTTATTTGTGCTGTTTTTTTCATAGGGGAGCCTTGGAATTAAAATTCATCTTCAGGAGCGAATGAAAAGTCTTTCTGTACTCTGGAGTATCGTTCCAACGCTTGGTTGGGTTGGTTTTCCCCCTCTGAAAAACGAGGTGCGGCCCCGCGATGGGGATTTCTTGGTTCCGGTCACACTAAGCTTGTCTCCAGCAGGCAGCTGGACTCTGACCAGGATGTCAGAGCGTTCCTGATCCGTCGGCACTTGTGTGCTGATAGTGCTGGGTTTTGTCTGCTGAGTTGCCTCTAAAAACTTTAAATAAATCACAGAACTGTGTTGAAGCAACAGCGAAGGATCAGCAGCAACCTGCAGATGTGCTTGAAAAAGAACCAAAAGCTAAAATCAGCCCTTACCTCTTTTTCTGCAGTCTGTTCTTCCACGGTTCCTTTGATAATTAAGCAGAATATTTTCTTTTGCCCCAATAAACACCCCACACACACTTTTCGAGATCCGAAGCCAGTTCTGGCTTTTCCCACCGATGGTGGAAGCTGCTCTCTGAGCTGAACCGACTACGGGGACCGTAAACGTCCCCACGTGAAAACATCTTGTGCGGTTCCCAATTTTGGGATGGGGTGGTAGCCCCGGGCTTTCTGCTGGCTTAGAACAGTAGAGGGAGTCTTCCCTCCGGCAGAGACGGCAAAATACTGCGGATTTGGGAGCACTGACCGCTCTGTCAACAGCGCAACGAGAGATTTTCCAGTGCCTGGGCGTGAAGGGGCACCTCCTTCTTACACGGGGGAACAAAGAGCCCAGCTGTAAGGAGAGGTTGTTTCTGGGCTGTAATTCACAGGAAAAAAAAAAAAATTAAAACAATAAAAGAAATGATAGATGGTGTAATGAGGAGTGGATTGAGACCTGGGGCTCACGGGATCCGTGAGCGCTTTTGTGGAGGGAGAGTTTGGCTCTACTCCGGTGTGCCGTGTCTGAAAAATCCACTGCTCAGTGTGTCGTCTGTGAAGCGGGACCGAGAATCTCTCCCAGCAGAAGGTTAAAGCTTGGGAAGCCCTTGGGGCGCTGGAGACAAGGTACGAGGAAGGAGAAATGAGCTTCTCCCACCTAGTTACAGAAATGCAGCTTCGGAGCAACAGCTTTGCTGCTCTCCGGAGTAGGAGCTTTGTCTTCCGGAAGAGTTACAGGGAACCATAAACCAAAATTTTCCAGAAGCGTGCAGGGAACAGGTAACACGCAGAAACTATTGTGTACAGCGCCAGCAGAGTCTTTTCTCGGAAAGCCCCGCACACCTTTGCTGTGGATGTGAGGTTGGGGTTTTCGGTACCCCTAAGAGAGGGTAAGGCATGGACCGGGAAACTTGGCTTTGACCTGGTTCCCAGGGGTTCCTATCCCTTTCCTGGGACACGTCAATCCCGCGCGTTTCCACCGGGCGTAAGTCCAAGCGTTCGTCTTTGAGCCTGCGGCGGTTGGCAAACGTCGCTCGGCATTTTCCAATTGGGCAGAGTTTGAACTCCTTTGGGGAGAGGGAGAGCGGATTTAAGTTGATCTATTCCAGCTTCTAGCGGAGCCCGAATCGTGAAGCTGGCTATCAGCGTTGCTGTTGTCTGTCTCGCAGAGGTGGCCGCGTTTCAGCAGCGATGGGAACGTACGAAGGTGCTGGGGTTCACGGCTAAAAACAGCTGTGCACGCTTGCAGAAGACTCTCTCTTGTTTCCTTTTATCAAATGTTGCACATTTGAAATGTAAAGAGCCGTTTTACCTTCCAGCAGAAAAGTTGGGAGAAAAAAGGTGAAGGGAGCTGTGCTTCAAAGTGAATTTAAAGGTGGGGCAAGTGCTACCAGAAAAGGAGGAGAAAGCTATTTTTAGTGAGTCTTTTGAGTTTTATTTATACTGGGCAGCACCCCATTCGTCAGAAATGTCTGCAGTGTGAATAGCTTTATTAAGGATGCCATTAGACAGGAGCGAAGGTGCTTTACATGTTGTTGACATCGTATTGAAATGTCAGCCTGTCAGCAGAAAAGCCATTTTTCATTACATTTAAGGTGCACTGGGCCCCCTCTTAAGCCCAGTTATGCCTCCTCCTCCTCAGGAGCCTGAGCCACTCGATTATTACTTGCTCTTACACGTTAACCACTGAGCTGCCAGGCACTTAGTGTTGTCATCGATGAGCCAAACTCTCACCAAATTCACTTAACTTGTTAATTAGGGAGAGGAAGGTGCTGCTCCATCCCATTTCGGTGTGCAATTGCGGAGAGAAATGCTTTCTGAGAAAATATTCGTGAGGCAGCTGCAAGTTTTATTCCGAAGAAAGAATTTACATCGTTCACTGCGTGTGTAATGTAAATGTAAAATAACTTGGAATAGTGGAGAATGAGGACAGAACCTTCCCGCGGAGGGAAGTGTTGTGGTGATGGTCGCTCCCTGAAATTGTTGCCTTCCTCAGTTCACCAGCTCCTTTGGAAAAGTTTCTTGGTTAAATTAATTGTAGCCCTGGCAAATTTTCGGCAAATTCCTTTGTGAAAAGTGAAAAGAACGCCAACCATTTTCTTTCCTTCGACTGGATGTGCCAGATAATGGCTGGAAGAAGCCAGAGAGTATTTTCTTGGCCTCGAAGGAATCTGTAGCTCTATGTGCATATACGTATCGCTGGAATAAAATGGGAGGGGCAGGTACAGCTATTTTTGTCCTTGACAAACACAAGGACTGCGGATCTGACTTGCTCGGAGCTGGCAACGAGGCAAAGCCATTACACAGGGTGCGCAAGCGCCCTGTGAATGTCGGGAAAAGCTGTTCTTTCCAAGTCCGGCTGTTGGTTTTTCAGTCCTGTCCCTGGAAATATATTTAGTGGTAAAAGGAGCATCGGTTGCACCGGTATCTTTCACAAGGTGTGGGCTGGCAAGGGAGACCTCTGAAAACCTGAGAATTAAACAAGAATTAGGAACCCAGGAAGCGTTCTCTTCATTTCTTGTACCGCAGGATTATGATACTGTCTCGTACCTCCTGGTTTGATTAGGATGGGATCACAGAAGCAAGTGCAAGAAGCCGTTAGGACAGTTAACGGCATAAAGCTAAACGAGGGGAAAAAACTCCTCGGGCAGTCAATCAAACTGGTAGGTTCAGCTTTATCTCCAAAGGCTGCAAAGAGATTCAGCTAAATCAATGCCAAGTGGCTGAAATCAATAAGTGAATAAGTCTGTATTTCCCAGAGTGGGAGTCTCGAGCAGGATTCGGATAGATTGGTCCTCTCGCATCCTCCTCCACGCAAAGCAGACCGAAATAAAGACTAAGGCCCTGCAGCACGACGGAGAAGAACCCAAAGGAGCTGGTTCTGAGGTGGCCGAGAACTGTTGGGAGCAGTGTCGGACTTGTGTGGGTGCGCTCGCTTGGGGGTTAATTACCGTAAAGGATCCTTCGTTCACACGAGTCTTTTTCTGTCACGACAGCCTGCGTCTTGTCTTCTGGCATGGGCTTTGCCGTTGTCTCCTTGTTTTCCACCTCCTGGTTCTGGGTTTTCTCCACTTTTAATGGTTCTTGACTCTTTGTTTTCAGTCAAATGTGCATTTGGGCTGGTAGTTAAGGGAACTGGATGCCATTTTTTTTTTTTTTTCTTCTTTAACTTACCCCCTGTCTTTCTGTGTGGCCTTGGAAGCTAGTCGTGACATGTTCTGTGTCTCTGTTTACTCATCTCTGAAATAAATAACACCTACTTGGCTGGGGAGTAATGAGGGATAATTAATTAATGCATGCGAGGAGTTTTGAGGTCCTTAACTAAGAGAAAGCCAAGGATCATTAGGTTAGTTAATTCTCTGCTTTGTTTTCCCTTCATTCCTTCTCGGTTTAGATCTCTCAGAATGTGAAGTTAAGTGTGTCAAGACTTTTTTTCAGCCTGTTGCTTTAACTCCTGTTGATGTCACTTTTCCTTTCAAGTGGAACTTTAAAACCAATAAGGTAAATTACACATGATCCTAGAACGAGGAACTAACAAAAACATCTCTTTAATTTTTCATCCAGAAAATATTCTCGTTTTACACTCTGCTTCTCTTACTTAAAGGAACCATAAATCAGGGTGTTCCTTTGGTGTTTGCAGTCACAGGGAGAGATTTAGTGCTGCTGGCAGGCCCGGCTCCGAAATGGGCAACTGTCGAGGGCAGAGAGCTGTACGGAGCCACATTCCATTCACACACACGTTTGCTTTACTTGGCTGTCATCCAGATGATTTTGGGGGGTTTTTTTGAGTCACTTGTGAGCATGAGGGAAATTGTGTGGGCAGAAGGGAACGTTTTTCATGTCCTGGTCAGTCTGTCACCTCGATTCTCTTTTATTCACCTTTATTCTCCTGCCTGCAAAGACGGGAGAGAAACATTCCCATCCCCTCCTTTCTCAGTAAATACATTCTCACTCCTGCAGTAGCCGTGAGACTCGATTCACCGATGCCCATAGGTGCTTTGGGATGCACGGCGATGCCCTTAGGTCGCCAAAGGGTCCCATCCCTCCGGCATACGTACGCCAAGCTACTTCTGCATCTTCCCGCTGGCACTCCTGGCCCCGTCTCCCCAAGTCTCTTGTCGCTATGAGAAGCAAGATGCGGTTGGGAGTAGATTCACCTGCCCGAGAGTGGCTGAACCTGCCGATGGTAAAAGCAGCCGTAGCCTTTGGTAAGAGAAGCAGCAGGACTTGCGTGGCAAGCCCGGGAGCTCTCTGGACTCTGAGAGCGTCGGCTGCGGTGCTGGTGTCCACCTTTCTGATTGCTCATTTCGGGCAGAATCTGGCTCCAGAATTGGAGAGCACCTGCAACGCAGCGTACCCTCAGCTATAGGGGGTGAACCTCATCGCTGGCTCTTGAACTTGAACTGCCTCCTCACCGTCAGGCTCCTTTCCATCAGCAGCCCCAGGTCTAGCATCGCTTTTCACCAGATTTATTTATTCACGTTGGGATTCTAGTTCCTCTTGCAGCTAACTTCCTCCTGCTACTGAGTTTGCTGACTTTAAGGTACGAACAGCCGCCGACACTATGTCTCCTTTGCTGCAGGATACCTAGTATTCCTGGGAATACTAATGCTCCCGGGATACCTAGTATTCCTGGGAAAGGAATCGGATGGGCTGTCCTCCTGAGGAGCCCAGGGCACCCTCTGTGGGGCTGCAGGGAGCCAGCTGACTGCTCATCCGTGCAGGTTGTCTGACTGTGCTGAGGCAAGCTTCAGACTTCCACTTAGTTTGCTTTTTTTTTTTTGCTTTTTTTTTTATTTTCAAATGTACATGCAAAAAAAAGAAAAAAAAACATCGGCACATCACAGCACTGGATCACAAGGAAGAGAGGGTGGGGGTTTCAGTGGGTGAAGCTGGCTCTGGTATTTGGGAGAAACATCGATTTGCACATAGTTCACTGTAACATTCTCTTAAAACTTCATCGAAACTGAGACCATCTCTAGTGCAAGAGCCTCTAAAAAGAACATACAGCTTTAGGAGTTTTTCCGTTTCTTTTCTTAAGGGTGGGTGACCACCCAACAAAGGTTGGGAGTCACCCAGCTGCAGCAGCTCAGTCTAGAACTCGTCTATCTGGGCAAACATATGTCATAAATAGCCGTTTCTGCCAAAGGCTTCCCCTTCCCTCATAAAAAGAAATGTCAAAGTGTCTCTAAACTATGTACATGACTGCCTTCTGGGGAGAGACATCGATACTGAGAGCAAAGGAAAAGTCCAGCTACAGAACCTGGCACTGCAAACACAACGGGAAGTGACTGCACATCAGCACGGGTCACGTTCACACAGCTTTATTAAAGGTGAGGCAACGGCGGGGTGATCTTTGTAAGGGCTGTGATTCTGTTACACGGCATTCTGTGTGTCAGTTCTGAGAAGGTGAAAAAGTCCTGATAAAAAGCAAAAGGCATCAGGACCGCGTGTCCTTTCATCCCCGAATCCAGGATTATGTAGTTGCTGGAAATCTTGCTCCGTAACTGCGGAGCACGAAAATTAACCTTTTCTTTTCTTTCTCATTTGAGAGGCAACACACCTTTGAAATCAGACTGGCAAGGCTGCGGGGGCTTAGAAGTAAAACATCACATACAGGAACATCGGGCAGGCAGGTTCTCGGGTCTAGACTCGCAGCTCTGGAGATCCAAGATTTAAAAATAAGTCATTATTTCCTCTTGCAGTTGTCTGCCAGTTGTTCAGTTCAAATAGAGAAGGGTAGTTCTGGAGGACCGTATTCCTTCGGCGGAGGTGCTGTAAGCAGGCTCATGGGAAAACCTGACCTTTCCAGGAATACCGGCTGTCCTTCACCTATAGAAAGAGCCAAATCCCAGACTTGGGTCCTAGGTAGGAGAATAAAAAGTTTCCCTTTGGTAATAATTCAGATTTCCATTCTCTGCCCTCTCTTTCTTGCCCTTCCTGTGGGTTAGCGTTACTGCCCACCCGCTTCTTGTAACTCGCCCGCCTCGTGGCATGATGGTGGGCAGAGAAAACGGATTATTCCTGCCAATCCGCAGCGGGGACGTGCATCTTGCCTGCGTCCTGATGTCACCCCCGGGTTGCCCTCAAAGCGAAAACCTCTTGGAGCTAAGCGACTTGGCAGGCACGCATTGTAGGAGAAGGCAATCCAGTTCCTTTCTCTTGGTGCTTGGTGGGAAACGAGGTGTTAGGATGCCTTCGGTGAAGTGAGTCAGGGTAGGAAATCCTGCTCTGGACAGACCTACAGAGGAAGGGCTTTCTAAGCAGGAATATTTTTAGAGGAAAACAATTTCACTTTGCTGTTTTAAAAAAGAAACAAACAGAAATTAGTGTGGCCGGCAGCAGTGATTTTGTGAGAGTAAGTCTTTGTTCTGTCCGTACAGGGAGTAGAACTGCCCCGTTAGAGAAAGACAGACAGACACAAAGGCGATAGATAACTCACTGTGGGTGTGTTACACTTGGCATCCTTGAACGTGAGAGAAGATAAATACTCTGTTGTTTTTGAAGCAGATACTCGAGCATAGCCGTTTCAACCAGGGGCCAAACTACTGCGTGTTTCTGAAATGTCAAACATTAAAAAAACCGCGTCCTGGTCCGACTGACTGCCAACCACATAGAAAACCTCCAAAGCAGCAGTGGCATCCTTTAGAGATACCCCAGGACCTTGGATTTTACTGTTGAAAATCAACCTTGTCCCATGAAGCCTGCACATCTGGATTGGGAAATGAGGCAAAAGAGCACAGCGAGCAGCTCAGCTGCAACCAAGACTTAAATAAACCGAGTTCTTGTGGGAAGGGACACCTGCTACTTCTAGGAGCAGCTCTGGTTAGCTTGGCCAGTCTTTGTTTGCAGGACATAATGCTCAAAAGCTTAAACACTGGACAAACTGCTAAAGTTACAGCTAAACAACATCATACCATCGATCTACTCGTGGCTAGAAAAAAGGAGAGAGGCGATCTAAAGTCCTTCAGGCTGTGAAAGGTCTCCATGAATTAGTGCTTATGGGTGTGACGGACCTAGCTGCCTCCTCCGTTGTGCAGTGCTCAAGGAATGTCTCTGAAGGTCTCAGTCTTGTTTCTTCTCCCTCACCCTCGTTCTAAATTTGAAGCAGCATCCATCCAAGATACTCATGAAGAGCTGGGAGCTTTTCTATGGTCAGGATGTGAAGTAGGAGCTCTGCATGGAGTAGAGTCGGTCAATGGGGTTGCCCACACGGGCTTGGAGGAGGTTAGCTTCAGCTGTGGACAGCAGGCAGTCTCCCAGGTGGCTGATGCTGTCACTGTCCATATCGTGAAACACTCCTTCCGAGTCTAGAAGAAGAAGGAAAAGGAAATGAGTGTGAACGGGGCATAAGCATGTCCCACGGGGAGCCGCAGCACAGAAAAAGGGTGACAGCAGGGCCACGGTTCACCACGAGCCATGGTCAGCGGGGCTGCACTGAGGGGAGCCCCACACACAGGGCCAGGCGTAACTTTTTCCTCCCTCACCCAAATATTTCACGTTGGATGGAGGGAAGACCCCCCAACCTCGCTCCCCGGACCCTTAGCAGAGCTCAGCCTGCGGCTCTGGCCTCACTAAACTTCTGAGAAAGGCTCAGCACAAAGTCCAAGTCCTGTGGAGCGCCCGCTGCTGCTGGCTTCGGCAGCAGCCGCAAGCAGAGTTGGCTTTTCGTGACTTGGGACTGCTACGTGCAGCGTCCATGCAGAGAGGGGGCGATCCCCACACCGCTCGCCTACCGTAGGGGTGCAGATGGTCTCCCGGCAGCTGGGGCGGCGTCAGCCCTTGTCTGTACAAGTCTGTGCTGTAGCCGTTCTGATCCAGGGGCAGCAGCTGCTGCTGGGGGATCCGGGGGTAGGGGACCATCAGCCCATCCAGGCCGTGAACGCTCGCGCCATCTAAAAACACAACCCGCAGGACGGGTTGAAGCAAAAGGCCTGCGGCGCTGTCGCGATAATGCTATTCGCCTTGCTGCAGCAATGTTTGGTGGTCTGAGTCTGGACCAGCACGGCGTGGTGCTAGGCTCCGTGCGTACATCCAGCAGAAAAAACACCCCATCGTCTTCTCAAAAAGAGATGCTGCATCACGAGTAGCCGGACATTACCCAGTTACTCCAGCTTGCGGTTACCCCCATCTGTACACCAAGTTACAACCCGTCCGCTTTTTCCTAATCTCTTCCTGCGCACGTTCTCGCTCAAATACCTCCCAGTCGGTCCCCTCCATCCCAGCCCGCAGCCCCCCGCGCTGTCACCGCGTGCAGTGGCTCCTCACCTTCGCTGTCGTCATTGCTCTGCCTGCTGTTGCGACCGGTCCCTCTCCCGGTCCCTAAGCGAGGGTTGCCCAGCTGATCTTGCTCCTGCTGTTGCTGCTGCTGCTGTTGTTGCCTGCGAGCGATCTTCTTCATCTGCGAGGAAAATGGAGACCCCAGATCTGAGGTTCAGACTGCGAGAGGAGGGGGGTTTAACGCAGCAGCGGACCGCTGCCGCCTACGATTCACAGAGACCAAGCCCTGCCGTGATACCGCCCTGCTCAGACTCCTCTGGGTGACTCCGCTGCGGGCAATGTTCTCCGCAGTCCTCCCTGCCTGAGAAACGGGGCTGGTGGAAAAGGCTGTGTTATCTTTGGATGTAAAGGCTGTGTTATCTTTGTGGGAGACGCCGTTTGCAGTTTAAAAAACAAAGGGCTTTGTTTTACTACGTAGTGGGGTTTTCAAAGCCATGTATTTTCTGTTTTCACCCTTTAAATTCTGCAAAATTAGGAAGGTTTCAACTTCCAGAAGAAAGAAGTGGGAAATCCTTCTAGTCTTTCTATAGTGAGGGGGAAAAAGCAAGTAGAAAAAGAGTAATAAAAAACCCCCCAACAATGTGAAAAATGTTAAGCCCTGCAAAAATCTATAATTCATCAATTTTTGTATTTCTCTTTAAGCTTTTGTTACTACTAGGTACATGTTGTAGGACTTGGTGGACCTGCGGATGGTCCTGCGTAGGTGTTCTTCTGTTCTTCTGAACTTTCTAAGCTATTCTACGTTTCCTTTTTAATTGAATGAGCGTGTGTGATATCCCCCAGGTACCCAGAACCCAGCTGTGACCCGGGAACCGTCACTCACCTTGGCTCTCTGGTTTTGGAACCAGACCTGTACCACCCGCACGGTCAAGCCCGTCTCGGCCGCCAGCGTCTCTCTCACCTGTCCACAAACCGCAGAGAGCTGAATCAGAACCGAAGTTGCACTTAAAAGGATCCAAACCAGCAGTTCTACTGAGCGACCTCCTCATACCTTTCTGCAAGGTTTTGAGGAAACCTCGAAGGAGGCCTTGAACGCCCGACGCTGCTGCGTGGTGAGGATGGTGCGTGGGCGCTTGGAACGCTTGTGGTCTTTGCTTTCCTCGCCGCCTTTGCCATGCGAGTGGCTGCCGTCTTCGTCCTCGCTTTTCACTGCAATGGAAGATCGGTAGCAGTGATTCAGCAGAGAGCGGCCTTTCTGGGCCAGGGCAAGGAGTCAGAGAAACTTGTCAGAGTTTTCCTCCTTCCAAGGTGGGCTTTAGAGCAGAAGCGCGGAAGGAAGCCAGCAAAGCTCGTGGACTGAGCTGTGGCTCGGGGGAACGCTGTCAATTCAGAGACAGAGCTGATGGGCCACCTTGGCCCCATGTCTTCCTTCTGTAACACCTCGGAGCAGCCCCCCCCCCCCAAACCTCTCCAGACCAGCCAAGTCGATCTCAGCAGCCTGGTACCCCCTTTGCTGCCTCTCACCAAGGGGAAAAGATGCCACAACCTCCACCTACCTACGTCTGCTCCCTCTGAAACCTTCCCTGCAGTTAATTAGGGACCTGCTCTCTACAAGGCTCACCCTGCTTCCCCACCCTCAGCACCTCTCCGGCCCCAGCCCCTCACCAGACTCAGTGGGTGCTGGGCTGATAGCGCTCAGCATCTCCTTCTCCTTCTCATAGTCGCTGCGGCACAGCAGCTGCCCTTCCTTGAGCACAAATTCGTCTCCTCGTTGCAGGCGCCGCTCGCACTCGCAGCAGTAGAAGCAATGAACGTGGTAGACGTTCTCCAGCACCCGCATGATGAGCTCAGAGGGGGCGATCGCCTTCAAGCAGCTGCTGCACTTGGTCTGGAACAGCCTGCAAAGAAGGTCCCAGGGGTTTAGACACTTGGGCAGGAAAGATCAGCCCCGGGTTGAGGCTCAGAACGAAGGGGGTGGATGTTTGGAGCTCTGCTAGCACATCCCAGCAAGAAGCCCACATCCCAACTGCGTTTTGGGGCTTTCTGACCTTCCGGAGTACCGGGAAGGAACACGAACTTGCCTGGCCCAACAGGACAGAGGTCTATGTCCCCTCTTCCTCTCCAGGGCTGGCCAGTGCCTGGCTTTGTTAGGTTGCTCCTAGTGAGAGGACTTTATGGGCAGTCCCCAGGGCCTGGAGGAACCTTACCCCAGGGAGTCCCACGGAGGAGGCTGCTTGTGCCCCACACCATGTCCAGAGAGAGAAATAAACAACTGCTGAGCGCCCCGCGTACAGAGCAGATGGTTCTGATGAAGTAATTTGGGATCTAAACAAATGTGAGCGGTGGTGGCTGCCGGCTGACAGCTTCTATTTAGCCACTTGACAAGAGAAAGTAATAAAATAGGGATTAATTAGGCTGTTGTTTAAACACACAGGATCTTCCCCACCAGCAGGGAACTCATAAACTGGGATTGAGAACAAGACTGGGTTAATCCTCCTGGCAAACTCTGTGGAGCAGGATGAAGAGGCTTACAGGGGTGGGCTCATCCCTTCCAAATACCACCATGGATTTGTGCTGTGCGGTGGCTTTCGGCTGAAGTGTCTGGGACATTCCAACTGGAATGGTGTGGGATTTCTCTCTCCTTTGTGTGAGTGCGTTTGCATGCGTGTTCCTCTCTCCCTCCCTGTCTCTCTTTCTCTCCCCCTTTCCTCTTTGTCTTTCTGTAAGACACACTTGAAAAATAATAATAATCGAATTTGAGGTGAAAAAGCCGGGAGTAAAGAGCAGCCTTTTAACCGCAACCACTCAGTGTCTTACGAAGGAGCAAACTGGGAGCGTGTTCCAGGCACAATCCCAGTCCGAATCTGGGCAGAGTCCAAATCTGTCCCTTTCCTAACACCAAGGTCCTTCTGTCGCAGCAGAAGTGAAATAGTAAAAAGAATCAAACAGACCCAAGAACAGAGCCGGTCCACGATCACGACTACCTGGGACCAGTCCGGAACGTGGGACATATTCCTAAACATTAAGTTATTAATGTTCCAGGACTTTAAGCCCAGATGGAAGATAACGGTGACGTAGTTTGACCCCGTGTTCTTTGCAACCCAGAGAATCTCGCCCAGGGATCTCCACCTCGAGGCGGTTCGCTGGTGGCGGATGCGCTCGCGGCTGGAGGCTCCAGGGAAGCGGGTCTGTCCGCATCCATTTGGAAGAGCTTCCAGAGGCTAACTAGCTCCTCATTCCTTATTTCCAATTTCTATTTTCCTTTATTCCGTGCCCAGCAACTAGACTTCATCACATCTTTATCTTCCCGAGAACCACTTATAATTAGTTCTGCCAATTGTGGGTAATCGAACTATTCTTCTTCCCAGGTTTCTGTCCCTTATCCTTCAGCCGCCTGGTTTAAGAGCCAGTACTGACTTTTCTTTACATCTCCGCTGGGAGAACTACTGTCCCCAAAGAAATGCCTGGCTTTGCGGTACGCTGTCGTGCAGGTGAATTTGGTGATCCAAACATCGCTTGACTTTGAGACAAGCTAGCCCCAAGCTCCACTCTGCTCTTGCCGTATCTTTCAGAGTTGACTCCTGTAGCACACCCAAGCCACGCTGGTTCTGCCCCCGAGCCCCGAATCCAGGGACAGACACATTAAGCGTGTAGACCTGACAAACAGAAGCTTTACTTCAATATCCCGACCCGTCTCCATGTAAGGAACAGGATCATTTAGGAAAAACACTGATGGAAAACTCCCTGTCTTGTTCCACACTTGTATTTTCTTAATTATTTTTATCCATATCCAGACTGGAGCATTCCCTGGGTCCTTTTCTATTTCTAGCCTCAGTGATATTGCTGGTTGCTTGAGGAAAACATCCCGAATATTGCTTAGCCAAGGCAGGTAGAGGAAAGCTTTGAGCGTGATGTGCTTCTAACTGCGGGCAGGCGGGTAGCGAGAGGGATGGAGCAAGACAAGGAAACGTGGGAACAGATGTCGGAGCTGGGAAAGGAGACCCGTTCACCTGCAAAGGCACCGAGCCGATTCCTCCCACTGCTGTTGGGACGAGGCAGTTAGCAAGCCTTATTTAAAGATGCTGTCATGTGCCAGATTTCCACGAAAAGGGCTTTTTTTTTTTTTTTTTTTGCAGCTATCGGATGAGGGAAGCGCCGTTACTGCGGCGTAACTCAATAAGGCTTTTGGCATCGCAAGGCCCACACCCTCCCATCTCCCAGCTAAGCCCCGAAAACAAATCCGCTCTGCTTTGTACTAATTGAAGAAAACATTCAGCAAGCAGCTCATAAACACGGTGTCAGCTCGCATTACACAAAATTAAAATTCTCAGCCCCTCCAACACCAGGAATTCCTAAAGAGGCTGGTTTTAATATTGCCTGAATCCGTTTAAGTCAAGGTAATATTGTTTGGGTTGCCATAGGAACAAAATACATCTCCGTTGCTGGCAGTGGGTTACGGGGAGGCTTGGGAGGCTGTGCTGCCGACGCGGCTGCACCGTGTCTAGAAGCGGCTGCCTGCAGAAACTACGCTGAGGGACAGTCCGAAAAATGAGCGTGTGCCCAGGTTCGTAATGAAAAGTGCATTTAGGAACAGCAGTGACCCAAGCGAGGTCTCTGCGTGCTCCCGGAGAAGAGCAGAGCCTCGGCAGCGAGTGCCCGTAACTCGCCACGACTATATCCTCCTTCTTTTGGAAAGACCCTTATGCCGCCTGAGCCTCGTAGTCCACGTGCCTCCGCTTCCTTTTTGACCAGCTCTCCCCATGTCCTTACTCAACACTCTTCTTTCCTCAAAAATCCCACCTGAGTTTGGTTTCTGTTCAAGATTTCCTTACAGGAGGTGCAGTCGGGCCGTCAACTTTTATTCCTGCAAGCATTCTGAAACCATCCTGCAGGCAGAGGCAGGTGCGTGCACGCAGGTACATACCCCACGTCCTTCTTACCAGCTCGCCTCAAATTAATTACCTTTGCACATGATAAGAGTTTGCTTTTCCTGCCGGGGGGATTGCTCACCTCGATGGAAAAAGTGCCAGTAGCGGGAAGGCAGATGGGGTTTAAGTGGGAAGGTATTTGAGAATTGCAAAGAAGGCGGCTTGGGAGCAAGCGGGGCGGTTACTCACGAGTCAGCACCGTGAGAGAGGCTTGGGGCTACGGGGACGGTTTTCAGCAGCCAGTTCTTCTCGCTGACGGACACCCGAGGCGAGAGGACCGGCGTTGCGGGCAGAAGAGCAGCCTGGCAGCTTCCCCAGAGAGGCCAAACACATCTGTACCGTTCGCCAACTCGGAGACAGCACGCGTCACCCAAGCAGGGATGGAGATACGCAGTATCTTAAAAAGAGAGCTTTGATGCCGGGCTGGAGGCCAGATGCACCGGCTGCCCGCGCTCTTCTGCCAGGAGGTGTTTGAGGCCAGATCTGGGGCCACGCGGCTGGCAGGAGCACGAGCAGCAATGCCTTGGGAATCCCAGCGCTATTTCTTTATTTCTTTTTTTTATGCCTGGGCACCACAGCACTGCCCAACATCTCCTTGAAGCTTGCTGAAATCTTGGTCACGACAGCGTCCTGTAGCAAGGAGTTAGGCGCTCTGTGAGAAACAATCCCATTACTTGATGCCCTCTCCCTACCTGTGGCTTCACTGTCTCTCTTTTTACCATTAGCAATTTGCTTTTCTTTTAATAACAAACCAGTTGGGGAGAGCCCAGCACATAATTAATTCCCCCCCCTCCGAGAAGTTCAGAAAAGTTTCAAAGTGTGAAGCAGCGGGAAGAAGAATCTCGGCAAAGCGACCACGTGCCTCTGCCTGGCTTTTGCAGGCAGCTGAGGAGCTCTGAGATCTTTCTACGTCTTTTCAGACATTTCACCGACTTAATTCATCGGGCTGTAGCCCTGGTAAACCCTTCCCAGCGCCTAACTCTCCGTGAATCTTTGCGGAGCACCCCCGTCCCGGCTCTTTCTGCCGATGGCTCCGGAGGAGAAGCAGCAGCCCGGCTCTCCAGATGGGGATGAGCTGAGCAGCAGGTTATTTGAGAACCTCTCTGACCTGCCATGGCACAGAGAAGACCCTGACCCAGGCCTGGGAAGGGTAATTTGGGGGGCATACGATTGTCTCGATGGGATTAAAAGGTGTTAATGAAGCAAGGAATAAGCTGGGAGGCCTGCGCTTCGTGAAACTAGCTTATTTAGTTAGGGTTTAGTCAAAATGAAGCAGTCCAGGCTTAAGCAAGGTCTGTTTACTTAACATTGAGCTGCAAAATCCATTGTAGCTGTCTGAAATATTGAAGTGGAACTTGCAAAGCCTCTTTCCAGATTTTGGGCTGGGGGCTAGGGGCGTGCTGGGGAAGGGGACGCACGAGAGAAGCGAGGAGGCGGCGGCAGCACAATACGCTCTTTCATCCCCTGCCGCAACAGCCATTTCCCCCGATACCGCGATACAGAACGGCACTGGGAGATTAAGGGGGGGGGGAGAAAAAAATTTCCTTCTGCTTAATTTCTGACTTCTTCCAGCAAGGTTTGGGTCCGAGAGAGGAGTAATTTGGGGGCAACAGTTACCTTTGCTCTCCAGCCCCTCCAAAGCTCTTTGTGGGTTACGTGAATAGATTTACCCCCGGAAAGGAACTTGGTGTAATTACGTTATTGTGCCAAGACTCAAAACGTACTCGAACCTCCTCTAATGTGAGCGTGAAAAGGAGCCTTCAGAAGTCAAAGCTTACCAAAGCCAAACTGCCTGCCGCGTGCAAAAATCTCCCCCGAGGAGCGGGAAAACCGAATTTTAAAATAACGAGTGTTAGTCGCCTGGCTTCAGTGTTTCACTACAAGGCAGGAGGATGGGGTAGGAGTTGGAGAAGAGCCACCATCGCGCTGTTGCGTCTTCGTGCAGGGGGAACGACCCGACCTTTCTATCCATCGCTGGAAATACTACATAGAAGGGTGAAGACAGCGCCGCGGTTTTGCAGAACGGAAGGGTTTGGGGATGAGGCACGCAGCAAAGGGACCTCCCCAGAGTTTTACATCTAGCACCACGAGCAGCATTTAAGGTAATTGCGTTTGGTTGTAAAACGTAACCAAAAAAAAAAACTCTGCGTCTCCTAAGCGTGGTCCTGCTTGGCTGGACCCTGTAAATGCCCTTGGCGTCCACCCAGAAGGTACGAGGTGTTACAAGCTCTGCTCCCTTTTGATTCTGTTCACGTCAGCGATGAAAACACGCCGAAAAAAACCAAACCCAACCGCTATCACTGCCGAAAACCTACACCACAAGCAAAACAGAAAAGCAAAACAACACCAAAGAGGTTCCCAAAGCCAGAGAGATTCATAAATATTAAAGTGACACGAGTGAAACGCTACTGAAAGATTTAATACTGTGCTGCTGCTCTGTCCCTCAAGGGGTTAAACCCCCCACTGCGAGGATATTACTGCCAGCACGGTGGCACTGAGCCATCACCATATAATCTGATGAACTCTTTTATTAAATTTCACAGGCCTGTCTTCTTTATTAAAATCTCCCAGAATTCATAGGGCGCCTGTCATATCACTGCTGAATGCTAACAAAAAAATGGGATTTTTTTTTTATTTATTTATTTTTGTGTGTGTGTCCCACAACTCTTTGAGTCCTGGATTGTGTCGCGGTGTCTCGGTCAGGTGAAGGAGAGGTGGGAGGGACGGTGCTACTGGCTAAAGTACGGTGGGAAAAACACGTACCCCCCTCCCCAAACCCTCTCCCTTCGCACCCCGCAGCCTCTCCCTGCAGCAGAGCTCGGTGGCAGGGAAACCAGGTCCCAAAAATGGGGTTTACCCACGTGTACAGACACCCCTTGGGCTGCTCGTGTGCCAGCAGGTGCTTTTTTTTTCCCGGAGGGGCAGCTCGCGGCGTCCAGCCCTTCCCAAACCCCCCCGTCCCCAGGAGGACCACGCTTGCCAGGTATCGCGGCTCTCGACGTGAGCCAGCGTTAACCACCGCTTCCGAGGAATAAAAAAACCAAAATGGAGCAGATTCCTTCCAAACACGTCTCCAGAACGGAGGGAAGACGGCAGGCCGGGTACCTTGAGCGGTTCCCTCCTGCCCTTCGCTTTGAGCTGCTCATACCCCGTCCAAGCTGCCTCGCACTCGCAGCCCTGCCACAGATCTCCTGAGCCGAAAACACTCTGTCGCTGGGGCGGTGGAGGGGAATTCAGGTTCCGCCGTCACCCTCACCTCTCCAGAGCAGAGGCAGAAATGTTCCTGCTCTGCTTTAATCCCATCATTAGGCTGGTTCTGAGCTGCAAGGAGGTGGTTGCGCCTCTACAGACCTGTGCTGGACTGGAAATTAGGCTGCAGCTTTGGTTTTACGCTCTTTAGAGTCTACTCTAAATGTTTGGGGTTTTTTTTTTTTTATATTTCCAACAGGAGACCGTGGGAGTGCTGCCCTGAGCAGGGACGGGGACTGCGGGACGCACGGAGCTGCGGGGTTCAGGTGCGGCATTTATTTCTCTGGAGCCCTTGCAAAGTTCCCGCTGTGATTCAGAAGCCCTCGTGGAGTCCTGCGCTCGGTGATTTTTAAGGAAGGCTACTCTGCAAGCTGGCAGGAACGACAGAGCGAAGTGCAGGATGGAGGAGGAGGGTCCTGCCCCGAAAGAGCTGCCTCTGCCTGCCCCGAGAGCAGCATTGCCCTCCTCTTTTCGAAATTATTTTCTCTTTGAGTGCAGAGAGCTGGTGCGGTGCCTTGGCAAGCCGCCCTGTTTTGGGACTCTGGCTAGCTCTTACTCCATGCTGAGCTCTTGGGAAGCTCCAATCCCTGGTTCAAAAAAAAAAAAAAGGGAATTGCATCTCTTATTTCTGGGGATTCCACCTCTTTGGGAAGAAGGGGAGTTTCTGGTCCTGTATCTCTGCCACAGCACCCTGCTTAGAAGGGAACCATCAGCTCCTTTCTCTCTCCTCTTGTTTTCCCCTGCTCCACTCAACAAGGCATAAACCAACAGCTCGCTCCAGGTCCGCGGGTTTAAAGTTGGGAGTTATCAATTCATATTGATTTTGTCCTGCCTTATTGCACGGCTCCGGGAAGCCTCCGCATCTCCATTAGTATGCCTGGCAGGAGAAGGGTTCCTTCGCTTAGTAGCTAGGGGTGATATTACCGATCCAGATAGTATCCAAACTCAATATCCTGTTTCTCCTTTTCTCATTTCCTGTTTGCAGGTCTGAATGCTGGCGTTGTCACAGCGAGACGGGGGGAAGGCAGGGAGAAAGGGAGACAGCAGGACAGTGTGTGCATGGAGAGGGAGGGCTGGCGGTGGGGGTATTAATGGGGGAAGCGAGGGGGAGGGAGGTAGAAGGGCTGCAGACACTTTTATTACAGATTTAATAATGACAAAAGAACATCATTAAACATTCATTAGAATTATTTAATTAAATTTTACTTTGGAGGGGGGGGGGAGAAAAAAAAAAGAGATTAGATATGATGTAAAAAGCAATATTGATTGAGAAAAGAACAAGCTTGGGAGATGTGATTTAAATTAAACTCTGCGCTTTCTCCCTCTTCTCTCTGTTCTAACCGTGGCACCGGGGACGATTCAGTAGCAGGAAGGGGGCACGGCGGCCGGGCAGGGCTGCTGCCTGCACCAGGACTGACAGCGACCTCCATCCCACCCGAACCGGGCGACCGGGGCCAAGTGTTCCTGGCAAAACGTCTCCGGTACCTCCGAAGGGTTTCGGAGCTCGGCAAGCCAGGTTGGGCATGGAGATAAGCTGGAGATAAGCACTTGGCTTAATTAAACTGTAGTCCCTGTCTGTGCCCTGCTAGACTTTTTGGGCATATCCCGCTCTGGGTTGGGAGTAACAGAGCATCCTCACTGCGAGGGCTGAGGATAAGTTCTCCTTTAAAGTCTTTTAAAGCAGGACTCATTTTGGAAAGAATGAAAATGCTCATCTAAAACAACCGTGGCCCAAGAGATGGCCAGGACAGCATTTCAGCCCAAGACTAAGCCCGTGTTAAGGATTGAGAAGAGAAAAAGTAAACTTCTGCTAACAGCGACCTTAGGAAAAAAAAGCGAATGTAAGGTTGCCACGATGAGTGATCTGCTACAGAGAGGACGCCAAGCGAACGCAGTCAGCTTCTGAATCCCTCTGTGGGGATGCTCTTAAGGCAGATACCAGTTAAACATAATCCAGATTGAAAAAAATTCTAAAGACATTTTTTTAAACGGTGAAAGCTGTTAAACTGACACATAACAAGAACCCGTTTAACTCGAGAAACTCGCTGAGGGAGATCTCCAGGTACAGACCAGCCTGATTTGTGATGGAGGGGGGTAGCAATAAAGAGAAGGGAAGTTAAAAGTTGTGAGCAGAAAGAAAAGACCAGAAAAAAAAACCAAAAAACAAGCCAAAGCCGGAGGGCCCAGGTCACAAACTGACGCGTGGACTCTCCTAGTCCGTGAAGCCACCAGCAAGTTGGACGCAAGCGGGCTGTGATCCAAAAGTGACGTGGCAGCTTTGCCGCGCTTCCAAGACTAACTGGGATTACTGCTTTGAGCCCGAGTCTAGATTAACGAGGCAGCTTCCAGTTTGGCGGTAGCCTGGCAAAGTCTGCGTGGTCGTGCCCGAGCTCGCCGATGGGCCAGCGCCGCGTGGCTGCTCGGTTCTCTGCCTAAAGCGTCGCCCTAAATTTACTGTAGCACCCAAAGTGAATTACACTGCTCTTTGGGATTAATGTCACCACTTTAAAAGCGTATTGTTAAGGAAACTCGTGCATCTTTTTTACTTTTTTTTTTTTTTACAGGCAAGGCTTCTTTCTGGCTTCGCCTTTCTCCTGGCACCAGCGAAACCACGTCCAGGAATCGGGGGGGAAAAAGGGATTTGGGACGGTGCTTCTCCACGCAAGGCTGACCAGCTCCGATATTACTGCGGCAAGACCTCGATAATGTGAAAAAACCCTGTGTGAGCAGTCAAAAATGTGTGTGAAGCTGCCACCAAGATAGTTAGGATAAACTGTAATTAACCACATTTAAGCTTAATTGCATTAAGAGGGAGGGGGAAATGAAAGCTGGAAGCAGATTATGGATCTGGCTTATAATTCAATTTGTGCAACAGCTAGGAAAGAAGGGGCCACATTCTCCAGCAGCGTGTTAGCAACGCAGGAGGCATGGAGCTGCTAGGACTCCAGAGCCCATCGGTGAGCAGCACCAGAGGGAAAGAGAGGGAGGACTGGGAAGCAGGAGGTGGGAAAATACCTTGGGAGATGCAAGGGAGAAAGAGCAACCCAACTCCTGCCGGAGGATGGGGTCCGAGGATCTCGTTTTCGGGGCGCTGCACGACACCAGAAACGCTCGTCTGATGTTGCCAGCTGTCACCCTTGGTTTTTAGCCTCTGGTTTTGCACCAGCTTCTCGAGGAAGGAAACAGGATGAAGGGACTGGGTGATAGATTGTAAGCACTACGCTTGCTGTGTTAGACAAATTTAGAAATAAAAGAAACGTGATAACACGGGGACAGTAGCACCTCTGTGTTTCATGAATCACTTTCCCTTAAATCTGTGCGATCAGTCACACCAGCCGCGGGTTCTCCACGTTAAGTGCAAACTCTCCGCTGAGGCCGAGTGCCCGTAAATACCTTCTAGTGCGTCCTCCCTATTGCACGGCTGATCGTGAGAGAGAACAACAGGGGTCTGGGCTCCCCTTGCCACACTCCAGGAATCCCCTAGTCTGGGGGAAAAAAAACCAACTGTTTTTTTTAAAGCATTAGCAGTTCAGGGCTCCCCTCTGCCCGTCGGGATGCTCGTGCTGCATGGGATCAACTCCTGCCCGCCTGCCTGCCTTCCTGCCTGCTGTTTCCAGCGCCGCGGCCCCTGGCACCGCTGCAAGCTGGCTCTCGGGAGTTTATTTCTGGCACCTTTGCCTTCGCGGCTGCCCTCTGGTGGTCCCTGGTTCCAGACTGAGAGAGATGCTGTGTCCAGAAGCAGGAGCACTGGAGTTGGTTCAGCCTTCAAAGCCCTAAGTCTGTGTCCCAGAGCTCTTCCTGATCGTGCTGCTTTAGGAGCCGGCGCTGGGAAAGTCGACGCAGCAGCGCGTGGACCTTTCCTGCAAACGAACCGCAGTGCTCGGTGCATGCGGGTAACGTCCAGACCTCCCTGCTGCAAGGGGCAAGCGGTATTCCAGGCAGCGAGAGGGAAACGTGGGTGCCGGGATGCGAACAGCATCGGCGCCCGGAGCTCTTAACCCTGCTCCTTGCCCACCAGTGATCACCGCTCCTCGCCGGGACGCCCGTTCTGAAGCTGGAGCTGTGCCGGGTCTAAACCGAATTAAGCCTGGGAAGACAGAGCTGTAGCGCGTCTATCAGCGCCGCGTTAATAAGCTCAGCCCCGAAGAGCGGGCTGCTGGACCCCGCGCTGCTCGGAGGCTGCTTGCCTGCTGGACTGTGTCCACCTCCCCAAACCCAGGTGGTGGCATCCTCGATATCCGCACCGTGCCCGTAAAGTCACCCGCAGCCTGAAAGCGCTAAGAAACGTCTTTCACTGGAAGTGCCGAGGATCCAAACCACGTCCAACCCCCCGATTCTTAAGGTACATCTGTCTCCTCTGCTTGGGGGGAGCTGATACCTTGAATTACAGTTGTTTACTTTGATATCTAAGTCTTTTTGGGTTCATTTTTTCCTTTTTTCTCACCAGAAGAGAAAGCAAATTATTTCTACAGGCAGGCGTAGCTGATACTAGACTCTTAAACAGGGCTCCAAGAGCTGGGTGGTTAAGAAAACCCTGCCCGGTAATAGTACGAAAGTTGGTGACATGTGCTCCAGGAGAAGCCTCAAAGTCACAGGACACAAAACACGGAAGGAAAAATCCAGCCCGAAAGAGAAAGAGTATCTATCAAAGTAAATTACATTTAATTAAACTAGAAAAATAACGTGCCGCGCGCACGCACACAGAAAAGTTCTTCCTCCCCCATGTATTTCCCCCCCCCGTTAGAAAAACAATCCAACGGCGATGGGGAACAGACAGCACGTGGCGGCTGGTTTCTTAATCACGCTCAAGGCGCATCTGCATATTTCTTTCATTTCGCAGTGATTATAGAGTTAGTGTTTAATTTCCTGGGCCTCGTGAACGAACCAATGTGAGGGAACAGTGAGAACCGGGGTAGGAATGGCTTTGTGTAATTAACGTCATTAATCATCAGACGGGCTTCGCTCTCGGTGGGAGACGGGGCTCAACCACCCGCCCGACGAGGAAGGAGGAAAGTTTGGGATGGGGGAAAAAGGTTGGGTTGTTCCTGAAGCTTCGGGGAACCGCTCCTGCCGCGTCCCGAGAGATGGAAAGCTGCAAACGCACCGGGGCCTGTCCTAAACCCAGGACGCCAGGTCCCTTCCCAGGCTCAAGCTGCCCAATTCCTGCACTGCTGAGGTCCCACTGGTCCTCAGCGCCGGAGCAGGGATGGCCGCAGCGACCTCCCCACTTTGGGGGAGCAAAGTATCTCAGGAGGACAGCTGTGGATGCTCCTCGAGGAGCAGAATAGGCACAACTCGCCCTATTTAGGGGTGCTCTCAAAGGGCGTCCGCACTCGGTCCCATCACCCAGCCCAGAAGAGCTGGAAGGAGATGCGGATCTTTGCTTCCCACCTCCTCGGTCCCCTCGTCTGCCGTCGCGGAGGTACCCGCAGGGTCTGCTAGCTGGGCGCGCGGGCTCCATTCATCACTGCCTTGTCAAGGGTGCTCATTATCTCATTTATTTGCTCACTTTTCAGAGCACTGTCACTTTTCATTACCTCCCTCCCCGGCCCGACGGAGAAGGAGGACCAGGAGAAGACATGACTTAGGGGCAGGGGGGGGACCCCGTTGCTCAGCAGACGGAGAAGCTGCCCGTGACCAAGCAGGGTGGGAGGGACGGATCCTTCGGAGCAAGAGGGTCAGGATGCCCAGCATAGGAACTCGGTAAAGCAAGTCCCTTTTTAAGAGTGGTAGCTATCATCAGCTCTTGCAATCCGTCACGTTTTGGTGCTGTTTTGTCCTCGAGTCTCTGATTTTCAGGTTATAAATACATCTCAACACCATTTTTTAACGTCCTCATGCCGAGGAAGCGCTCTGATAATTTCTGAGCTGACTACAACTAAATGTCCCGAGTGCAGCGAAGGGGAAGGAGAAGCTTCTATACTTAAAAGCCAAAAAAAAAAAAATCCCGCCACAAGAAAAAAAAAAACAAAACAACAAAATCCTTCTGGTTTCAACACCAATTCCATCATTTTTAGGGCCCGACTCCCGCTCCTGGAATGCCATGGGGTTTGCACACAATGCCTCGTGTCCAACTCCTGCCCCGGCTTCTCCTACCCGGGAGATCTTTGCTCGGAGGGGGAACCCTCCCACATGGTTTTAAACATTAACCAGCTTGCTCAGAAGAGTTGCCAAGGTGCTCGGTCCGGGTCAGTCCCCGATATTTGGGCAGGGGGGGTGGGAAGGGGGTGTCACTGCCTCGCTCCCTGCCTCTTCAACAGGGAGGAGCAGGGCTGCCGGCTACTCCTTGGCTGCACCGCGTTGCTTCTCTGGATGCACAAAGGATTTTTGGTTCCCTCTGCCCTCCCTCCATCCTCAGCCACCTCCCGAGCTCACGTCTTTAACCAACTTCCTCCACCCGATGCAAAAAAAAGTCAGCTCCTATTTCCCATTTTTCAGGCAATTCCATTCCAGCTGGGCTTTTCCTAACCCGCACAGCCCAGAAAATCAGTCAAAACGGTTAAAGGTCTCAACAGGACGATGCTGGATGTCACTCCAGGGTACCAAAAGAGCGGTTTGGCAGCCGTGCACCAAATGGTCTGGTCTCAGAGCCCAAGTTTCCCGTCTCCGCTCTCCGAACATCCCCGCTCGACACGCGGGGGTGGCCGAGGTTATCTGTGGTGGGTTTCAAAAGGCAAATGAGCCGCTCTCGCTTCTGAAGGATCTCCCTAAACCTCGGCCACCCTTTCGTGGGCTTTCAAAACCCTCGCGGCTCGGAATATTATCCCAAATTCCAGCGCAGCACTAAGTTCTACGCATCTCATCCCGGCGAGGATGAGAATAGCGTCGAGATGGGTGCGGGCAGAGCCGATGGCTGGGATGTGCTGGTCAATCTCTCCTCAACCCTCTCGCTTCTACAACCAGATGGAGAAATCAGGGCGATTCGGGCAAAACCCAAGGACCAGGAGGGCGTTCGGCGGACTCGGTCTGTGCTCAGCCGTGCCGGTCACGTGCCAGCGGCCGTTCGGCAATGGGGAAGCTGTAAGTCAGGTTCGAGCCGAGTTCACCCCGTATCTCTACAGAGGACGAGCAAATCATCTCCACATGGGCAAGAGGAGAGCGTGGAGGAGAGAGGGAAGGCTGCCAGCGCAAGGCTGCGGTTCAGATCCCTCTCGACAGCTCCCCGGCAGCCCCCACATCGCCTGTCATTCCGCAAAACAAACTTCAAAGTAAACAAGGCGCCCGGGACCCGGCCATTGCAGCCACTCTATCATCGTTCAGGAGTATTTTTCCTTCCTCTCCCTCCCTCCTCCTTCTCCCGAGCCGTTGCATTGACACGAGCAGCCCCAGAGCTGGATTTACAGGGCAGGTGCCTGAGCAAAGCGCAGGAGAGCTGGCTGGGCCCCAGGCAAAAGGGGAAGAGGAGAGTTTCACAAAAACCTTCAGATTGTGGTTTTTATATGATAGGGACCGCAGAACAACATCCATCTTCAGGCTTAACATTTCATCTCTAGATCAACAGTCCGTTCCTTCCCCCACGTTCAGCTGCAGCTGCTGGCTTATCTCTCCATTAAAGCATTTTCCTCTTATTGCGCAGTTTCGCATGAGGAGGAATAAATGCCAGATGGGTCTCCCCTCCAGGTCACCGCGCTGCAAGCCCCGGTCTATGCCGCAGCCCAGGGCGACACTGGATTCTGCAGTCTGGGATTCATCCCTGGCCAAAAACACAAACTTTGGAAAGTCAAGGCCAAGAATGAATACTCCGGAGGGACAAGATTTCCAAACGGGAGGACTGAGAGTTCGCCTCCCTGGAAATTCCCATGCTGGAAGCACAAAGGTGCTGAGCGGAGATGCCTTCAAAAGCGCCCGATGCACCAACTTTCAAAAGCACGTAAGGAGCTGGAGACCTTACGGGGTGTTTTTGAAACCTGCTGAGATGCTTTGGAGCAGAGGAGCGGGATGGAGCAGACCGCGCCAAGGGATCTGCAGCCCTGCAGCTGAATGCAGCGTGGCGCTTGGAAAAACTGCGCGGCCGCGCTATCCTGCCCCAAAAATCACTAGCAGAACGGCAACATTGGAGGCTGAGGTCTGTCCATGTGGAAATACCGTCACTGGGCTCGGGTCAGGCACCCGAGTGCCTGGAGGAGGAGACGGTGCTCCTTACAGACCGGTTTCGCAAACGCTTTTTGATCTGGTTGCCCTTAACCGCAGTGGTCAAACCCACTCCAGCGCCTGGCTCCTGTCTACCTGCGCAGCCGCCAAAGCCAAGACTAACTTAGAGAGGTCCACCTCCATCGCTTCCGAGCACCCTGGGACCCTCATCCTTTGCCGGGACGGTGCGGGTGCCGCCATGCTCACGCAGCCCGTCCTTCCCTTCCACGTCAAGCGGTGGCTGTTCCCACCCGGATCCTTGTCCCTGCCTCTCCAGCCACCCCGGGGAAGCGGGCAAGCCCTGGTGTTTTTATTACTGTTCCCAGCGCTGCCAAGCGTTTGCGTCAGTGGCCGGGAGGAGGCTGCGCTCTCCTTTATGCAGCGCAGAGAAGATAAGATTGGACCGTGAAGTCTTTAGAGGATGCTGCCAAATTTCATGATGGAGCATCTTCCCGGCATCCTTGCATGTCTGCGTGTCACCAGCTCTTCCCAGAAGCACCGGCCGCAGGAGGTCACGACTAGACACAGGCTTGGAGGTCCCCAACAGATATGGATTTGGAGATCACCAGCAGACACGGGCTTGGAGGTCACAACCATACTCAGGTCTGGAGGTCCCCAACAGATATGGATTTGGAGATCACCAGCAGACACGGGCTTGGAGGTCACAACCAGACACAACCTTTCCAGGCAGCAGCCCCTTCCCTAATATTTCAGTGGAAGTCCCAGCATGGGAAAGATGAGCCAGGAGGGAGCTTGTGAGAAGCAGTTTGTGTTGCACCCACCAGAGACATTTATTCAGCAGAGGAGGAGGACCGAGGAAGCATCACCATCAGCACGAGCCACCAGCTGAGCCCGGTCCTTCCCCTCGGTGGCCAGTGCCGTGGCGTTAGTGACATTGCCAGCATCTGTGGTGACAAGCAGCTATGTCAGGGAGCTGCTGAGCTCCGAGGAGCTCCCTCTCCCGGGGTTTTCCCATGTGTCTGAACTTTGCCGGGAGTGTCATCGTGGTTATTGAGCTCTCTTGCCAGAAGCAAAAGGAAAGGCAGCAGCCCTGGAGCCATCCCCTGCCCTGCTGCAAGGCAGACGGAGCCAGCAGCTGGCGCGGAAGCAGTTCGGTTTTTCAGAGCAACGATCAAAGCGCTCCGTGCCAAGAGATAACCTCCGGCAGGATGGACCCCGTCCCAGCTCCGGGGAGCGATGCCGCTTGGTTGGGGCATCCAGACAGGAGGCTACGGGCGCTGGCTCGTCATTGAAAGTCCTGCTCGGAGGAGCAGGTCCTGCACTCCCTTCAGGTTCCTCCAGCTTATCTCTTGTTCCTGAGATGCTGAAGGAAAGGGGGCGGCCAGCGGACTGGCTCTCACCGCTCCGGCTCCGAGCTGTCGGGGATCTGCCTTTGGGGAAACGAGTGGCTTGTTGTGCCACGTCACCCCCTCGCCCCCTCAAAAAAAAAAAAAAA
>VXBL01009191.1:80409-91239 GCA_013400195.1 Aramus guarauna
GGGGGGGCTGAAAGCACCCCAAAACGGACGGCTGTCACGCGGGGCATCGCGTTAGCCCCGGCGCAGCCTTGCTGGAGGACAGGGCAGGCGATCTCGAACCGCGGAAGCAAAAGACAAAAAGAAATTATAAGCTTCCACTGTGTATTTTGGGCTGCGATGTGTTTTTAAACCCTCCTGGCCGTCTAGAAAGCCCTTTTCAAAAGGGAAGTGGTTCCCCAGACATCCTTCTCGGAGGCATCCTTCTGCCACTCGCTTTTTTTTTAGGAAAGCTCCAAGAAAAGCCTAATTTTATTCCGGTCCGGGACATTTCCAGGGCTGAACGCTCCCAGGTGTCGCTGGTCGGGCACCACCAGACCTTCAGCTTGGTGCCAGCCCACCAGAAAGTCCCTTTTCCTCCCCGTCTTCCAGCTGAGCCTCAACTCAGGGCCGAGCTCATCAGGGTGAGGTTCCCCATCCCAATCAATCCACCTCATTAAGCTGATTAGCCGAATTACCTAAGCGGAGGAGGAAGGAGAACGTGGACCTTCCTCTCCCTCAGCAACCAAGCACGTTGGTGGAGGAAGACCACGCTACGAGACAGGGTCTCCTCGAGGCGGTGGGCTGACGTTTACCTTCAAAAACGCGCAGGTCGTCGTGAAGATGTTCCTCATCCATCCCGCTAAGCTCTGCCTGGGAGGAGGATGCAGCTTTGGGCCAAGGAAGCAGTTGGTTTTTTCACCAGGATCTCCGGAACAGAGAACTTGGAAAAAAATCTCTAGGGATGTTCAGGCCAAAGGTTGAAATTTAACCAGCGGGTTTTTCAGGCTGGGTCCTATTGGTTTGTCCTCTCAAAATAGCAGCTTGGATTGCCTCCGCTTCCAATAATTCAACTGTCTGGAGGGTTTGTTTGCCTTAATTTATTTTTTTTTCCCTCCAACCTTTTTGCCCTTTTTGTTTGTAACTTTTCCCCATCCCTTTGGATTAAAAAAATCCTCAAGTTTCTGAAGGTGTTTCCGCCAAGCGTGGAAGGGAGCGGGTCTGGAAAATAGGAGCCAGAGTCTCTGGTTTGGAAACCGAAGCTGAAGGCACAAGCAGCGCCCCAACAAATGCAAGAAAATAAAATGGAGCTAGTTCACGTGCTGGCCTCACTGCGAGTTTAGCCGGCCTGGTGTCTTTTATTCTGTATTTTAAAAAAAAAAAAGNGAAGAGGACGGATGCCCTGCACCGCCTTAGCGACGCAATCAGGAGCAGGAACACTTCGGGGAGCGATTTAGGAAAAGTTCAGAGGAGAAGAAAAACTTATGGGTGACTTACACAGCGAATCCCTGCCGGAAAAGTTCTGCTTCTGTTCCGGCCGCACCTCGTTGAGTTTAGACGAAATGGCTGAAACTATCGGAGAGAGAAAGAGAGAGACGCCGGGTTATCGGTTGCGTTCCACCCGTGCGCCGAGGGTTGTCCTCAAGCACCTCACCCCGGTTAGGCTACGGATGTGTTTTGTTCTGCTGGGGAGACGCTTTTCCAGCAAAGAAATCCCAGGAAACTTAAAATCCTGGCTTAGAGCATGGCTTAGCCAGGATTTTATGTATTTTATATATATATATATATGGTAGCGTGGACATCAGCTCTCACTACATGGGACAGTCTGGGAGCTCCTCTGGACACCTTCTCCTGCGGAATTAGGACCTATAGAGTCCTCTAGCCTAATTAATTACTCCTACCTGCCTAATTAATTACTCCTACTTGCCTAATTAATCAGTTCAAAGATGTCCCAGTACCTCTGGAGAGCGAGACAGCAAACAGGATGATGTTCAGCAAGAAGGAGAGGGCCAGTAGCAAGTACACCGTGAAAAAGGATCTCAGCCGCAGCTGGAAGAAGTTTCTGTCTTTAAAAGAGAAGGGAAATAAANGGAAGCAAAAGACAAAAAGAAATTATAAGCTTCCACTGTGTATTTTGGGCTGCGATGTGTTTTTAAACCCTCCTGGCCGTCTAGAAAGCCCTTTTCAAAAGGGAAGTGGTTCCCCAGACATCCTTCTCGGAGGCATCCTTCTGCCACTCGCTTTTTTTTTAGGAAAGCTCCAAGAAAAGCCTAATTTTATTCCGGTCCGGGACATTTCCAGGGCTGAACGCTCCCAGGTGTCGCTGGTCGGGCACCACCAGACCTTCAGCTTGGTGCCAGCCCACCAGAAAGTCCCTTTTCCTCCCCGTCTTCCAGCTGAGCCTCAACTCAGGGCCGAGCTCATCAGGGTGAGGTTCCCCATCCCAATCAATCCACCTCATTAAGCTGATTAGCCGAATTACCTAAGCGGAGGAGGAAGGAGAACGTGGACCTTCCTCTCCCTCAGCAACCAAGCACGTTGGTGGAGGAAGACCACGCTACGAGACAGGGTCTCCTCGAGGCGGTGGGCTGACGTTTACCTTCAAAAACGCGCAGGTCGTCGTGAAGATGTTCCTCATCCATCCCGCTAAGCTCTGCCTGGGAGGAGGATGCAGCTTTGGGCCAAGGAAGCAGTTGGTTTTTTCACCAGGATCTCCGGAACAGAGAACTTGGAAAAAAATCTCTAGGGATGTTCAGGCCAAAGGTTGAAATTTAACCAGCGGGTTTTTCAGGCTGGGTCCTATTGGTTTGTCCTCTCAAAATAGCAGCTTGGATTGCCTCCGCTTCCAATAATTCAACTGTCTGGAGGGTTTGTTTGCCTTAATTTATTTTTTTTCCCTCCAACCTTTTTGCCCTTTTTGTTTGTAACTTTTCCCCATCCCTTTGGATTAAAAAAATCCTCAAGTTTCTGAAGGTGTTTCCGCCAAGCGTGGAAGGGAGCGGGTCTGGAAAATAGGAGCCAGAGTCTCTGGTTTGGAAACCGAAGCTGAAGGCACAAGCAGCGCCCCAACAAATGCAAGAAAATAAAATGGAGCTAGTTCACGCGCTGGCCTCACTGCGAGTTTAGCCGGCTTGGTGTCTTTTATTCTGTATTTAAAACAAAAAAAAAGCTGGGCTTTGATGTCGTGTCAGCGTTAAGGCGGGGCTGGGATCTGTGAGGTCCCTTCCAACCCAAACCAGTCTCCGATTCTGTGATAAGAACTGCTCAAGTTAAAGGTTGGCAGAAAACGAAACAGAGATAAAAGAGTAGAAACCCCCTGAATTTGGGAATTGGAAGCAATAAGGGTCCAGAACGGCCCCCAGGAGCATCAGGAGGGCGAGCTGCCGTGCTACCGGGGCAGAAACCGAACTGCTGACTCAAAACGACCCTCTCCGTCCTTTATTCCTACGATTTGCCCGTGCTCACCCGCTATTTACAGCTCCCCTCCAGCTTCCAAACCCCAAAAAAAAGCCCACTTTGCGCCCCAGAAACTTGTAATTGCTGTTCTGCGTTTAGCTATTACGCGCTCTGTGGAGACAGATGATGGAAAACTGGCAAGTTGGGACCGTTGGATATTAAATTACGTCGTGCGGAGCGCTGTGCCGTCAGGCTCGCGCGCATCCCACGGCAAACATCGGGAGACCGCTTCGGTTCTCGCCGCATCGAGCTGCGCCTTGACTTTTTATTTTNACTACATGGGACAGTCTGGGAGCTCCTCTGGACACCTTCTCCTGCGGAATTAGGACCTATAGAGTCCTCTAGCCTAATTAATTACTCCTACCTGCCTAATTAATTACTCCTACTTGCCTAATTAATCAGTTCAAAGATGTCCCAGTACCTCTGGAGAGCGAGACAGCAAACAGGATGATGTTCAGCAAGAAGGAGAGGGCCAGTAGCAAGTACACCGTGAAAAAGGATCTCAGCCGCAGCTGGAAGAAGTTTCTGTCTTTAAAAGAGAAGGGAAATAAAATAAAATAAAATAAAATAAAATAAAATAAAATAAAATAAAATAAAATAAAATAAAATAAAATAAAATAAAATAAAATAAAATAAAATAAAATAAAGATGTGGAAATATTCCCCTCGGATCAGCGGGATTTTTTCATAGCTCCTCCGGTTCCGTTTATAGAAGGGTTAATAAATAACCCGGAATAGTTAACGGTTTGCTACAAAAGGCAAAATTGTGATGGTCATTCATGTTCTGACCAAGCCGGGGGGGGCTGAAAGCACCCCAAAACGGACGGCTGTCACGCGGGGCATCGCGTTAGCCCCGGCGCAGCCTTGCTGGAGGACAGGGCAGGCGATCTCGAACCGCGGAAGCAAAAGACAAAAAGAAATTATAAGCTTCCACTGTGTATTTTGGGCTGCGATGTGTTTTTAAACCCTCCTGGCCGTCTAGAAAGCCCTTTTCAAAAGGGAAGTGGTTCCCCAGACATCCTTCTCGGAGGCATCCTTCTGCCACTCGCTTTTTTTTTAGGAAAGCTCCAAGAAAAGCCTAATTTTATTCCGGTCCGGGACATTTCCAGGGCTGAACGCTCCCAGGTGTCGCTGGTCGGGCACCACCAGACCTTCAGCTTGGTGCCAGCCCACCAGAAAATCCCTTTTCCTCCCCGTCTTCCAGCTGAGCCTCAACTCAGGGCCGAGCTCATCAGGGTGAGGTTCCCCATCCCAATCAATCCACCTCATTAAGCTGATTAGCCGAATTACCTAAGCGGAGGAGGAAGGAGAACGTGGACCTTCCTCTCCCTCAGCAACCAAGCACGTTGGTGGAGGAAGACCACGCTACGAGACAGGGTCTCCTCGAGGCGGTGGGCTGACGTTTACCTTCAAAAACGCGCAGGTCGTCGTGAAGATGTTCCTCATCCATCCCGCTAAGCTCTGCCTGGGAGGAGGATGCAGCTTTGGGCCAAGGAAGCAGTTGGTTTTTTCACCAGGATCTCCGGAACAGAGAACTTGGAAAAAAATCTCTAGGGATGTTCAGGCCAAAGGTTGAAATTTAACCAGCGGGTTTTTCAGGCTGGGTCCTATTGGTTTGTCCTCTCAAAATAGCAGCTTGGATTGCCTCCGCTTCCAATAATTCAACTGTCTGGAGGGTTTGTTTGCCTTAATTTATTTTTTTTCCCTCCAACCTTTTTGCCCTTTTTGTTTGTAACTTTTCCCCATCCCTTTGGATTAAAAAAATCCTCAAGTTTCTGAAGGTGTTTCCGCCAAGCGTGGAAGGGAGCGGGTCTGGAAAATAGGAGCCAGAGTCTCTGGTTTGGAAACCGAAGCTGAAGGCACAAGCAGCGCCCCAACAAATGCAAGAAAATAAAATGGAGCTAGTTCACGCGCTGGCCTCACTGCGAGTTTAGCCGGCTTGGTGTCTTTTATTCTGTATTTAAAACAAAAAAAAAGCTGGGCTTTGATGTCGTGTCAGCGTTAAGGCGGGGCTGGGATCTGTGAGGTCCCTTCCAACCCAAACCAGTCTCCGATTCTGTGATAAGAACTGCTCAAGTTAAAGGTTGGCAGAAAACGAAACAGAGATAAAAGAGTAGAAACCCCCTGAATTTGGGAATTGGAAGCAATAAGGGTCCAGAACGGCCCCCAGGAGCATCAGGAGGGCGAGCTGCCGTGCTACCGGGGCAGAAACCGAACTGCTGACTCAAAACGACCCTCTCCGTCCTTTATTCCTACGATTTGCCCGTGCTCACCCGCTATTTACAGCTCCCCTCCAGCTTCCAAACCCCCAAAAAAAGCCCACTTTGCGCCCCAGAAACTTGTAATTGCTGTTCTGCGTTTAGCTATTACGCGCTCTGTGGAGACAGAGGATGGAAAACTGGCAAGTTGGGACCGTTGGATATTAAATTACGTCGTGCGGAGCGCTGTGCCGTCAGGCTCGCGCGCATCCCACGGCAAACATCGGGAGACCGCTTCGGTTCTCGCCGCATCGAGCTGCGCCTTGACTTTTTATTTTATTTTTTATTTTTTTTACTCTTTTTAATTTTCCCTTCGCTCGCCGAGCCCAGAGAGTGCTGGAAGTTTTAATAACGCTAATTACTCCAGCGTAAATCTCTGTGATAAACACGTGGCCGTTGTTATTAAGCCAGCAGCCTCGGGATACTTTCTGAAACAAGAGCTGTGGCGTTTTACTGTTGTTTATTTGCCCCAAAGCTACACCGGGATTGAGTACAGGAACGGAAAGGAGGTCAGGGCATGAAGACCGGCTGTTAACGAGATGCACAGGAACGAAGATTTCATCACGGCGGGGGTCACTGCCATCCAGGTCTGCCTGAAACCCAACGGCTTATTGCGTAAGCAGAACGGAGGGCAGGGGGGTGAGGTGAAAACAGAGACGGCTCGGTGTCAAAAAGCCGCCCGACTTCTTTATTTTAAAGATGAGTTCAGTTAAAACGTAAATCAAAAGCATTTTTATTCAATAAATACAATACTTGATCTGAAAACGTCCCGGCTAACGCGACGACCTAAGAAAAGCGACGTCGCAACGCTCAGCGTGGGCGTTACGGGGAGGAGGATGCGGACAATAAAAGGTGAGGAGGAAACGCGGCTGCGAAGCCAAAGGTTCGCGCGTGGCGGCCCGTTGGCTGCGCAAATGGAAGCTCCGGCTCTTTGGACCAGCCGGTCAGGAAGCCCGGCCACCAAAACCTTCCTGAGGAGCAACTTGAACTGAATTTGAAGGGAAGCAGAAGCAAGACGATATCCTGGACTGAATCCCGGGCGGATCGCCTGAGTTTCGCCAAGCGAACAGCAGCTCCGGTGCGCGGCGCCGAGGCGTTTTCTTCCCCGGTGTACGTGCAGGGCGGTTAAGCAATCGGAGTTAGACATTAACTGGAAGTCTGGGGTTTGGGCCGCCAGCTGTTTGGGGTTGTTTTTTTTNTGTGGAAATATTCCCCTCGGATCAGCGGGATTTTTTCATAGCTCCTCCGGTTCCGTTTATAGAAGGGTTAATAAATAACCCGGAATAGTTAACGGTTTGCTACAAAAGGCAAAATTGTGATGGTCATTCATGTTCTGACCAAGCCGGGGGGGGCTGAAAGCACCCCAAAACGGACGGCTGTCACGCGGGGCATCGCGTTAGCCCCGGCGCAGCCTTGCTGGAGGACAGGGCAGGCGATCTCGAACCGCGGAAGCAAAAGACAAAAAGAAATTATAAGCTTCCACTGTGTATTTTGGGCTGCGATGTGTTTTTAAACCCTCCTGGCCGTCTAGAAAGCCCTTTTCAAAAGGGAAGTGGTTCCCCAGACATCCTTCTCGGAGGCATCCTTCTGCCACTCGCTTTTTTTTTAGGAAAGCTCCAAGAAAAGCCTAATTTTATTCCGGTCCGGGACATTTCCAGGGCTGAACGCTCCCAGGTGTCGCTGGTCGGGCACCACCAGACCTTCAGCTTGGTGCCAGCCCACCAGAAAGTCCCTTTTCCTCCCCGTCTTCCAGCTGAGCCTCAACTCAGGGCCGAGCTCATCAGGGTGAGGTTCCCCATCCCAATCAATCCACCTCATTAAGCTGATTAGCCGAATTACCTAAGCGGAGGAGGAAGGAGAACGTGGACCTTCCTCTCCCTCAGCAACCAAGCACGTTGGTGGAGGAAGACCACGCTACGAGACAGGGTCTCCTCGAGGCGGTGGGCTGACGTTTACCTTCAAAAACGCGCAGGTCGTCGTGAAGATGTTCCTCATCCATCCCGCTAAGCTCTGCCTGGGAGGAGGATGCAGCTTTGGGCCAAGGAAGCAGTTGGTTTTTTCACCAGGATCTCCGGAACAGAGAACTTGGAAAAAAATCTCTAGGGATGTTCAGGCCAAAGGTTGAAATTTAACCAGCGGGTTTTTCAGGCTGGGTCCTATTGGTTTGTCCTCTCAAAATAGCAGCTTGGATTGCCTCCGCTTCCAATAATTCAACTGTCTGGAGGGTTTGTTTGCCTTAATTTATTTTTTTTCNAGGAGGATGCAGCTTTGGGCCAAGGAAGCAGTTGGTTTTTTCACCAGGATCTCCGGAACAGAGAACTTGGAAAAAAATCTCTAGGGATGTTCAGGCCAAAGGTTGAAATTTAACCAGCGGGTTTTTCAGGCTGGGTCCTATTGGTTTGTCCTCTCAAAATAGCAGCTTGGATTGCCTCCGCTTCCAATAATTCAACTGTCTGGAGGGTTTGTTTGCCTTAATTTATTTTTTTTCCCTCCAAACCTTTTTGCCCTTTTTGTTTGTAACTTTTCCCCATCCCTTTGGATTAAAAAAATCCTCAAGTTTCTGAAGGTGTTTCCGCCAAGCGTGGAAGGGAGCGGGTCTGGAAAATAGGAGCCAGAGTCTCTGGTTTGGAAACCGAAGCTGAAGGCACAAGCAGCGCCCCAACAAATGCAAGAAAATAAAATGGAGCTAGTTCACGCGCTGGCCTCACTGCGAGTTTAGCCGGCTTGGTGTCTTTTATTCTGTATTTAAAACAAAAAAAAAGCTGGGCTTTGATGTCGTGTCAGCGTTAAGGCGGGGCTGGGATCTGTGAGGTCCCTTCCAACCCAAACCAGTCTCCGATTCTGTGATAAGAACTGCTCAAGTTAAAGGTTGGCAGAAAACGAAACAGAGATAAAAGAGTAGAAACCCCCTGAATTTGGGAATTGGAAGCAATAAGGGTCCAGAACGGCCCCCAGGAGCATCAGGAGGGCGAGCTGCCGTGCTACCGGGGCAGAAACCGAACTGCTGACTCAAAACGACCCTCTCCGTCCTTTATTCCTACGATTTGCCCGTGCTCACCCGCTATTTACAGCTCCCCTCCAGCTTCCAAACCCCCAAAAAAAGCCCACTTTGCGCCCCAGAAACTTGTAATTGCTGTTCTGCGTTTAGCTATTACGCGCTCTGTGGAGACAGATGATGGAAAACTGGCAAGTTGGGACCGTTGGATATTAAATTACGTCGTGCGGAGCGCTGTGCCGTCAGGCTCGCGCGCATCCCACGGCAAACATCGGGAGACCGCTTCGGTTCTCGCCGCATCGAGCTGCGCCTTGACTTTTTATTTTATTTTTTATTTTTTTTACTCTTTTTAATTTTCCCTTCGCTCGCCGAGCCCAGAGAGTGCTGGAAGTTTTAATAACGCTAATTACTCCAGCGTAAATCTCTGTGATAAACACGTGGCCGTTGTTATTAAGCCAGCAGCCTCAGGATACTTTCCGAAACAAGAGCTGTGGCGTTTTACTGTTGTTTATTTGCCCCAAAGCTACACCGGGATTGAGTACAGGAACGGAAAGGAGGTCAGGGCATGAAGACCGGCTGTTAACGAGATGCACAGGAACGAAGATTTCATCACGGCGGGGGTCACTGCCATCCAGGTCTGCCTGAAACCCAACGGCTTATTGCGTAAGCAGAACGGAGGGCAGGGGGGTGAGGTGAAAACAGAGACGGCTCGGTGTCAAAAAGCCGCCCGACTTCTTTATTTTAAAGATGAGTTCAGTTAAAACGTAAATCAAAAGCATTTTTATTCAATAAATACAATACTTGATCTGAAAACGTCCCGGCTAACGCGACGACCTAAGAAAAGCGACGTCGCAACGCTCAGCGTGGGCGTTACGGGGAGGAGGATGCGGACAATAAAAGGTGAGGAGGAAACGCGGCTGCGAAGCCAAAGGTTCGCGCGTGGCGGCCCGTTGGCTGCGCAAATGGAAGCTCCGGCTCTTTGGACCAGCCGGTCAGGAAGCCCGGCCACCAAAACCTTCCTGAGGAGCAACTTGAACTGAATTTGAAGGGAAGCAGAAGCAAGACGATATCCTGGACTGAATCCCGGGCGGATCGCCTGAGTTTCGCCAAGCGAACAGCAGCTCCGGTGCGCGGCGCCGAGGCGTTTTCTTCCCCGGTGTACGTGCAGGGCGGTTAAGCAATCGGAGTTAGACATTAACTGGAAGTCTGGGGTTTGGGCCGCCAGCTGTTTGGGGTTGTTTTTTTTCAGCGGCAGGAGGGCGCCTCGCTTTGCTCTTTGAATTCTGCGCTCAGTAAACTGCTGATGTTCAGCGGCGGGGGGAAGAGGAGCAGCCAGAGGTTAAAAACTCGTAAGCTCAGACGGTCTCTGGGTGGGGTTCCCGAGGGCTGGGTGCTCCACAGCTCTCCTGCTCCCCCCCGATCCCCAGAAAAGAGGGGGATCCTACCCAAAACAAGCTCCCGACCAACCGTTTTACATCACGTATTTGCCGGTTTAGCCCCAGTAAAAATTCTGCGCTAAAAATACATAGAGCAGCTCGCAGAAAAATGAGGCTTTATCTAAAAAGGAGGCACTCGCGGCGTAGAAAATGAACGGCAAGAGCCCTGCTGCTTCGGGCCCTGCGTCAAGGAGCGTGCGATACGCTGCAGTGGGGCAAACTCGCCTGAATTTTATCGATTACTTCATCTTCTAAGTGAGCCCCACCTAATCTGAGGTTCCTGAGCTGGGGCAGCGCTCGACACAAAGCAATAACGGCACCGGGGGAAATCTTATCGCAGAGGTCGAGGCCCAGCGTCTCCAGGTGCCGCAGGGTTGCTACGCCGGCCAGACCCGCGTCCGTCAAGGAGGAAGCGCTGCTGATCTCCAGGAACCGGAGGTGTTTCACGTGGCGCCCGATGAAACCCACAGCGGCGTCACCGATGACGCAACGGCGCAGCACGAGGCGCTCCAGCTCTTCCAGGTGCGGAGCCGCGCTCTGAATCCCCGTATCTGTTACGCGGTAGGTGCCGGAAAGGCTCAGCATCTTCAGGCGGCTCTGGGAGGAGACGTTCAGCAGATGGCGATCGGAAAAAGCAGGGACGTTGCGGACAACGAGGTGCCGCAGCTGAGGCAAGGCCGTGGCGGCGGAGCCACAGAACCAGGCGGTGGGAATTTCGCAGCAACTCAGCTCCAGCGCGGTGAGGGAAAGGGGAATGCTCTCGTAGGGGACGGGGCGGAGATCCGTCTCTGCCAGGCACAGCCGCTGGAGCTGGGGACACCGTTTCCCGAGAGCGACCAGCAACGCCGGGGAGAGGAGTCGCCGCTTGTCGCCGGAGCAGAGCGTGCCGC
>VXBL01009191.1:147625-160464 GCA_013400195.1 Aramus guarauna
GCCCCGCGGGGGGGGGGGGGGGGGGGGGGGGGGGGGGGGGCAGCCCCGGGTCCCCTCTCTGTGGTCCCCGGGGATGGATGGCAGGGGGGATGCCGGGGTCCCCTACTCCATGCCCAGGACCCCACCCTGCCCTCGCAGCAACCCTCCCCCGGGGGACGGAGCCTTCCTGGTGCCCCCCGATTTGTGCCCTGGAGACACGGTGATGGGTCCCCAGGGTGGGGACAGCTCTCTGGGACTTGGCGGGGGCTGAGGGGCCGGCAGCGGGCGCGTGCCCAAGCCAAATCGCCACGTACAACGGCCTCGCACGCCCTCGTGCAAGTAGGGGCACGAGGCTGGCAGCCTCAGGGTACCATGAACCCCAGTTTGGGGGGGGCGCGGCCCCCCAGCCACCCCGCAAAAGCTGCCCCGTTTCCATGGAAATTGGCAAGGATTCGGGGTGGGAGACGACTTCGATACAGTCGGTTTATCGTACAGTAACCGCACCAGCACCGGGGCTGAGCCCGGCGCGTGGCCTCAGCCCCGTCCCCACCTCCCCACGTCCCCTCTGCCGCGTGGGACGGGCTCTGCCGTGAGCTGGGGGGACAGGGGGGCTCCCCCGGCCTCCCGCTCCCCTCGCAAGAGGGAGCAGAGCATTTGGGGGGTGAAGGAGGAGGTTTAACACCCACCACCTCGTGTGTCCCCCCACACACACCGGGTCGTGCCCTGGCCTGGGATGGGGACACCAGCTCAGCGGCAGACGGGGAGGGGGCCGGATCCAGGCGCGCGCGGTGCCCGCAGGCGGGGGAACGGGGCTCGCGGCGTTGCCGTGCCGAGGACACGTCCAGTGCTTCACTAAGGGGGCTCTCGGGGAGCGTTGTAGCACCACGGGGAGGGGGCTGGCTCGAACCCCCTCCCGACAGTCTGGGGTGCCCTGCTCCAGCTTCCCCCCCCTCGCAGGGAGCCGGCAGTATAAATAAGGGGGGGCCGTGCGGGCAGAAGGGGACGGCACTGCGGCGGCTCCGAGTCCTGAGTATGCCAGAGCAGGCCCTGGGGCACTGTCCCTGGTGCGGGGGGGAGCGGAGACACCCCCCCAAGCCGTCCCTCCCCACACGCTGGTCCGCGGTCGCGCTCAGCCCATGAAGCAGACGGGGCCCAGCTCGAAGCCGAATTTCTGGTTGGCATCTCCGAAGTCGACGACGGCCACGTCCGTCAGGGGAAGCTGCTCGACGCGGGACGAGGTCACCTCCAGCACCGTCCGCTCCTGGCCACGGCGTCCCTGCGGGAAGGTGGCAAACGTGGCACACGGGGTGGCCGGGGACGCGGCGTGCGGGAAGAGCGACGGGGATGTAGGAGGTGGGAAGGAGACCGGGGGTCCTCGCAGCTCGGGGACGAACCTGGCAGCCATCGTGGAGGGCACGGATGGGGGCGGACGGGTGGTTCTGCCCCAATTCCTCCTCGTTGGCCCCGCGGAAACGCAGGGCGCGGGCAAAGGTGCCGGCGCCGGCGTCGTACCAGGCAGCGGCGTGCTGGCAGTTCAGCGTGAAGTTCTGGCGGGCGCTGGCGCTCAGGAGACGCAGGAAGGTGAGTTGGGTCACGGGCACGGCGTTCCCGTCCGCGTCCACGTAGGAGAACTGGGGAGAGGGGAGGATGGGGTGACGCCACACAGGGGGTCCGCCTTTCCCCCCCCACCCCAGCACGAGGAGCCCGCCGCACGCTCCCACCTTCTTGCCCCTTTTGAAGGTGCTGTACCACGTTCCCGGCTTCTCCCTGCTCCAGGCGGCCAGTCGGACCTGGGGGAGACAGAAACGGTGTCGGGGGCGTCCCCGACCCCCGGCCCCGCAAAGCATGGGGAAAAGCGAACCCCAATCTGCCCCCATCGTGCCCCCAAGTTTTCCAGCGCTGGGACAGCTGGTGGGGGGGGGACTTTCAGACACCCAGATTCTCTCTGCCCCCGTTGGAACTCACAGACTCAAACTTCTTATCGGGGAAAAGACAGGTCTCGCCGCCGGCTGTGAAGTTGCAGAAAACCCGGAAGGCGTCTCGGGAGCAGCCCTGGTTGGGGTCGACCCAGTACTCACCTGGGAAGGACAGACAGACGGAGAGACGGTCCGGCTCCTGCTGCCTCTGGCCGAGGCATGAAATGCCGCACGGCATGATGGAAAGCGCTCCCCCCATCCCTCGGAGGGGGTTTTGGTGTCCCTTCTCCCTCAAACCAGCCCCCCAAAACCTCACCGTCCTGGAGGTGCGGGTGGCAAAGCTGCAGCTCCCTGCAGACGCGTGCGGGGCTCTCAGGGGTGCCCAGGGGCCGTCTCAGCTGCTCCACCTCGGTGCGCAGGGAGCTGAGCGATGCGTACACCTCCTCCAGCCCCTTGTAATCCGGGGGGGCTCCCAGCTCCCCCAGAACTCCTTCGGTCGCCCGCCGGTGCCTCCTGCTTCGGCTCGAGGGCAGCGGCTCGAGCAGCTCAGCCGGGAGGCCCTGGGACAGAGAGGGATGAAGGGGTGAGAGCAGCAGATGTGGGGACAGATGGCAGGATGGGGGGGTCTGGGGACACCAGAGCCCCCCTGGGAAGGGACAGATAGGAAGCGGTGTCTGTTCAGAGCATCCCTTACTCACCGGAGGTCCTGGGGGGCCAGGGGGGCCTGTGTCACCTCGGGGACCCAAAGCACCCTGCAAAAGAAGAGAACTCAGCACCGCGGCACTCACTCCCTGCTATGGGCCCCGGGTTCTCCCCTGTCCCCCCCACCCCGGGTCCCCATCCCTCCCCGGCACTCACCGGTGAGCCTTTGGAGCCCTTCTGGCCCAAGGGTCCCTGCGGGGAAGAGAAGAGAGGAGAGGGACACTGGCCGGGCACACGATAATCCCGTGGCAGCTGCCTGCCCCCGGCTCCTCCCTGGGGCTCAGGCTCCCCCCTGCCCCTCTCACCCTCCTGGAGATGAAGCGCCCGGGGGTCTGCAGGGGAGTTAGGGGGAAGCAGCAGACCCTCGGTGAACTCACGCAGCGCAGGCAGCTACTCACCGAGAGCCCAGGGGGGCCGGGGGGGCCAGTGGGCCCAGCGGGTCCAGCCAGACCCTGTGGGTACAGACAGCATCAGCCGTGCTCAAGGGGGCTGTGCCCTGGCCCCCCCCATACCTTGTGTCCCCCCATGATCACCCAGCCCCCCAGCTCAGGGGAGACCCCAAATACTCACAGGGTCTCCTTTAGGTCCCGGGGGACCCTGGATGCCCGGGAGCCCCTGGTCTCCTTTCTCCCCCATCTCTCCTGGGGGTCCAATGAGCCCGATCAGTCCAGCGTGGCCCTGAGGGTGAAGGGCAGCGTCAGGCAACCCCCCTCCCCGACGAGGGGGGCTTGGGGATGAGTCTGGGGTGAGGGACCCCAGCTCCTGCGTGACCGTCACCTCGTCTCACCTTATCTCCCTTGTGGCCAGGGTCTCCCTTGAGGCCAGGCAAACCCATGGGACCCTGCGAGAGGCCAAGCGGGTGTCACGTACCCTGGGCCGTGCCCAGCTCGGATCACCCATGCCCAGGGCTTGCTCACCCTGACTTACCAGGGGGCCGGGTGGTCCTGCTTGTCCTGGAGCCCCGAGCAAGCCTTGTTCACCCTGGAAGGGACTCGGTGTGAGAGAGGGGCCTGAGGCTGAGCCCCCCCAAAACACCCCTCCAAGCTGCAACCCCCCTTCAGGCTGCTTCGGGGCCGGGGCTTTGGGGACATGGGTGGCCCCGTATCGGCACGGGAAGATCCTGCCCGCAGCTCCCGACTCACGGCAGGGCCGGGGATCCCACGCAGTCCTTCGGAGCCTGGCCGTCCCGGTGGCCCCTGTGCCCCCACGGGGCCCGTCTTCCCAGGTGGCCCCTCAGTGCCGGGTTGTCCCTGGGGACAGGAGGACAGACAGACCCCTCGGGACACAGCCCCACCTCTCCAAGGGGGGGGATTCTGGTCCTGCCCCGGGCTGGTGGAGGCTTCTGGAGGGGTTTGGGAAGCCCTGGGGTGTACTGGCCACCACTCACCTTGGCACCCTTCTCACCCTGACGGCCCTCGCGCCCCATCGGTCCCACGGGCCCCTAGGCGAGGAGACGGAGACATCGGGAGCTGCGCGCTGTCCCAGGCCAGCCCCGCTTGCAGTCCCACTTCACCCCACGCTGTCCCTCCCCATCTCACCCTCGCCCTTCCCCTACTCACCCTCCGTCCGGGGGGACCGGGGGGACCTGGCTCCCCCGAAGCACCTGGTGGACCCTGAAATGAACCCAGTGGGAATTTGGGGTGAGGGGAGAGTCCCACAACCGGGAGCGGGGGAAGCATGGAGGATGAGGGATGCATAAGAGTCCTGGGAAGCAGCACGGCTCCGCTACAGCCCCTCGAGTCCCCCAGCCCAGGGTGGTCCTGCTGGGAATACAACCCCCCTTTTGCGGCCATGACACCCCCAGCTGCCCCACTCACCGGCAGCCCGGGGTCCCCGCTGTCACCCTTCTCTCCAGCAGCTCCATCCAGACCCTGTGACACAGGGGAGGGTGAGCACTCACCTAGCCAAGCCCCTCCAGCCCACCCCCGGACTGTCAGGACACCAGGCAGCACCGACAAGGAGGAGCGGGGGGAGAACCACAGTGTCCTGGCACCTGCCAACCCCACCGTCACCCCAGGGTGACAGCAGCAAGGCAGCGGGTGACACCGGAGCACTGTGGGGGACGTAGGGGGTGGCTCCAGCCCTGGGGAAGCCCCAGGAATGGGGTTGCTTCTGCTCTGCAACCCCTCTAAGGGGTGAGCAGGGGCTACTCACCGGCACACCGGGGTCTCCAGGGGGGCCGGGATCACCAGGGAAGCCGTTGGGACCCTGCAGAGAGAGGGGGACACAAGCGTGGGACTGGGAGGGAGCCCCAGACCTTCTGCACGCTGGGAAAGCAGAGGCAGGGACAGGGATTAGTGCCTGCAGGGTTAGCGGGGGGACGTGGGGGCTGAGGGCAGCGTCCCCCTCCTCCTCCCCTTACCAGGTTGCCTTTGGCTCCATCCTCTCCTGGGGGGCCCTTCTTGCCAGGGGGTCCAGCTGCTCCCGACTGCCCTGCGTCTCCCTTCTCCCCCACATCTCCTTTCACACCCTGCGGAGGGACAGGGAGGGTCATGTTAGAGCCAGGGAAGGGGCAGCTGGGGCAGTAAAATGTACACCAGGGAGTTCTGCCTGTGCTTTGTGTGGGCAGCAAGAGCAGGATCCGGCTCCCGCTCTCCTTGCCTTGCCCCTGAAAGACACCCCGTTCCCCTCTGCGATACTCACGGGTGGTCCGGGCTCCCCCGGGGCTCCAGGATCTCCTGCTTCACCCAGCTCACCCTGGGTGAGAGAAAAGCAACGGGGCAGATGCTGCTGGGTGCTGGGTGGTGCAGGCAGCTCTCCCCAGCCCCAGCACCCATACTGAGACCCACGCCGCTCTCCCAAACGCAGCCTTACCTTTTCTCCCACGGCACCTGGCTGTCCCACACCACCCGGCATTCCCTGGGGACCCTAAAGGCAAGAGGATGGGGTGTACCCACGTTGGGGGTGGCCCCTGTCCCCAGCCACCCCCGCTGGGCCCCCCAGGGCTGTACTCACCTCAGCACCGCTGGGTCCCTGCGGCCCACGGGGTCCTGGCGCGCCAGGAGGGCCCTGTGGGGGGCACAGAGGGGGGTCAGGCTGCAAAGGGCAGCTGAGCTGTTTGGCTCCCACGGGAGAGGGAGACGTGGGAAGGTGGAGAGGGGGCAGAAGAGGGTGGAGGGGGAGCGGTGGGCGCGCACGGCTGCAGGGTTTCCTTACCATGGGGCCGACGTCTCCGTTCTCACCCTTCTCGCCCGGTGGGCCCGGCATGCCCTGTGAGGATCCTGGGTTAGTCTGGGGGGGTCCGGAAGCCCCTCGAGCAAAGCAGAGGGTGCCCTGGCCCAGGCAGGCTGCACAGAGCCCAGAGCCGTGTGTCCCTTGTCCCCCCCCCAGCCCAGCAGACCCAAGCCCACCTCTCTCTGCTCCTTACCTGCAGGCCAGGGGGGCCGCTCAGGCCAAGGTGACCCCGCGATCCCTCATCTCCTTTCTGTCCAAACATCCCCTGCTGCCCACGGCGCCCCGGCTCCCCGTCTGCTCCCTGCGAAGGGAAAGGTTGGGGTCAGCATCGCCTGCCCCCCAGAGACCCCAATGTGTGGGGTGAAAGGGCTGGGAAGGGAACCAAGAGGGGAGGAAGGGTTCAGTCGAGGGAACGAACGGGTTGGGAAGGGTGCTCGGCAGCTACTCACTGCGGAGCCAGGGTGCCCGATGGGCCCCTGGATTCCTGTCGGTCCTGGGGGGCCCTGTGGGACAGAAGCACCCACACAGGGTCAGGGAAGCTCCCAAACATCTCCCGCCTCGCTGCTCCCACCTCCCCCACTCCCGGAGCTGCTCTGCCCCTCGGAGAACCCCCCCTCCCTGGGCAGAGCAGCCCCTCGGCACTCACCGCCTCGCCCTTGTCGCCTTTGCTGCCCTTCTGACCGGGAAGCCCCATCTCGCCCTGCCGCAAAGGGAAGACGGTGAGAGCCCGCAGCCGGCGAGAGACGGCAAGGAGGGAGCGCCGGCAGCCAGGGAAAGCTGCCATGGCTGGGGAGCCACAGCCAAGGAAATCCCAGCACCGGGGAAACCTGCCACCACCTGGGAAGCAGTGCCAAGGAAACCTGCCAGGACCAACAGCCCCGCTGCCACCCAGGGAATCCCCGCTCCCGGGAAGCCATAGGGGAAACCTGCCCCATCCTGGAGGTCCCCCAGCCCTGGGACGTGCCCTCTGCAAGGGGCTGTGTCCCCAGCGCCTATCCCGGGGTATGTTCCCTGTGCTGTCGGTAGCTAAGTGCAAAGGAACCATTGCTGGAGGTGCTGACTTGCATCCCCCCGACTTACCTTGTCCCCATCTTCTCCGGCAGGGCCAGGGGGTCCACCCAGACCGGGCAGCCCCACGGGGCCCTGGATCCCATCGTGCCCGGCCGGACCCATGGGACCCCGCTCACCCTGCGGGCAGGAAGGGGAAAGGGCTGAGAGCAGGGCTGGCTGGGACCCACGGGAGACGCAGCGTGTCCCAGCCCTGCCCCACACCTCCTGCTTCACCCCACACACCCTCTTGCACCTACCGGGGAGCCCTTCTCGCCAATGGGACCGGAGGGGCCCTGTGCACCCCCCCGGCCCGGCAGCCCAATGCCTCCAGCAGCACCCGTGGGGCCTCGCTCTCCAGGGGAACCCTGCAGAGAAGAGAGAGGTGGGGTGGAGGGAAGAAGGCCCTGGCAGTCTTCCTCCTCTCCAAAGAAACCTTTTTCTTTATCAACTAGAATTTTAAGCAGAGCGGTAAAATTGCTCCCCACGGAGTATATATATTCTAAGGGAAATGCCAAAACTCCAGACAACCCCTCAAATGTCATGATGCTTTGCACTCACCGTGGGGCCAGGAGGACCAGGGGGACCTTCCCCACCCTTCAAGCCAGGTGGACCCTGTATGTGGGCAGGGAGGAGGGTTAGAAAGGACCCTACTCCCCTCTCCCAGGACCGTAACAGGCTGTTTCCAGGCTTGGGACAGCACTGACCGTCTCTCCAGGTGCCCCCCGTGTGCCGGGAAAGCCGTGGATGCCTGGGGGGCCGTTCTCACCAGGGATGCCAGCAGGGCCAGGGTCACCCTGCAAGGTGGAGGGGAGTAGCAGAGAGCCGGGAAGAGCTCAGAGGGGTCCCAGCCCTGCCGGGCTCAGGCTTGTGGTGGTCTGGGTGAGCGGTCAGACCCCAGCATGGCTCCTACCTTGGCTCCTTCTCGGCCAGCAGCTCCGGGCAGGCCCTGTTCCCCAGGGGGGCCAGGGGGGCCTGGGTGCCCCCTCTCTCCCACAGGCCCCGTCTCGCCTGATTTACCCTGTGGGGAGAGAGCAGGGTGAGCACCTGGGGGTCCCTCCATCCCACCAGGCTCGCTTCAACACAAACCCCTCCTGCCTCCCTCCCCAGCACCCACCTGGGGTCCCACCACCCCTGTGGGGCCGGGGGGGCCAGTTTTACCATGAAACCCCTGCAAAGGAGAGGAGAGAGGTGTTAATGCAGGGTATTGCCAGGTGTGCATCCCCCCCCCAGGAAAGAGCGGCAGGGGACCCACCGGCTCGCCACGCTGTCCCGGGTGTCCTGGCAAGCCATCCTTCCCGGCGGGACCCTGGGCAGGAGCAGAGGTAACGGGGTGGGGGATATGGACTGCGTAGCTGGGCTCCCCCCTCCACCGCCTGCACCCCACGGGGCGCAGCGAGAGGAGGACGTGCCTGCCCGACTCTGCCCCCCACATTGTCTCAAGCACAGGCAGGATCAGGGCAGGACCACGCACAGACATCACCACTTACGGGGGGACCTTTCGTGCCCGGGAAGCCGTTGGGGCCCTGCGGACCTTGGGGACCCTGTGGGAGGGAAAGAAAACCCAGGGTCAGCGGCAGAGGGGCTTTCCCCACGGCCCCACAGCACCCACTCTCCCCATGCCCAGCACCCTGCTTTCTCCATGCTTGGTCCCTTCCTGGGGTGCCTTTTCAGGGGCACACCACCTCCACTGTGCATCAACCACCCCCCCACTCACCTTCTCTCCCACCGCGCCGGGGGCCCCATCATGGCCAGGATCTCCCTGGGGAGACAGAAATGGGCTGAGAACAACAGCCCCAACCCACTGCCCCACATCAGACCCACTGCCAGGACCCATGGCCAAGGGGTCCTGAGCACAGCGGGGAGATGGGGATGTGGGGGACAGCAGGGAACCCACGGCCAGGCTCCCCCCTACCTTTGGGCCGGGTTTCCCTGTGGGACCGGGCAGACCTCGTTCCCCTTGGAGACCCTGCGCAGGCAGGAGGCAAACAGCAGGGTGAGAAGATGTGGGGCAGGGAGTGGGGTGAGGAGAGGGGAGACGGGGCTGGAACTGGGGGGACAGGGCAGGGAGAGGGGCTGGGAGCGGGGTGGGGAGCTCGGGGACCGGGATGGGCTTGGGGCAGGGAGCGGGGAGGGACATGGCTGGCCCCAGAGTGGTTCCCATGGGATACAGGAGGAAGTTTGGGGTCTGGTCGCCGTGGGTTACAGTGGTCCCCAGGGTCTGGTTGCCGTGGGAAACGACCGGCTCCAGCCTAATTGCATGGGATACTGGCAGGCTGCAGAGCCGGTTGCTGTGGGATACGGCAGACCCCAGGCTCTGTTGCCACGGGTTACAGCAGGCCCTGGGATGGTTGCCGTGGGATACAAACCACCCGGGAATGGTTGTGGTGGGATATAGCTAGCCCTGCTATGGTCACCAGCCACAGCACAGGGGGCTGCGGTTACTCACCGGGGGCCCTCGCTGTCCTGTCTGCCCAGCCTGGCCGGCCTTGCCCTGCATGGAAAGAGGAGGTAGTGGGGTGAGCAGCACACGGGGCAGCCCCCCACTCACCCACGCTCCCCCCACGTGCCCGATGAGGGGATGGAGCGAGCCCAAGCACGTTTGCAAGAGGGCACGTAGAACGGGAACAGACAGGACTGGTGGTCCGAGTCTCTCCCCTGGCTCTGAGCTCAGCACAGCCCCTCTCTGGGTCAGAGCAGGATGTGGGGGACAGGCAACGGCCTGGTGGGGTGGGACAGGGCTGACTCACCCTCTTGCCTTTCTCTCCTGCCAGCCCCATGGGACCCTGGAAGCCAGTGGAGCCCTAAGGAGAGAGGGAACAAGTGACAGCCCAGGGCCGACAAGGCACCTGGGGTCCCAGGGACACCCCAAAGGCTCCCCTGCACTCACCTTGGGGCCCTGGCGCCCAGGATAGCCCGGGAGACCCGGCACTCCCAGCTTGCCCTGCAAGGAGAGAGCAGAGCTGAGCCGCAGGCTACGAGGGACGCGGAGATGGGGACGCAGGGACATGGGGCTCCCCTCACCTTTTCACCTGCGGGGCCAGGAGCGCCTGGTTCCCCCATGGGACCCGTCTGCCCCTTCAGCCCCTCGGGGCCGTCCTCACCGCGGGGGCCCAGCAGGCCCTGATCACCCTGGAATGGAAATGTGGAGGTGCGGGGAGCATGCTGCTGGCGGGGGGGACACGACAGGGCTGCTCCCTCTGGTCCCCCCAGACAGAGTTGTGTGTCCCCCTTGGCTCCATCTCCTCACCACATGACCCCGAATCCTGCAGCCAGCCGGCAAAACCCCACGGGCCTTCGCAGCACCCGCAGCCACCCCACACAGCCCTGACGAGGAGACCCCCACCGACTGCACCCCGGGACCCCACTTACCCTGTCGCCCTTGGGGCCCATGTCCCCCTTAAAGCCGGGGAATCCATCTTCTCCCTGAACAAGAGGTATGTTTGGGGGGGCTGAGACTGCATTAGCTCTGGTGTAAACCCCAGATGGGATCACAGTGTGGGGCTGAGCCCCAAATCCCAACACAGAGGGGCTGGCCCCAGCTGCAGCCCAGGTGTCCCCCCACCCACAGCTCTCTTGGGGCAGGGACAAGTGCCCCCCAACACTAGGGACCCACAAACAAGGACCCCCATCCCCTGCTGCCCCCTCTCCCTGACATTTCTTACCTTCTCCCCTTTGCTGCCCTTCAGGCCCCGCACGCCAAAAGCTCCCTGCAGAGATACAGACGGGTTGGAGGGAGGAGCCCAGCCGGGGGGACACCGCCTGGCCCCCCCATCACACTTCGGCAGAAGGGGAGACCGTGCTTACCTTGACCCCACGGGGTCCTGGGTAGCCGACGGGACCAGGGGCACCCACAGGGCCCTGGGGACAGACAGAGAGTCAGCAAAAATGGGACCCCTCCCCTTGGAAAGTGGACCCTATTCCCCCATCCCAGGGCATGACGGGGGGGTCAGCCCCTTACCTGGAGGCCCTTCTCTCCAGCTGGCCCTTCTCGGCCGGGGTGACCCTGCAGAGACATGCAAGAGGTGAGCCCCGAGCCAGGACGGTGACACTGTCCTTTGTCCCCGCTCCGCCGGGAATCGGAGTGACCCCACAGCCCCTTGCCGGTACTCACCGGTGGCCCGTCCGCCCCAGCCACACCCTGGATTCCTGGCTTCCCCGGCGGGCCCTGGGCGAGAGGAGGATGTGTGGGGATGCAGAGGGATGGGGGTCACCCCTGAGGCTCCCCACCACCCACTCAGAACTGGGGCAGCTCTGGACAGCCCCCATCCACACTGGGTCCTGACTCACCTTGTCCCCTGGCAGCCCAACAGGGCCCTGGGGGCCAGGAAGACCCTGCGAGAGAACAAACCGGGGTGCTGGGAAGGGACTGAGGGAGCCCTCAAGCCCCCAGCCCTGTGGGAACACCCCCATCACCTCCACGTACCTGCGGACCGGGGTTGCCTTGTTGTCCCGGGGGTCCCGGCTCCCCATGGATTCCCTGGGGGAAGAGGTGGGGGCAGAAAAAGTCCATCAGCACAGCAGGAAACCAAACCCAGGTTTCTCGCTGGCTAATTCGGGCTGGGTGCTCCCAGGAGCACCCCGATAACACCCACCACATTGCCTTTGGGCCCCGGTGCTCCATCGATGCCGCTAGCACCCTGCGGAGGAAGGAGGGAGGGTCAGGGCGATGCTGCGCCCCAAGGTGATGCCGCGCCAAGGACAATGCTGTGCCCAGGCCGGCGGGTGACAGACAAATTCCCCTTGGTGTGAGGTGGGGACAGACAGACAGACAGACAGGCAGGCAGGCAGGAGCGGTGTCTCATACCGGTGGTCCCGGGGGCCCAGGGGAGCCGCGTGAGCCGATCAGGCCTCGCATACCCTGGGGCAAGGGCAGAAGGGTCAGTGGGAGCTCAGACGGCAGCATGGACCCAAGCACCCCATATTCCCAGGGGTGAGGGGGTCCAGCACCCAAATCTCTCCTCCAAAAAGCCACAGGGAGGAAGCCGGGGGCCAAGCTTGCCCCCCACTGCTCCTGCGGCTGGGGGTGAAGCCGGGCCAGGCTCCTGGTGTGGGCAGCAGGTACTTACAGGTTCCCCAGGTTGCCCCCGAGGTCCTGGGAGGCCGTCCGAGCCCTAGAGAGGACAGAGCGGAGCTGAGCACATCCCACCAACACCAGCAGGGCCTGATCCTTCCCCATGCCTCCCCACACTCCTCACCTTGGCGCCTTTCTCCCCAGGGGGGCCCGCTGGTCCTGGCTTCCCCGCGTCACCCTGCCAAAGAGAGAGGGTGAGGGTGCACGCGGGTGGCGGTGGCAGGAGGGGACACGGCGCGGTCCCACTTACCCTGTGGCCCTTCTCGCCCGGCAGCCCCGGCAGCCCATCAAAGCCCCTGTCACCCTGTGGGGTAGGACAAGTGTCAGGCTGAGCCCACGTCCCCCCACCACCACACCAGGACCTGGGGTGTCCTGGCCCCCCACCCATCGCCAGCACCCCCAGCAGCACTAATACCACCACCCCACAAGCACAAGACCTTGGGTCCGGTTTCCCCCGGGAGACCCCTGGCACCATCCGCTCCAGCACGACCCTGCAAGACAAGTTGAGGGGGTGGGAAAGGGCCCGAGGCTTGGGATGAGGGACCAGGACATTTGGGGGAGGCAAAACCTGAACCCCCAGTGCTCACCCGTCTGCCCAGCTTCCCCGGTGGCCCCGGCGGCCCCTGCATTCCCCGGGGACCCTGATGGAGAAGAGGGGAAGGAATCGGGGCTGGGCCTGCCTGCAGCCTGCCAGCCCCCTGCCAGGGGCACAACCCTCGCACAGCCCAGTCAAGTGAGACTCACCCGCGGGCCGGTGTCCCCCGCGTCTCCTTTCAGGCCTGGGTGGCCAGGTAGACCCTACAAAAACAATAAAGCGTGAAGACCCCACCACGAGGGTTTGCTCCATGCGGAGATGTGCTTGACAAGGCGGGTCTGAGAGGGGTGGACACCCTGCAGAGGTACTCACCAGCGGTCCCGGGCGGCCGGTCAGCCCCATGGGACCCGGG
>VXBL01009191.1:179878-194668 GCA_013400195.1 Aramus guarauna
AACAAAACAAAACCAAAAATCAAATAAAACAAACAAAAAAAAAAAGGGGTTAAAAATAAATCAGTGCATGTTTGGGAGTCCTGGTGCCGGAGGAGAGGCCACGCGTCAGTTGGTGGTTTCCATGGTCTCCATCTTCTCCAGGGCGCTGGTCTCTGGGGACAGAGGAGGGGGTGATGCCACCATACCCCAAACCCAGGGAGGGGGCAGGATAGGTCCTGCGGCCCCTCCCTGCCCCAAACCAGAACCCCTCGAGGGTGGGCTGAGGCCAGGGACGGTGTATCCAACCCCTCCGCCCGCAGCACAAGGCGGGGGAACGGCAGCGTCTCTCAGCACGGGACCTACCCGCCATGTCTTCTCTCAACTTCGCCAACACACACGACTTGATCTCCAGCCCGATGGCTTTGGCTAGAGGAGGAGGCACTGCATTACCGACCTGCGACAGAGGGAGGATTAACGCCGAGCGTCGGCTCCGCCACACCACCGGCAAGGGGATGCCGCTGGTGAGGGGTTTGCCGTCGGCGAGCAGCCAGCGCTCACCTGTCTGTGCTTGTCGAGGATGTTCCCGAAAAGGCGATAGGTATCAGGGAAGCCCTGGGAGCGGGCACACTCCCTCACGCTCACCACCCGGTGCTGCTCCGGGTGCAGCACGCGACCCTACGGCAACAAATAAAACCGACGGTCAGGAGCCACGGCGGCCATTTGGCAACACCTGCCCTTCCTGGTGGAGGGGAGCGATCCGGTGGCACCCACCTGCTTGCCCATGGGCTCAGGGTTGGTGACGGTGGTGCTGAAGAAGCCATCCCACTCCAGACGGCCATAAAGCCCGGCCCAGTGGTTGTGCCGGTTGCCGGTGTGGGGCAGGCACCAAGGGATGAGGGTGTTGAATTGCCGGTCCGCAGGGTCACAGGGCTTGCCTGGGGAAATGGAGAAGGTGAGGAGAGGACAGAGAGGTGGCCACAGATGATTTTCGGGGAGCCAGCACCTACCTTCGACACAGGAGCAGACTCCTCGTAGCGCCCCGGAGCTGCTGCGGCCGTTTTTCTTCTCGTGATGCGTGTACCGCAGCTTGCGCGTGGTCGTGCCATCTGACAGCCGCACCTCGATGTTGGGCAGGTCGCGCCAATCAGAACCAGGAGCCAAGGGGATGTGTCTCATCCGGGCTGCGACCAAGGCACTCATGTCCTGCCAACAACAAGCCCGCTGTCACCGTCGGCAGGGTAGGGGACGCAGAGGGACACCGGCCACCCCAAGAGCCCCGGTCCTCTCTCTGGGGAAGGCTGAGAAAGAGGGCCAGGTCCCTGCGGCCTCATCTTTGGTCAAATTAACCATGGAGGGCTTGAGGATGGTCCCACTCTCCCTACCCCTCATCCAACCTGCCCTTGACACCCAGCTGTTTGGGTCTGGGGGGGTCCGAGTGCGGCCCGGGGTCCCCGTGTTGAGACCCTCGCATCCACACCTTGCAGATATGGTCCCTGAGGATGGGCTGATACTGGGAACCCCGGATCTGACGCTGGAACCAGGACTGGGGCTCCCCGTTGTAGGAGATCTCCAGGGCAGAGGCACCGTTCCTGATCTCTGGAAGGTCNAACAAAACAAAACCAAAAATCAAATAAAACAAACAAAAAAAAAAAGGGGTTAAAAATAAATCAGTGCATGTTTGGGAGTCCTGGTGCCGGAGGAGAGGCCACGCGTCAGTTGGTGGTTTCCATGGTCTCCATCTTCTCCAGGGCGCTGGTCTCTGGGGACAGAGGAGGGGGTGATGCCACCATACCCCAAACCCAGGGAGGGGGCAGGATAGGTCCTGCGGCCCCTCCCTGCCCCAAACCAGAACCCCTCGAGGGTGGGCTGAGGCCAGGGACGGTGTATCCAACCCCTCCGCCCGCAGCACAAGGCGGGGGAACGGCAGCGTCTCTCAGCACGGGACCTACCCGCCATGTCTTCTCTCAACTTCGCCAACACACACGACTTGATCTCCAGCCCGATGGCTTTGGCTAGAGGAGGAGGCACTGCATTACCGACCTGCGACAGAGGGAGGATTAACGCCGAGCGTCGGCTCCGCCACACCACCGGCAAGGGGATGCCGCTGGTGAGGGGTTTGCCGTCGGCGAGCAGCCAGCGCTCACCTGTCTGTGCTTGTCAAGGATGTTCCCGAAAAGGCGATAGGTATCAGGGAAGCCCTGGGAGCGGGCACACTCCCTCACGCTCACCACCCGGTGCTGCTCCGGGTGCAGCACGCGACCCTACGGCAACAAATAAAACCGACGGTCAGGAGCCACGGCGGCCATTTGGCAACACCTGCCCTTCCTGGTGGAGGGGAGCGATCCGGTGGCACCCACCTGCTTGCCCATGGGCTCAGGGTTGGTGACGGTGGTGCTGAAGAAGCCATCCCACTCCAGACGGCCATAAAGCCCGGCCCAGTGGTTGTGCCGGTTGCCGGTGTGGGGCAGGCACCAAGGGATGAGGGTGTTGAATTGCCGGTCCGCAGGGTCACAGGGCTTGCCTGGGGAAATGGAGAAGGTGAGGAGAGGACAGAGAGGTGGCCACAGATGATTTTCGGGGAGCCAGCACCTACCTTCGACACAGGAGCAGACTCCTCGTAGCGCCCCGGAGCTGCTGCGGCCGTTTTTCTTCTCGTGATGCGTGTACCGCAGCTTGCGCGTGGTCGTGCCATCTGACAGCCGCACCTCGATGTTGGGCAGGTCGCGCCAATCAGAACCAGGAGCCAAGGGGATGTGTCTCATCCGGGCTGCGACCAAGGCACTCATGTCCTGCCAACAACAAGCCCGCTGTCACCGTCGGCAGGGTAGGGGACGCAGAGGGACACCGGCCACCCCAAGAGCCCCGGTCCTCTCTCTGGGGAAGGCTGAGAAAGAGGGCCAGGTCCCTGCGGCCTCATCTTTGGTCAAATTAACCATGGAGGGCTTGAGGATGGTCCCACTCTCCCTACCCCTCATCCAACCTGCCCTTGACACCCAGCTGTTTGGGTCTGGGGGGGTCCGAGTGCGGCCCGGGGTCCCCGTGTTGAGACCCTCGCATCCACACCTTGCAGATATGGTCCCTGAGGATGGGCTGATACTGGGAACCCCGGATCTGACGCTGGAACCAGGACTGGGGCTCCCCGTTGTAGGAGATCTCCAGGGCAGAGGCACCGTTCCTGATCTCTGGAAGGTCGGACATGGTGTCCCGCACGGTGATGGTGCGGAAGGGGCCAGAATACGTCCTGGGAGGAAGGAGGGAGCCATGAGCGGCCAAAGCCTTGCCCTGCCCCTCGCTGGCCCCAGCACGGCTCCGAAGGCTCACCGGGTGATATTGCTAACGAACTTCTTGTCATCCACCACAACACTGAGCTGACAGGCACGGGGTGCAAACACGTGCAAGGGCTCAGGGAACATGGGCAGCTTCTCGCCGGGAGCCGCGGCAAGGACAATGGCTCTCCGCCGCGTCTGGGCCACGCCGTACTGGCCAGCCTGGGAAAGAAGAGACAACTCCTGAAGGGGCTGGAGCTTCCCCATCCAGTCCATGCCCTCAAAGAGCTGGGAACGTCCCTCAAGCCACCAAGGCAAGCCAAGGAGCAACGCAGCCAACTGCTCAACAGTTCACAGCAGAGCCGGGGGAGAGGAGAGGGGTTTTCACCCTGGTTAACTGTCTCAGGGTCACCCGCCACCCTACCTGTAGGACCCCAAAGGTGCACTGGTAACCCATACGGACGAGGCAACGCAAGGTGAGCTTCAGCACCATGGAACGCTTGAAGGACACGAAGTTTCTGACGTTCTCCAGAAGGAAGAATCGCGGTCTGTAGTAGTCGCAGTAACTGCGAGGAGGGAGAGGGACACGGGAGCAAGGCCAGAGCAATGTTGGAGGTGGGGGTCCACGCCTGTGCCCCAACAGCTCCTCACTGCCTTCCCTGCTCACCTGAGGAAGGAGACCACCAGGGAGTTCTTGAACTTGGAGTAGGTGCGGGAGTTGAAGCGGTTCATGCCGCTGAAGCCCTGGCACGGGGGACCACCGCACAGCATCTCCACGTCCCCCTTCTGCGGCAGCTTCTGCCCCAGCGAGTTGGTCTTCTCGCCAGACATGACCAGCTTCAGCAAGACATTGCAATCCTCCGTGAAGACGGTAGTGCTGGGATTGTTCAGTCGGAAAGCCTGGGCAGCCGGTTCCCACATCTCGATGGCCCAGAGCGTCTCCGATACACCTGGGGAGACAAAGCGAAGGATCTTGAACCTGTGCAGAGGAGCAGAGCGCTGGCTTGTGCTGAACACAACGGCCAGCTCAGAGGAACTACTCATCACCCCACCGCTGTCCCCGCTCTGCCGCTCACCTGCCTGGTGGAAGCCCTCGGACAGCCCTCCACAGCCAGAGAAGACATCCAAGGTCCGCAGCTTGGGCAGTTTCAGCTCAACCGGCTCCTGCTCGCTTTGCTCGCAGCTCACCGACGACTTCCCTTTGCCTTTGCCTGCAAACAGAGCCCCGCTCACATCAAAAGGCAAAGTCATTTCCTCCTCTTAGTGCTTACAAGGCAAATTCTTCTCCTCCTCCTCCGCAGCAGCAGCTAAAACATCAACTTCAAGCACCTTTCTGCCCCTTAATTGTTTCACTGCCGCTGCCAGAATACGCCCTTGCATTTGGAAGGGAAGCCTCTTGTCTTTTCCCTCCCCTCTGTGCCATCCCTTTCCACCCAACAGCCCGTGGGGCGCAGGCAGAGGGTTTCCGACGATCAGACGGGCACAGCGATAACTCACGGGGCAGCTCACCATGTCGGGAGCAGGGTGCAAACCCTACGCTACAAAGCGGCCAGCCCCTGGTAGAGGGTTGGCAAGTGAAAGGCTTTGAGATCTCTGCAGGACCAGGTGCTGTCTCTGCGAAGTTTATTTCAAAGAGATTAGGTGCCTTAAAACCACATCGCTGCATCCTGCCAGAGCATCGGAGCAAGGAGGAGAGCGCAGAAACATCTGGTCGGTCTTATCTCTGCTCGGCAGCGCGTAACGGCAGACACGAACGGGTTCACCTACCCGAGACCTCTCCCCACAAGCAGACTTACCTTTCCCTTTCCCCTTCCCCTTCCCTTTATTGCCAGAACTCCGAGCGTGGTTGGGAGGATCTTCAAAGCTCTTGGTTTTTGCGTTGTAAGCCTGGGGAAGAGAACGACTTCAGGACACTCGAACACAGCTTTTCCAGCTCAGAAACAGCCGAGGCATTGCCAACACCCCATCGGGGCTGCAAAACCCAAGGGCAGGACACAGGCGCAGTGCCAGGGGCCGCAGAGGCTCCATCACCTCCCTCTCCCTTGCCTCAGGGAGCTGGGGCAGCCGCCCGAGGGTCCAAATTTGTCCCCTCGGCTCCATGGGGAGCAACCGCTCCAGCCAGCTCCTGGCAACACTCAGATCAAAGCATCCTCCGCATCTGAGACTTAGTTGCCAGGAGCCTGCAACGGTCTATACAAATCCTCGCTCTGCGCGACAGCTCCTCCGTGCAAAAACACACCCGGAGAAACAGGACAGGGAGGGATCGATGCGTCTGCTCTGCTCAGTGCTCGGGAATGCAGCCATACCCCTCAAACCTCATCTTCCTCACCTCCAAGAAGTAGAAGCGGTCGAGCCCACCGGCGGAGTAGTCTTGGATGCTCTCCGTCAGGTCTTCCCCGTACACCACCGTGCAACGACCCTGCACAGCGCGGAAGTCGACCGTCGTCTCCTCGTCGCTCCAGTACAGGAGGTTGATGTCCGCGTGGTAGCTGGCTTTCATGGACTTGTGCGTGTTTTCAGGTCTGCAGGGAAAAAGCACCTGGATCGGGGAAATGTTTTTGGCAAGATCCTCACGCCCCAGTCCAGCCTCCGACACTTGCGCTGCTCCGTCTCCCCAGAGAGGGTTTATTTCCTCCGGCCGCGCATGTTCGCTGGCACAGCCTGAGCACAGCACCAAAGGGATGATTTGTTTCATACCAAAGGGAGTTTTCTGCGGGGGGGGGAGCGTTTCTTGGAGGAGGGAGGGAGAAATTGGCACTGGAGCTGGTAAGTGAATTTAAAGGCAAAGAGATTTAAAGTGAGGAGCTGTTAGGCTCGAAATGCACGGGGTCTGAGCATCAGCACGCTCCTCTCCCGCTGCCAAGGCTCTTCGCACACATCCCTCCGCGGTGCGAGGGAGATGACTAAGGGCCTGCAAATGCTTGGGTAAACACCCGCGCCCTGGGACGGAGCTGGTGGTGCGGCTCAGCACCGGGCCTGAGCCCAGACTGCCATGGCAGCCAGCCCCTTCGAGCAGTGCCGAGGCACCTGACTGCGGCACGACCTCGAGCCGACGGCACAGAGCTTCTCCCAGCACCCACGATCTTGGGAGAACCCTGCAGCACCCCTCAGGGGGCTCTGCACCCCTGTAACGCAGACCCTGGCAGCGCTCTTCACCTGTAAAACTTGCAGATGCGCAGCTTGATGTCAGCCTCGTTGGGTTTGCCGTTGCTGCGGATGTTGCAAAAGATCTCTTTGATGCGGCCCACGCGGTAAGGGTCGGGGGCATCCAGGTTGCTGCCCTTGATGTACTCCGAGTACTTGCGGTAGTGCTCCGGGTACAGTTCCTCATCCACCGCCTCCTTTTTGGGGCGCTTGGCTGGGCTAGCAGGTTTCATGCTGGGGAGAAGGGGAGAGAAAGAGGTTGGGTATCCCTTTCACCCCCCCCAAAAAAAATCCAAGCCCTAGCAGCACAGAGAACCCTCCTCCCATGTCACTGCCTAGGCTGCCTGCTTCCTCCTCCTCTTCTGGCTCTCCTGCTCCGCAGCACCGGCATTTTACAGCCAGACCATCCCATAACCGTGCGCGGTGCAAACCAAGGTGCCGACGGGTTGCTGCCCCAGCCCTATCCCCGAAGAGGTTTGCCATTTCTCCTCCTGTAATTACAGGCAGCAGGCAGGGGCGTGTTTCACCTTTCATCTACCCAGGCTCGCTCTTTGGAAGAAAAAGCGACGCGCGAAAGGATTCCAATTCATCTGCCAAAACGCGGCAGTTCAGCAATCGGGATTGTCTGATCAGAGAAAGGTTGCTCCGTTTAATCATGGGCGGTGAAATTGGGGTTAGAGCCACCTTTATTTTTTAAGCTAAGCTTTTGGAAATTAGGGTAATAGCAGTTTCGTTTATAGGTGGGATTCGCTGCCCCAAGACTATCTCCTCTGCTACCAAAAGCCTGACTGAAGAGCATCTGAGAAGCGCTTACAACCCCCTGCAAGCACCAACCTGAAGGAAAAGGCTTCTGGCAGGAGGTAGACGCCGTCTCCCACCCTGTACTGTACTCCGTTCTTGGTGGCCATGGCGTAGAACATCTTCCCGTCCCCTTCCTCCAGGGGCTCAGCCACTTTGGGTATCTCCTTATGCCTTACCTCATCCAGGCGCGTGCAGCTCATGCAGAACCTGCAGGAAGGGGGACAGGACCCTGCCGAGGCCGGCTGCGGTGCTGCTGGGAGCTGAGAGGCTCCTGCTGCTCGTTTTGGGCAGAGCGGATCCCGAGAGAGATCCTGCACACGCTCACTTGTATTTGTTGTCTTCCGTGGGCTGAGTTTTCGGTGGGGATTCGAACCGAGCATACTCCTGGTCATACCACATCTGATAGAAGTAAGTTCTCCCATCATCTTCCACCATCTTGATCTCCATATCCAGCCCGCCCTGCTAGGAGAGAGGTGTTCACAGGGATCGGTGCCGCTGCCTGTGCCGCGCCTGGCCCATCCGGCTGGGGTTTGCAGGGCTGTCACCCACCTCCATGGACCAGTTCTCCGACGGCGCCTTGTAGATCACTTTGACTTTGCCGTGGATGTAGGAGAGCTGCATGTCCTCGCACTCATCCACCAAGAAGAGCTCCAGGGGGTCAGAGGTGGCCCCAAGGACGGTGTCGGAGCCAGGGCAGAACCAGTGCGCGTGGAACATCTGGCCACTGCTGTCCTCCCACATGGCTGTCACCCTGAGGGGGAAGGAGCCAGGGTTACGGGGCACCAAGAAAAGAGCTGAGCTGCTCTGAGCCTTGCCAGAGCTGGAGAGTCCTCAAACAGCAGCACGGCCGAGCAATTAGGATTCTTTAATTGGGAACATCAGCTCTCCCCACAAACGTCCACCCCAGCAGGAGCGGAGACTCGTCCTCTTCAGCACCACGGCACCGACCTGGCGAGGTAGAGGGGCTTGGTGGGATCATCGGGGCTGACGGAGACACAGTCTCCCACCTCCAGGGTCTCCGAGTCAATGCAGACCCTCTGGTAGTAGTCCTTCTTCCCATCGCTCTGCAGAAGCAGGGGGATAGCAGGGAGCACGGTTAAATCCCCACGGCAGCGAGCAACGCAGCCCCCTTCACAGCCCAAACACCCACCCCAGCGGGGTCCTGCCCAGCCTCACCTTGACAGGCTCCCCCACCCAGGAGATACGGCTCTTGTTCTGCTTCTTCTTCCTCCCCTGCAGCATCTTCTTGGGCGATGGCATCTCAGGGATGTTGTCATCCACCTCCTCATCCTCATCGGCTTCCCGGACAGCCAGGTTGGGACACCTGGGAACACAGGAACCGTCACTGCAGCAGGGCACGGTGCGGGGACCACATCCCCTCTCTCTCCGGAGGTGGGGAGGACTTTGGCAGGAGATGTCACTGCCGGGAGGGGACACGCACCTCCTCTGCAAACAAGCCTGCTTACTCCGTCCGCTGCCCCCAAACTTCACCATGTTCTGGCAAGCTTTGCACTTCCCGCACTCAGGCTGCTGGCAGACCTGGAGAAGGGAGAGGGGACAGGCTGAGCACGGGCAGATGCAGCGGAGTCGCCCGAGGCAGGAGGGACAGGGACCGAGGGGAGCTCGGTGGCCTTGGGGAATCGATCTCCTGCCCGAAGGGAGCGACCCCAGCAGGGGCCATTCAGGCAGGACAGAGGGGACGAAGCTGGGGGGGAGGGGATCAGGTCACTTCGGCTCCACGCCAGCCCCCCGTTACCTCGCAGACGCCGCAGCGCCGGCGCTTCATGGCATTCTCCTTGTCGTCTTCCTTCTCGTCCTTCTCGATCTGCTCCGAGAAGAAGGTGTCGAAGATGAGGTACACCAGCTTGGTGGTGGTGGCTTTGGTGGGACCCTTGTCCTTGTCTATTTTGGTGGGGTGCCGGATGGCTTGCCGCCTGACGGCTCGTCTGCGACCAAGGTGAGAGCGGTGAGAGGGGACTCTGCCTCGTATTGCTGATGGCTACAGCCACAACAAACAGCCCGGCATCCAAGGAGGATCCCCAGGGAACGGAGCTCTCCCCAGGGCACCCAAGGGCTGAGGACCACAGGGGGATCCCCTAACAGGCCCCCAGGCACGTGCTGCGGCTGGCAGAGGGTCCCAAAGGGACGCTAACAGCAGGACAAAGAGCAAAGCCAGGCTCCAGGGACCCAGCCCCGTCCTTCTCCTCCCTCGGGGCAGCGCTAGGCAGAGGGTTTTCCCAGTTTGGGGAGGATTTCTGCTCTCATTTCCCAGTGCCGCTCATGCCACTGAGCCTAAACCTTCGGGTCATCCCAGCTGGGAACAAGCAAAAGGGTTTTCCTGGAGGTATCCCCAACCCACCGGGCTCCTCCTGGGATGCTGCAAAGCCAAGTGCTCCCCCAAAGAAAGCGTCTACACGGGGAGACGGCGCTCACCTCTTCCCCAGGGTGACTCCAGCCAGCTTGATCAAGTCCCTCATGCAGGGCGTGATGAGGACGGGGGGTTCGTCGCTGTCCCCAGCTTCGTCGTAGCTTTCTACCTGTTCCACCACGAACTGGGCATGCCGCAGGAGCGAGTCCTCTGTGAAGCGGTTGAAGTTCAGCCCCGCGGGAGGTACGGTGGTCTGCGAGGAGGGGGTGGTTAGGGAAAGGGTGACAAAGCAACAACCACCATCGGATACTGCCGCCATCGGCTTTTCACCTCGATTTTGTTGAGCAGATCCTCATAGCTGACGTCGCGGTTGTTCTGCAGGAACTCGACGACGATTTTACTCATGTAGATCTTTTCTTGCATAAGGGCGAAGATGGGAGCGTACTCCTCGCTGGGCTCCATCAGGATGTAATCCGCAAAGGCTGCGGCGGAGAGATCGTGGCGGGCGGTTAAATACCGGGGAATTTAGCGGTATTTAAGGACGAGCTAGGACTGCAGCAAGCGGGTCCTGGGGAGGGAAAGACCAGCCCGTCCACGCTGCTACAGCACCAAGACCTAAGCGTGCGGGGAAGCTCTACCATGAGCCGGGACCCACGGTCACTCAGCTATCACCACCGAAGCGAGGGGGGAGTTGGGGTGTGAGCTGGGGCACACTATCCACACACTAGCCTTTTGTTTTTGCTGTTACCTAATTAGAAAGCAAAGACAATCCAGGGTTTGGGTTTGGGTTTTTTTTCTGTCACTACAAACTCCGTTTGCTGATGCACAGGAGAGTTAAGTCCTCCTCTGATATCACCGGGTTATTGGAAGGGTTCCTTGCAGAAATGGTGAAGGGAAAAAGCTTTTAAACCCTCAAATATCAGCTTCTTCCCCCCATTTGACTAGGGGGTGAAAAAGCCGGCTGCGACAGAGCCCAGGGCTGGCTGGGCCTGGGCATTCCTCCAAGACCTTTCTCAACACAAACCTGTCCAAAAAGCCCGCAAGAAAGCAACAGAGCCCTGAAACGGGGACCAAGAGGTCGAAAGCAAAGAGAAAACTCCTGGCAAAAGAGACCCTGACCCATCCCTGGGAGCTTGCCGCAGAGGAGGGAGCAGAGGACGGATCCTGCCTGGGAAAGGCCGGCCGGGAGGCTCCCCCCTCCAGCCACCTTGTTTGTCCCGGCCTCGACAGCTTCACGCAGGGCGTTGCTGGCAGCTGCGAGCTCAGCAAGAGGTTTTATATCCATTTAACACAAGCCTGGATGCCGCCGAGCTAAATAAAGCCAGAGCTGAGCTTCGGCGTGGTCTTCCACCTCGCCGCGTGCTTGTTGGTGCAAGTTCCCGGCAGCAGCGAAGTCCGTAAACCCAAATAAAGTGCGTTCGCCAGCCAGACGCGCAGCAGAGACGTAAATCCCACGCCAGGCGCGCTCCCCAAGCCCAACCTCCTCCGTCCTCGCTCACCCACCTGTGGTAAAGCCGATCAAAGCCTTCTCCCCTCCGTCGAACCCCGTGATCCACCAGGCGTTTATGGGTCCCAACTTCTTGGCCCTCACCCCACCTGAAAGCAAGAAAACACAAATTTCAGTCTTTGTGGGTGACAAAGTGCCACCTGGATCCAGTTTCATTTTGCAAGTGGCAGCGACCTGAAATTTAAGGTGACAAATCAACCGTCCCCGCAGCCCTCAAGGCTCCTCCACATCCGACTCACCGTCCAGACACGGGTTATCGTCATAGATGGGCTTCACGGCGCCGCTGAAATACAACTCGATGTTCCTCTCGATCAGGCCGGTGTCAAAGGGGCACAAGTGACCTCGCTTGTCATAGACGCTGGCAAGGGACAGAGGTTGTAGTTTGCTGTGTTGTCCCATGGGGTTTGCAGATTCAGCGGGTTTTTATAGCCCGCTTTCCCCGCAGCTCACCTGAAAGAGGTGACTTTGTGCTGCGGCAGGTCCTCGTAGCTCTCAAAGCCGTCTTCGTTAGCGTCAAAGAGGGACAAGCGCTCATCCGTCAGCATTTCTGGCTCCTCCAGCTGAGCGAGGAGGAGAGGACATTTAATGAACGTTCCCGTTAATGTGACGGCTCTCCCCGGACCCAGAGAAGAAACATTAAATCCCTTACGGCATCATCAGGATCCCCTTGGAAGAATTTGAGGTCGGGATCATCGAGGTACTGCCTGCAGTCGATGCACTTGGGAGGGGTGGTCTGCAAGACAGCGGAGACGTCGCCGTTTTTTCTCTCCCACCTCCAAGAACTTCACCCCACGATCAGGCTCAAATCTCCTTCCCCAGACAGTCCCGTTCGTTAGCGCAACCCTCGTTTTTAAAGCATCCAGGCAGCAAAACAGCAGCCGCTGCCCTCGCCTTGAAAGCGGCCCAAGCTCGTACGGGCTGTGCTGCTCCCCACCTTGCTGGGGGTGGGGGGTGTGTGTTGATTTTTTTAGCAGCTGCATGGGTCGGAAATGGCTTTATTTTTCCCTTAGGGAAATCTAACTGCTCTTTGGAAGAGCTAAAAGAATTTTAAAAGTCCCCAAAATGCTGAAATGGAGGAAAAGGAACTTACTTTAGCAGGTGGTGTAGTTTTAACCTGAGTAATTTCATCTTTTATGTCCAACCTGGGTGTAGGAAAATACAAAGGGATGAGAACACAGAGCAGCATAACGTCATCATTCTCCCTGCGCTAACGAGGCCACGGCAGAGGGAAACGGGCACCGACGGTCACTGGCCCAAAACGAGGAACGCTGTCCTTCCTCCTTACCCTTCTTTGGTTTCGATTTTAATCCTTTTCTCATCTTGTTCCTTGAGGGAGAAACGAAGGGGTGTAAGGGGAGGCTGGAGAGCACGGTGCCCCCCAGGACAACTCGACCGGGCAAAGCAGTCAGCCAAAACCTCGGCCGACACCGGCACACACCTTCTCGTCCAGCTCCTCTTCCTCCTTCTCCACGCTCATCACCTCCTGCTTCACTTCCCTGTTCACCTCCTCCGATTTCCGTTTGTTAGACCTGCCAGTTTTAAAAAGGAACGGATCAATCCGAGGGTCCAACGCCACCAGGGCTTGGCGGGGGGACATGAGGGGCTCTCCCGGCACCGGCAGGAGCAAAGTTCCCCAGGGAAGCGCCCAGCAGGTCCCCAAGGCCGCTCCCGTTGGGAACCCCAAGTTTTGGGATTGAACCCATCAGCCCCGGACAGCAGAGAGAGAGGAAGAAGAGGGTAAAGGACGTGGTAAAGGAGGCGCCAGCCCCGTCACCGTACTGACCCTTTGGAGAACATGCCCAGGATGGTCGGCTGCCGGCCGGAGCTGCGAGTGACCCGGGAACTGGCGGGAGACTCTGTTAGGAAGCCGGCGAGGGACTGCGTTAGCGGTGGGGGTCCCCGTGGTTAACAGCCCTTCCCCTCCCACAACACCCCACTGGGGCAGGACTGGGACCACCACGAGCGACAGCACCCCTCGCCCTGCACCCCGTCATCCCGGAGCAAGGTGAGGAGACCCCAAAACCCTTCCCGGGGTAGGGATCTCTGCTCTCAATCCCTCCAGGAACCACTGTGCTTCCGCTTGGTGTTTAACCGTAATAAATTATTTAGTTTAAACGTGTTGGGAAAGAGGATGGAAAACCAAGCCGCTCCCAGTGCCACCGTTACTTTTGCTTTCCCCGTTGGATCGGCTCCTCCTGGCCTTGCGCGCCCGCAGCACGGGGACTGACGAAGAGGAGGAGGAAGAGGCGGCTGCTTCCTCCATCTCCATCGCGCTGTCTTCCTCCCCATCGGGTCCTGCTCGCTCCGAGTCCTCGTCGCTCCCGTAGGCGCCGTTTTTGGAGCATCCGTTGGAAGCCTGCAGCAGCGGCACCACATCCCCATTCTCTGCCGAGAGTTCTTGGTGGAGCAGGGCTTTCACCTTGGCCAGGTATCTCTCCTGGGAGAGAAGAGCATCAATTAAACCACCCAGGCTCCGGTGAGCCACGCCGCCAAAGAGCCAAAAAAACCCACGGTCTCACCTCCGACAGCTCCTCGCAGCGGAGTTTGGCTTCCAACTCACTCAACTGGTTCTGGACATCGGCTTGGAGGAAGCCATGGATGAGGCTCAGCTTCTCCTTGACGCACTCCTGCGGGGACGGAGGGGACGGCGTGGGGCAGGTGGTGGTGACGTTCCCCGCGGGGCTCGGCGGAACAACGTCTCCGTAGGCGGCCGGGCTGAGCCGAACCGCCTGTCGCTCCGAATCCAGGCGCCGCTCACCCAGCTCGCAGGGACCCTCCTGATATGAGGTGACGGCGGTTTCCATATGACAACGGACAGCGCCGACACCGGGACTACGACCTCACCGGGTCCAGGGAGCTGGGCCAGCAAGGGAGACACGGGGGTCTCACTCGGCCAGCCTGCCGCACTGTCCCCCCGTCCCCCCCCACCCCACCCCAGGGGGCTCCAGACCCCCCCCCATCCTCGCAACCCCGCGGCAGCAGAGAAACNNNTCCTCGCAACACCGCGGCAGCAGAGAAACAAGAGGCTCGGGCGCGCCGATGAATCGCAGTTCCCTGCTCGGCATCAGTCACGTCTGCGCCGAGCATCCAGGAGCCGGCTGCGGAGCCCTGCCGATTCCCACCGCTGCAAGCCGGAGCATCCCGAGCCTGATGGCAGCACCCGATGCGGGACCGGCGATGACGGCACGGGATGGCGGAGCCCAAACCGGCGCCAGGGACACTCACCTTTTCGCTCAGGCTGTCTTCATCCCTCTCCAAGTCCTGCAGCCTGCAAGAGAAAAGCGTTGGGGGTCAGACCACGCTCCGCTGGCGGGCAACGAGGTTATGGGGGGCACGCAGGGGCGACGACCAGGACAGATCCCAAAATCGCCTCAACGGCTCCAGAAACGGCACCCGGCAAAGGAGCGGCCCGAGCTGCGACCGCAAAGTGGGGGCGAACTCCCTTGGAGCAAGAGGGATGCTCGGCTCCCAGGCGGGGAATAAAGCGGGGCCGGGGAAGGGATGTCGGTGCCCAAGAGACCCCCCGAGGGAGCGGCGGGGGCTCGTTGCCCACCCGTGCCCTACCCCTGTGTGGAGATGGCAAAAAACCACGGGGGAGAAGCCACGTGTCGTCTTCCCACAGCGCCAGCGGCACAAAGCGGCGATGGAGGGTGGGGGGAAGCGGCTGGCACTGCCCCTGCGCGACGGGGACAGCCCCCAGCCCCACGGCGAGGGGGCGGCGAGGA
>VXBL01009192.1:0-32648 GCA_013400195.1 Aramus guarauna
ACCTCCTTATTTTCCATGTGCAAAATAAGCCATTCAGATTTATTCACAACATAGGTTTTGTTACTCTCCCACAGAATATTATCCTAAAACAGTCAGCTCAGCCAGCCCTGGTCCTCTCTCCTTTCATGTTTGCAATCCAGTCATTAAATTGTTTGTTAGGAGTGGTACTGAGGGCACAAAAACCTTCTCACCTCTGCATCAAATGAGGATAAAACACATAAAAAAGATGGGCCAAAACGTAAGCAGCAGGGATAACCAAACTGGGTTTCTGATTCGCCTTTTCCAGTCTCCTTCAAGTGGAATTAGCATGTGCCAAGGGAGATTCAGTGGAGCTCACCTGACCCAGTACCCCTAACAGAGAGGAGCCTGCCCTTGTACGCTGTGATTGCTATCTGGTAACCTGAGCACAAAACAGGCCAGATGACACTAAGAGAGACGGTAAGTGCCCAGCCTACAAATGCCTTCTTGGGTCCAGGCCCAAAGCAGGTCTGATATCACCCTGTCGCTCTGTCTTGGCTGACAGTTTCAGGGTTCCTGATGGTCTTGTGAGGGCTTTTACCACATCATGAAGGCAGCTGAGTTTTTTTTCCCCAAACACCCCGTGGCAGCTCCCTCACTAATTCTCCCATGTGATAGTGACCCAACACGTGACAGACACAGGCCTTCACTGCTCACTACCTGTCACAAGGTTGCTTCCTGATGGAAGGAGCAGCCCCACAAGGGGCAGGGCAGGGACCTTACTGACCAGGTGCATTCAGGCAGCGCCTGATGTGGCTGAGCAGATGCCAACAGGCTCCATCAACAGTCAAAGGCAAGGTAAAAAGTCAGGTCCAAGGTCAACCTGGGAAATTCAAACAATTCAGGAACTAGCTTGAAAACAGGTGCAACTACAGCAAAGCGCAGGAAGGGGATGAAGGCCCAGACCTGAGTTTAGAGCCCTTGGGCCATGGGCAGAGGGTGTGGGAAGGGGTCCTACATGAGGATGCTCAGAGCAATTAAGGTGTATTAGTGCCCTCACAGCCCTGCCCCTGGATTTCAGAACAACATTTCTGTGACACACCAGCTCACCCAAGCTGGGGCTCTTAGCATCATGCTTCGAATTCAGCTCCCCCTCCCCTTCCACCCCACCTTCCCTAAATCCTGCTTTTATGGGTGGTTCTGCTCTCCTGCTGATTTCCAGGCCCAGGTGACCTCTCTATCCCCTGTGCATGTCCGTGTCCTCAGTAGCACTCATCTTGTACCTTCCCTGTTCATGACTGAAGGCAATGGTGGGAGCAGAGCCATGAGAAGAGGCAGGTAGCAAGCAGAAAAGGCACTGAGCAATGGATAGGCAGACAGTCAAGTACAGACAGGTTTACCTCCCTCTGCTCTCACTCCCCAGCATACAACAGGAAAAATTGTACCATTTTACAAATGTACCATTCACTAGTCTGGAACTAATGAAGTAAGTCCATTTTTGTTGTGAATTTCTGTTGTTCTGAGATTTCCAAACTCAGATGTTGTTCCCTTCCATGCTTTCTCAGTCTCTAGAATGAATCTATGCAATCCCACTGTCTTAAACTTTAAAAAATATCGCAAGACTTTTCACAAGGAATTTAACTGGATTCCTGTGCCATTTCTTCCCTCAAGCACGTGAAGTGGATTGATCAGTGCTGTCTAGCACAACAGCCTTCATCCAGATTCATCCCTGGAGGTGCAACTATTGCCTTGCTTTTCACACTAACGTTTACTTTCTAAAAAGCATCTCAGTAATCTTTCTGTTTAGGATCAACTGCAACTATCTCTTGTGGGAAGAACTCAGCAGTCTTCAGCAAACTAGTTCCTTGCTAGGGCATGCTCAGTTCCTTGTGCTGTGAAGCTGTACCAGCTGTGAACCCAACCACAGGGGTCTCCTTTTGCCAGTTATTTCACTAGGGATGAGACAAGCGCAGACCTCGAGATGCCTAGTAAAGAGCACCAAAGAATGATGGTCAGATGGCCGTGTGGCCTAGTCCTGGCAGTGTTACAAGACAAAGTCAGTGCTTTGAGGTTCCTGAAGATGCAAAACTTCCTTTTTTAAGTCACCTCAGTCTAAAGTGTCCAGACCTGACTAATGGGTACTGAGTACCTGGAGCCTTCCCTGACATCACTGGGATCATCCAGATGCACATGTGTGGTGCCCACGTGCTGGGAAGACCACTGGGATATAAGCATGTTGGTCCTTGTGGGTATGTGCATACATGAGTCTGAGTGAATGAAAACACATTGTTTTAAAATAAAATCACCTTCCTCTCCTTTAAGGTCTCATGCTGAGTTCTGTCACCTCGTTGCAACGTTACTCCCCACAACACAGCTAAGTTTGCAACTGCCTGGGAAAGGCAGAGCCTCTGAATAGGAACTGGACGATGATACTGTATATTCCAGCCCCGCTTACAATTTGGTCTCTGACAGTCTCTAGGAGGTAATTTTTATGTATTGCCTTTGGTGACATACAGTCGCACGTGCTCTGCACTTTCCACCACCAAGCACGTTCTGCCTGCTTGCAGTCAGGCAGACAGGCAGGCTCCTGTCTGACTGAAGGATGGAGGGACATAGCGAGTAGGTCGCTTTTCAAGGCAGATGGATGGCTAGATGCATCATGAAATGGGCAGGATAATGTCAGGGGTGCTGATACATCACGGCCAGACTAGGAGAGGGCAGGAAAGGAGGAGTGGGTGTCAGAGACAGATCCTGTGTCAGAATGCATGATGGATGAGGGAAGACTGTCTTCTGGGAAGGGCGGCTGGGGCAGACAATACCAGTGCCAGGAGCTGAGCAGGAGGAAACAAGACCCACGCAAAGGCCCTGATCAACCCTGCATTTAGACAGAACTGGTCTGTTGCTCTGAGGTAAATGAATGGCAAGCAAATTGCTTGCAGTTTGGGCTTTTAAAAAGACCAGTGTGTCCTTGTCAATCTCTTTAACTGCCAGATTGAGAGTCCCAAATGGTTCAGAGCTGTCTATGGCCATGACAGTGAATGGGTCATCCTCTCAGCCATTCATGTGCTTTTCAGCTTCATTCAGCTTATTTTTCAGGCATATTTCATTTTACACTCACCACTCACTCCTCTCTTTTCACCCAGCAAGGGTGTCTGCTTTAGAGGGGCTGTAACCAGAGCAAAGGTATTATTCCACTCACAGGGACCATACAGAGGCGGAACTGCCTATGCAGCTCATAGTGGAAGAGAGAAAAAACTTCACATGTTTATCATCTGAGATGTCTGGCCTGTATTCCTCAGTGCCACTACAATTTTGGACTCCCTCTGGTTCCTCAGGGCCAGCTGGGTCACACTGACAATTTCCCAATCCCTGCTGGGAGGAGGAATGCTCTAGTGAGATGCTCCTCTTGGCCATCCTTACTATTCCTTTCATGGCAATATTTAGGAACTCAGATCCCACTCCAAACTGACAGCAGCAGTAGACTGGGAGGCTGCTGGTGCAGGAGGGTCAATCTAGCACAGAGAACAAGACTTTTAGCAGCCCAGGAAGATACAGAGAAAAACTCTAAAGAGGTCTAAAAACCAGGGTGCAATCAAGTAAACCATTAACTGTTGCTGCACACCTTCTCCAAGAATATAAAGACCAAGTTTCTAGGCTTTGTGTTTATTAAGACTTCATGCCCATCTTTCAAAGTATAATTTTAGTTCTCTGTCCCATACATCCACACTAAAATTTCATCTTTTTATTCCTGGTGTAGTATTTTCCTATCTATCCATCATCTTCTAAGTGGCTATCTCATATTCAAGGTGCCTTTCTTTTCCCTGTCCTCTCTCTTTATTTATCCTGTTGGACAATTTGTATCTTCTTTGTAGCTTATGAACTTACATCTCATTGATAAGAACATTGAGATCTGCACTTTGTCTTCTCTGGAAGGGTTCTGGCCTCCTTCCTGACTCTCTAGGTATGCCTACAAAAATAGAACATGCACATTGCTGACTTATGACCATATCCTTGAGAAATAAACTTCCTTCAACAACAAGCCACAGCCGTCTGAGGCAGAAGCCAAGATACACTGGCCTTGCCACATGCCACAAAGGTCAACAGACCCAAACTGCCAGACCAGACAGGAGGACAGAATGCCAGAAGCAAAGGACATATAAATCTAATGACTGTCAGCTTAACTATGTCAGCTGACTTCTGAGCTCAACCAGAGGGTGAAAGGAGAAGGATCGTCCCAGTTTACCTTTACAAGCCTCAATGAACTGAGGCCTTTTTCACAAACACAAGTAGTTATAGCAGTTCCTTAAACATTTCACCCGGGGAAATGTTCTTTAACACTCAGCTATATCAGGCAAGCCATCTACAGGTCCCAGGCAGCCAGTCATGCTGACCTGGGCAGAACGTTTCACCCGTGGAAATGTTCTTTAACACTCAGGTGTATCAGGCAAGCCATCTACATCATGCTGACCTGGGCAGAACGTGGCAGGAAATCTGTGAGAGTCTACAGAGCAACTGAGGCCTATAGTGGTCTCTGCTGTATTTATTAAAATGGATTTATTATTTGCCACATCACATTGTCCTAAACATTGTTTCCAGAAATGCAAGGTCACAGGACTCCTACAAGACTCAGGTGAACCCAAAAGCCACCTAAGCTGGCAGTGGAAAGAAAGCTGCAGCTGAGTCACTGATGGTCACTGAATCACAGAGGGGTCAGTGAAAGGGGACTCTGGTTATCCCCAGTCCAGCCTCCCACTCAGGGCAGGACTAGCTTGGACACCAGATCAGAGCAACTATGGCTTTTCCACTGCAACTCAACAACCACGCTGTGCTCCCCCCAAGAACAGAGGTTCTCCCCTCTCTGATAACCTGTCCCAGGCCTGCACCAGCTTCCTGGAGAAGACTTTTCCTAATGCCCTACTTGAACCTCCTGAGCTGCAACTTGTGGTCATAGCCTGTTATAATTTGGCATCTCAAGAAGTGTTTGGCCCTGTCACCTTTGTGACCAGGCCTTGCTGTGCTGGCCACACACCTTCCAATTTATCCCAGGAAGCAGTCAGCGTTACGATGAGCACACCTGGCTGGTTCATATTCAACTTGGCATCCACCATAACGTCTGTGTCCTTTCCTAAAGCACCCCAAGTCCCTTTCCAGGCTGCTCGCTGTAGCAGCACATTGTCTCTGCAGACACTCCAATACATAACTTGAAACAGATCTGAGGAATGGCAAGTTGGGGACTGGACAGAAAAGGTACTCACACAGGAGCTCATTGCCGCAGCCCTTTCCCCTTGGAGACATGATGATTTTGCCTTGCAGAACAGCCCCACGGGACTCAGGATCCACTGCACCTAGGATGGAAGCAGAGGTTGGGGACTGCAATCATGAACCTCCATTGGAAGGGAGTTGTGATGGCGCTACAAAAGGGCAGCTAACACAGGAAGGAGCAATACAACATTGCAAACGGTGTGAAAACAGTAAGAGGTCTCAGGAAAGGCCTCACAGAGAAAGTCTCATAGTTCTCCTTGAGACAGAGCCTTTGGGATCCAAAAGCAGTGAAAAAAAAGGCTTAAGTAAAGGATCAGACTTTCTAGCCAAACCCAGATAGCAACTTGGGACCCTGAGCTCAGATCTTGAGAGCAGCTGTGGCAAGGCAGGTTGCGTGCAGTGACACAAATCTATGTAGGGACATTCTTCCATCCTTCTCATCCCTTCTCATATCCTAAACTGGAAATCCAGGCAGGGTACAGTCAATATGCAGGGAATCCTATTCGGAGGAACCTGGACAGGCTGAAGAAATGGGCTGACAGAAACCTTCTGAAGTTCACTGAAGGCAAAGACAAAAGTCCTGAACCTGGGCCACAATAAGCCCATGGAGCAGGGCAGGCTGAGGGCCCGCTGCCTAGGAGGCAGCTTTGAATCAAAGGACTTGACAGACAACAGATTGAACAGGAGTCAGCAGTGAGCCCGTGCAGCCAAGAAACATCCTCGGCTGCATCAGCAAGAGCACAGCCAGCAGGTCAAGAGAGGCGATTCTTCCCCTCCTTTTATGTGGGGTACATACTGAAGTACTATGCACAGTTTTGGGCTCCACAGTTACAAAAAAAGGCCTGGACATACTGGAGCGAGTCCAGTGGAGAGCCAACAAATAGGAGGTTCACTAGGGGCTTAGAGCCCATGAGGTAGAGGAGAGGCTGAAGGAGCTGGATTTGTTCAGCCTGAAGAAGAAAGGATACAGGGGAACTGAATTTCAATCTCCAGCTACCTGGGGTGGCTCATGGAGAAGGCAGAGCCAAACTCCTATCAGCAGTACACAGCAATAGGACAAGAAACAAGTGACAGAAGGTGCAACAAGAGCAGCTCCATTAGATGTTATGAGAAAAAAAATCCTGTGAGTGTGGTCAAACACAAGAAAAACAGCCCAGAGAGATCATATCTCCATCCTTGGATATATTAAAAATTTGACTGGATAAGGCCATAATCAACCTGATCTAGTTTTGAAGAGGAATCTACTCTCAAAACTGGCCATTCTTTGAGTGTGAGGTTTGACTCAGAATATGAAGAAAGTCATATATAATATGATAAAAATAGAAAGTCTAGAAAAAAAAGGATAAAGTGAAGGATAAAGGCATCAGTGGGCAAAAGGATGGAGAAGGAGGAAAAGTAAAACTGAAGTGAATAAAATTTGTCAAAATAGTAATTATAGCAAGTAGAATGATTTACCTAATTTTAATCAGTAAACATGAGATGGTCAAATGAAGTTTCTGTGTACAAGTACTAGTGTAAAACTGAAGCAACTTGCTTTGTTAAAAAATGCAGGAATGGATAAAGGGCTAAAAGGAGGTAGCAATCATGAATACAAAAGAGATCAAGATGAAGCTGGAGTGACAGTGCATATCAGGAAAGGCATGACCATGAAGAATGAAGGGCAAGCACTGCAGAAAAGAGAAATTCTGGCACTCAAAAATCATCTGGACAAACCATCCCCCATAAGGTATGTTGGGGTGGAAGCTTCCAAACCTCAGCATGCCACAGTCAGGGATTTAGGATTCCTGGCAACGTTTCTGTTCTAATGGTTTTGCTTGCCATAAAGTCTGTCATTAAGACTCTGTGAATAATTGCTGACATGCTGCAGTCTGATATCAGTTATTATTAATAACTGGGAAGTCCTAGCTTATTAAAGGAGTAAATCTGTGCATGCTCAGAGAGAATACAAGTTGCTTTTACCTGCCTTCAGTGAGGAAGAGACCCTGAGTGATCAGGTTCCTTTGACTTTGCATAGGTGGTATGAAAATGCTGCTCCTGACAGGGGCATTACGGCCTGTTACAATACTCAGGGCCCTGACTCTAAAGCTCAAGTCTTTGTCACAGTACAAAGTCAATTTTAAGTGTAAGACAGTAGTTAAGCTATTTCATCCCTATGTTGGGGCAGATACTCATCTATCTGGTCCTTGAAATCTGTTGCTTTCATTTCATATATATGTTCCATAACTTTCTGAGACTTCAGTCTGAGACAGATTCCAGTGGAAACACTCACAAATGAGAGACCCAAGTGTAGGGACCTCCAGAGATGAAAACAAAATTTTATGGTTTTTTCTGCTATGACCTTAATTTCCCAGTGTATTCCTTTCACATCTTTTTCATGCCTGCAGATTATGTCAGGTTTTTTGTCCTAATGAGTTTGAGAAACGATGTTTTACTGGGTTTTTTTCAACCTGGTATGTTTTCAAAATCAATATGTGCTGTGATCAAGTAAGAATTGCCAAATATCAACCTAGGTAGGACTGTACAAATTCTTTAAAACAAGCAGTGAAAAAATCTAGACAAAAAAAAAGATGAAATGAGTTCACTCTGCAGTGTTGAGAGGGCGAGAATGTGGTGAAGCCTCAGTTTTAAATAATAATGATGGTGATAGTGAGGAGGACAAAGCTGACTTGAGAACAGAAGATACAAAATGGAAATTACTGAGACCAGTGGAGGAAAATTCCAAGTGCAATTCCAGTACAAGCTGATAAAGTATTGCTGTTAGAAAAATATCAGTGCCAGCTTTTGATCTCAACTTTTGAGGTCTCCATCAGAATGCAGGGAACACTGCTGTTTGTCCATATTCAAGATCAATTTGCTCAAGTAGAAAGATGCGTGGAGATGGTATCATGGGCTGCTGAAGGTAGTAGAAGGCAAGCTGTATAATAAAAGAGTAAAGTTAGTTTGTTCAGCCCAGAAAAAAGAGAGATGGGGGAAAAAAGCTATTAAATGCCTTACAAAGGTAAATACCAAAATGGAGGACAAGGTGACAGAAGGTCAAATGGAAACAACTGGACATAAAGAGGAGTATCAGGAGGTTTTTAACCATCAGATCTGGCTAACATAGCCTCCTAGTTGGAATAATAAGGCGGAGTGTCTGACAGAGTTAACATAGATTTATTTATTTTACAATGGAAACTCTGTGACACAGCTTTCTGCCACTCAAACCCAGAGGTCTTTTCTAAGGTCACGAACGAAGTCTGGGAGGACAAATGGCTAGGAGACATTGAACTCAGAAACTCTTGGCTGCGGTAAATGCCAACTGGAAGTGACCTGCTGTACAGTTATTTTGGCAATTTGTTGTCCCTACCCTCGGGCATTCTCTTTCAATAGTCAAACTACAGTGAACTTTGTGCACAGCATGATAGGGCACCCATGTATCTGGCCAGCAGTAGGGCAATGAAGAAAGCTTTAAGTAAGACAGTACACTCATTTAAACTAACGAGACAGCATTACACAAGATTTAAGCACTACCTACATCCCTGCCGGTGAAGCCCTTAGAATAGGAGGTCCCAATTCTTACCTGCTAGCAAGACCTCCACATCCACTAGGTAGAAATCACAGATCAGTGTTTTATCCAAACAGAAATACCACTTTTGTGTGTCTGTCTTCTCCTCTGCCAGTCATAGCAATGATCCTTCCATCATTCGGTGTGTACATGTCTGCGTGAGAGCATTTTATTGGGACCTGCTGAGTGCTTTAGGGCCTAAGAATCACAACAGTTGTCTTAGGCTTCATGACCCTGCTGACTTGCGATCAAGAATGCGGAAAGCTGCAACCCAAAGAGTATCCACTCCACTTCCTTCGGCATCCGGCTGACAATTGAGCTGTCAGCAGAGCTAATGCTCCAGCATGCTGTGTCTAGTGGGCTGAGTCCCCTGCTGCAGACTATAAATTACACACAGTCAGTTTTAACACCTCTTCATATAGTTATGAATAAAAGCTTTCAGCCCAAGTGGCTCTATAAGTGGTCAGCGCATTTGCCTGTCCAAATAGATGTCAATAATAAGGAAATAACCCCCTGGTGAGAGGAATTTTAGAAGCTGTGAGGAGAGGTCGCAGTTGCAGGGAGGACAGTGTGAACGTGGCTGTATGCACCTACTGACACCCCTGGGCACTTGGCGTCAGGAGCAGGAACTCTCTCTGCAAATAGATCTCCCTGGCAGAGGCCTGTGCCAAACACAACTGCTACAACAACAGTACTTCTACCGTGCCTTTTGGTTAGGAACATTTTGCTGGACCATGAATCCCCAGATTGTTTCCCGAGGAGGTGGGAAACACAGAGCTATTGCATGATTTGTTTAACATAGAAATGAGCATTCCCAAGGCAACTACTAGAAAATCTTTCTCCAGACTTTAGGACAAAACACACAAGACCTGACACAACCATTCTACAGTCCACAGTCCCTTTCAGAGCTACGGAGAGCATCTGGAGGCTCTCTGATTCATTTCTCCATGTCTGGTGAGATGCACTGACTAACTTGGTTGTGAATCAAGGGAATCTCAGTGCCACCATTCAGAAAGGAAATTCATTGTGGAAACAGTAGCCAGGAAGCAAAACCAAATAAAAGTCTCTTCATATTCACAAATCAGCTTTTCCTCACACTCCAGCATTCCCCGGAGGTGAAGAATTGCCTTGCTTTCACTAATTTGGATGAAAAGGGAGATGCAGACCCAGGGTGGGGCACTGACACCAGTGTCCTGCTACGCAGCTCTGTCAGCTACTTCATTGCCAGCACGCTGCTGTCACTTGGCCATTCGCCGCTGACTCCCTGAGAGCACGGGCTAGGCCAGCACCACATTACCCCGCGAGTTCCCAGCACACACGTTCCTAATGCAATGATCCAGCAGAGCACGTACTCCAGCCAGTGTCAGAATCCACCTCCCTTTCACGCTGATCGATGTTCTCTCTGCACTGTACACTGCAGGAAGGTGAACCGGCTCGTGATCAGGGCTGCTGGGTAGCACATGACGTTCAGCATGACCACTAGTAGTCCTGAGAAGATGTCATTCCTGCTCTAGGCTTTTTGTCTCCACTGACACGGCCACAGCATACTTTTCAGATCATCTATTACAACAGCGTAAGACGGCACAACTCCACGTTAAAGCTATTTACTTGGCACTGTAGAGGAAGAACTGGACCTGGGAAGTTGTGATCCCATCATGGCCTTTCAGAACATGTCATCAAAAGAGTTCTCTCTTACGCTGCCCTACAGTCTGTGTGGAGAATAGTTCCCTTGAACCATCAATTACAACACACAATTAGCTCCACTAAGTGAGAGTGTCACAGCACAGTCCTGGCAAACTGCCCTTCCTCCCACTTCTCCCTCATTAGGCTACTTGTTTCTTGCTAGATCTTTAATTAGCTTGTCATCAGCAACTTGGCCTGGATTGAATACCCTGCGTTCTCCCAAATGAAACCATGTAAGACAGATGGGACACCAAAAGCAGCAAGAGAGTAGAGTGAGAAGACATGCAAAGCAATCAATATGTGTCCATGACTTCAGGGACACATTTGCCAGGGGCAGTGGTAAGATTTCAACTGGCTTACACAAACTGGGGGTGTTAAAAATGCAGGTTGGCTGAGACCCAGCAACCTCATTTCGGCAAACCCACCATACAGCCAGCAGAAAAGAGAGACAAAACCCAGCAAAATCAGTAGCCTTGAGGAATAATGCTATTTATTGTACCATTAAAATGAAGAGCCCAGCCATGGTTAACCTACCAATTCAGCTTGGAACCATTTCACAAGAAAGCTTTATTTACACCTTGCCTGACTCCCTCGCTTTCGCTAATTCAGAAGTCAAAACTTGGCCTTAAAGCACCTTTTCCCTGAATTCTGTGGCCAGGCTGAATTGCCCCTGTCTGCCACCCACAGAGCTCAGCAGATGCTCCATGGCGCCGCTGAAAAACATTGAGCCAACACATGGAAGGAGGGGAGGGCAGCCCATAAAATATACACCTGTTGTCAACCAGAAGCCAAGGCTTATGTCAGCCCGCTGCAAATATTCTCCCTTCCACCTCGGTGACCTTTTCAATCATACTTCATGAGGGAGACTGCTCCCATTAAGTGCTACTTGATCCTCTGCTAATGCAGCAGTTATGAAAGGACCACAGCACTTGTCATTAGGATAAACACCTTTGCAGTGGGAGAAGGCTCTGGAGAAGGGGCACACACCCGCTCTCCCTTCTGCTTCCTCTAGGCCCTTTCCCTCCACCTACTCATCACCACTGCCATGACCTCACATTTGGACAAGGAAAGCTGAGCCTGGCTGAAGCACTAACCACTGTCTCTGCATCTGCTGTCTCGGCAGGCTTAGCTGCCAGCACCTGAACTAGCACACAAAGAAGAGGGTCTGATTTTCTGATCAGTGAAATGTTCATCTGCAAGAGAGCAATTCAGGATAAAACACTAGGTGTACACGTCCCGTCAATGCTCTGGACCACACAGGCTCAATTAACTTTTATGAAGATGGTTCCTACTGCAGTTATCCACTGTCCAGTCAGGTCTGAGAGCTCATCTGAGCTTTCAGCTTTATCATGTTCAGAAAAAAAGATCTCAGGTGAAGCATGGACCCACCTTCCCTGCTACAGCGCTCCTTGGCATTGCCCTCAATCTTCATGTGTGCGACTGCAGCTTTTGGCAGCCTGTTTGGGTGGTGCACAGAGGGTGACATGAACAGGATCTCCAAGGGGTTGGGACTAACAGGTGAGTGGGGACTACTGTTCTGCAGGACTTGCCCAAGAGGAAAGAAGACCTTGGAAGTCAGGACAGCCTCTCCTCCAGAGGCATGCAGAACAATAGCCACAACTCTGGGTGCTGGGAGAGTCAAGATCCTGGAGGACATAGATCCCTGGTTTGATCTGATGCCATGTTTCCATGGCCTCTTCAGAGCACAACCCAGTGCTGTCATTAATGTCCTGCCAGCTGGCTCTTTCCAGCTCGTGGTCACCCTCATCTGAGTGACCAGCACCAAGGTACTCCACCAGTCCTTTGAGAAGGGTGAATAAATTCGTTTCTCTTCCCCAGAACAGGACTGTTCTGGCTCTTCAGCCCTGCAAAGAGGCCTAAGGACCCCCACAAAGGGACTGGCTTTGGAAGGAATGGCACACATAGGCAAACTAACGTGAATTAAAAGGTACTCAGCATCTGCACTGAAATGTTTGTCACAGGAGAAGAAAAAGCAATGAAATTAAGTTCCTTTCTTTTCCAGCTGCTTTTTGCTCCAGTTCTGGCTCTCTAAATTGTGGTAGATCCTTCCTGGGTCTTGGGGAGCACAAAAATACCTCCATCCAGCAGCAGACATACTGTTGTCAGCAGCTGTGATGGAGGTGGCCCAGGAAGCTGTGGTAGCAATCTTCAGAGCCACTTGGGCTGTGGGTTGTGAGTGTTCAAGGTGTAAGTGCCTGCCTTACCGATATCTGCCTGGCATGAGTGGTATGAGATAGCTTTTGGGCAAACAGGAGATGAGTGCGCAGAGACACCTAAGTATTAGCTGCCTTGGGTTTGAAATGAATCCCTTCTGGAAAAGACATCTACAGAGCAGTGTTATGCTGGTCACTCGTCCCTGTGCAATGCCTCGAATCACGTCTGTGTCATAAAACACAGAATCACAGAAGGGAAGGGACTTCAAAAGTTTCAAATCCAAGCCCAAACTTCTCTAGAGCTGTACTTGCTTAGGTATTTTTGGCAGGCTAGAGCTCTGTCATGGGAGCAAACAGAAAAGATGGCAATGGTTTTACAGGATCACAGCTCTCCGCATCAGTACGAGCTGGTTATTGTGAACACGATGGTAATCCCTGCCACTGGGACATCCTGCAGACCTGGCCACCACTCCTATGGACTATCTCGCCATCCCTGTATTACCAGGCATGAGTATTCCCCAACAAGGAAAGAATCATCAAGACTGGGAAGGGACTGTGAAATCTGCATATCACACCAAGATCACTTTCCAGGAGAATTTTCCGTATTTCTGTTGCACTTGAGGTAGAAAACCTATAGAGATCCAAGGGGGTCTCAAAGCACACCAAGGGCCTTCTGCCAAGAGTTTGGAAGAACCAAACACCGAACAGCCAGCAGCAAAGGTTCCTGCTGAGCAACTGCACGTCACTAGCAGTAACTTTCTGTAGATAAGAGAAAATAAGGAATGGGGGCAATGATGGAGACACTGTCCACTGGCTTTAAATCACCAGGAGAGATATCAGCGCATCTAACATGCAGCTGAGTGGGCTTTCCCTCAGCTTGCATTGTGCGCGTAGAAAAGACAAACGATACTGCTCTGGGAGATCAGACTGTTGAAATATAAAGGGAGAGATGTTATCTTAGCCCTTGGGAGAAATTGCCTGGCATGTGACTGACATCCGGGTGGTGATAACTGGGTATAATTTATTCAGGTAGAAATCCCTCTTCCCACTCTAACAATGTTTTGTTTGCTCTGTCCTGAAGACCAAGCCTACCAATGCCCTGGAAATGATGATCCACAACACATGTGCAGAGTTCTTAACACTGTGCAATGACAAGAAGTTTCATCAACTCAGATAAATATCCCTGCCTTCTCAGTGACAGTCCCTCATACTTCAGATGTCTCATTTTCCCTACCTGCCAACATTTGAAATCTATAAATAGGGCCAAGTGGGAGAGGAACGGGGATGTACACTGCCACCCACTAGATATCTGGTAGGCTAGAGCATGCCTTTGGAAGGAGCTAGTGGTAATTAAACAACATGGCAGTAGGCTGCAGAGCCCTGACCCTGCAAGGTTGGGGCAGTCTGGCAGATCACTAATCCATCCAGAGCTTCCTCCAGAGCGGACTGGCTCCAGGCGTTTCTCCAGCTCTCCTGCCACCTCAGGAGCACAAGCCCAGACTGCTCCAACACCTGCAGAGACCCCACATCCCTGCAGCAGACTGTGCTGAGCTGATGGCAAGGTTCAGGAGATGATTGGGATGTGTGGTGCAGCGCTCACTGACATGGGTGTCAGCCTTTCCCTCACTGCCAGTGCATTCTGAAGGAGGATACCACCACCTGCCTACTAGCACCTTCCAGTAACCTACCAGTATCTTCCACTGTTGCACCAAACACCTTCTGGCACAGACACCATCCCATTCTCTCTGCACAATGGTTTGCAAGTCTCAGCAGTGCAGATCACCCATGTTTCCATAGAAAGGGCAAGTACCTCCCTCCATAGATGTTCTTCACTCCTACAGCCAGAGGCTGAATCTTGCTCTGCATTACACACCCCTTTGTCCGAAAGGGCAATGGAGGGAAACACAATTTTTGGCTCACTCTTACTGCTCGTAGGACCATTTGTTAGACAAAGCTCAGAACAATCCAGCGCAGGTCTTGGTGATGTGGGAGCATTCGGTGGTGGTGTGTCACATTTGCACAGGCCACTCCTGTTAAAAAATACCACTTGGAACGTACTCTTGAAAAAAATCCTGACCAAGCAGAAAGCCACTGCAGCAGTAGTGCAGAGCAGCTTCTTTGCCCAGGCCCTCTTTTGTCTTCCCTTCCAAGTAGAACATTTTTTTGACAAGTATGGAATGGCTCTTTGACAAGTACAGAACAACCTGCTTTCCAATCAGTGTCTACTTGCTGGTAAAAGCTGTTAATTGCCTCGTATAGTCTTCTGTCAGCAACATTATCCCCTCCCGTCCTGCTGAGACTGGGCTGAGGGATTGTCCAGTTCAGTGGCTGCAGTGGGACATGGAGAGGGGGAAGGTGAAATATAATATGAGAAATAATATCCACGGCAGCAAGCAAGGCTAACCAAAAAGCCATGAGGGAAGCAGGATTCCAAGGAGAGAGGAATGCTGGGGGAGGAAAAGCATGGAGTTCTCTTGATAAAGGTCCAGGATCATTTTAAAAGGGCCCAAGAAATCATTTTTTAAAGTCTATTTTTAATACAACCTACATGTGTGATGAGAGCACTGCCTGCCACACTGATATCTTATTACCTCCAAGATTAGCAACAAAAAGATTAATTTAGACAGGATGGAATATTTTCTTTAAAAATGTGTCACTGCCTTCTGGGGAGCAAGTCTGACCTGAAAAGGTCACGTACAGGGAAATCCAACACCACAGTCAATCCATATTAGATAGGAGTCCCCCAGCTGGAAATACAACTGTTTGGGTGAATTTCAGCACAGTGGGGCTGACTGCCGATGACATCATGTGACTATAATATGTCACTATAATTGATCATAAATATATGTACTCCACTACAGCTGACAACAAAAGCTGCAGGGACAACAGTGGATCAGGCCTACACTCCTGTTCTCTGAGGAAAGTTTATCAACCAGGTGTTAAATAGTAGAATGAGCCCATGGACTTTGGTTCAGGAAGTTCCTAAGACAGACAGATGGTCCTGTGAAGCAAACCAGGGAGTGAATCCTTGTACACTAGCATGGGTATTGTACCCTGCCCTATGCATCGCTATTGCACAAAGATAGAAGCAGGCCATTTGGCTAGACACTGTGATGTGATGCCGTATAGATGTACTGACGCGCTTGTATTAAAGTGATCAGTGTAATATGGGCAGCATTCAGGAGCTTCCCACCTGCGTGTCAGTGCTGGCTTTTCTGGCTTACATTTTAATTCCTCCAAGTAATATAGAAATAAAAGGCTTATGATCACTCCCTGTCATTTTTCCAAGAGCTGCAAAACCCACTGACAAACCCCTTCAGCCCTCTCAAGTGCTGGTCCACGCAGAAGATGACAAGCCACTGTAGCTGGAGCCTCTATTGTTCTCCTTGAGGCTCAGCCCTGAAGTAAGAGGCAAAACTCCCATCCACATTGATGGATAAGCAGGGACAGCCCATCTGGGGACTCCCAAATTAAAAGCTGATGGCACAGCTGAGAAGGCACAGTGTTTGGGTTGTACCGAGGGAACCTGCCTGCTTATTAAGATTCTTGCATTCTCTTCTTTGCCAGAGAAATTGAGCATGACACTGAAAATTGCCTCCTCCAAATGCAACTGAATCGCTTCTCCAAGTTGCTACTAACATTTCTGGAGAGCACCTTGCTCCAAGGGAGCCAACGACAGATAGGATCCTATAACTACAGCCCCCTGCTACTCCCACCAGCCCTTTCACACACTGGCAATTCATCCTGCCTAGGTCTCACCACAGAAATCACTTCAACCAAAACAAAGCAGCTGTTTAGCAGCAGCTCAGCACAGCAGGTCAGAACATGACAAATCCCATATATGTTTTTAGGGAAACAAACCCCCAATTGTGTAAGTTGAAAGAGGACTGAGATGCCTGGTCCAATACTGCTTCTCCCAAAACAGCACCAAGTAACCCTTCCAAACCACGAGGACTTGGCTTTAATCTGCCCCCAAAGCAGTCACCTCTGGCAGGAAAGACTTCCTTGGTCTTACATGAAGTATTATCCCCCACTCTGAGCCTGAAGGAAGGATCCCTGACTATCAGCACAGCTCAATATCTCTTAGATGACAAAGTTTACAGGAGCAGATCACAACGCGAGGTGGGCTGGGATGACTGCAGCCCAGCAGGAGCATGACCTCAGAAGGTAAAACCAAGCCACAGCAGGCCCGATACCAATAATACACTTAGGCCTAAATGTTCCAGTGTTTCATGCCATTCCATCAAAAATCTTGGAGAAACTTATTTCTGGCTGAACCAGGTGTTCAACTTCAGTGTTTCTCTGCCAACTCAGTAGGAGACTTACAGGGAAGCCCGTGCAGTGCAGAGATGGGTGCAAAGCAGCCAAACAGCAGAGGACTGTCACCAGAGGCTGCAGCCGGTCAGTCCCATGAATATGATCTATTGCATCCAGCCTGATTTTATTCCTTTCTCTTTTTCCCTACATCACACACACATTAGTGGGAGGATAGCAGGAACGGTGCCACTCATGCTTCATGGACAGCTATACACCCAAATGCGCAGCCTCCGTAGGCAGTGCTCTACACTGGTATCTTAGAAGATGAAAAAACAGTGACGTGTCTGGCTCTGCAAGGTCTCCATCTGCCCCACCTCCACAAGGGCACATTCTCCTACCCCCTTAAATGGCAGCTCCAGCAGATGAGGCTCCTTCTCAAGCTCCTGTGTGGTTTATAGTAGGGCTGCATCAACACACAGGCTCCAGGACTGAGCATCAGCTCTTGAAAAATACTTCTGGCCACAGAGAATTCCCTTTTCCCTCTAACAAGGACTCTGTTCTTTACTTGGAAAAGCACACCGAACTCAAGCAGAGGGAAGCAGTGTCAACCAGTGGCTAGAGCACTGCCCTGGGGTGTAGCAGCTCTCTCCTAGTTTTAGCACTGCAACAGGCTTGGGTGAACTCAGACAAGGCCTCTCTCCTCAGCTGTCCTGTCTGTAAACTGTGAATATTTAGACTGGAAATGGTTTCAAATCTACAGGCAGAAGCAGCCTACGAAATACTTAAACGCAACTAAGGTGGAGAAGCATCAGTCAAGCCCTTTGGGACATAAGCCACGTCTGGGCTGTTTCCTGCTTGCTGCCCCAGAGATACCCCACCGCCAACACTATGAGTCTCCTCACCATCCCACTTCAAGGTGCAAGTGAACAATTGCTGCACAGCTGTGAGCCCTGAGACTCAACATCACATTCCACGGTCCAGATTTATCCTTTCATGGCTGTTACATTAATGGTTGTGCTCTACCCCATTCATCCCATGGGCAGTCATGCCTGACAGAGGGTCCTTCACAACACCAGCCTGTCTGTGCACAACCAAGGGACACATACTGACACCATATCTCCCGGGTTATCAGAGTCCAGCATGCTGGGAAAGCCACATCTTCTGTCAACCCCCACACCCACACCAGCTGCTCCTACCTGTGACTGACAATGTTTGTTCATTAACATATGCTCAGAAATCTCTATGAGACTTCTACATGTCTTTTTAAGATCATCAGGTCTTTCATGTTGAGATCTTAACACACCCTCACAAAGCAGTTCTTGTGTTCCTCACTAGTTCTTCAGTCACCCGCACAGAAACCCTGTGTACCATTTGATTGAGAAACTGAGACATGTCACCAGAAACCACTTACTTGGAGTTGTAAGGGAGCTGACAATAAAGGAGAGAGAATTGCTATTCCTTGATCTAATCACCATCCCAAGCAAGGCAGAGAGCTCACTGCCCAAGCACCCTTGCATCCTCTCTTGTCAGTTTACAATTCTGAAAGCATTTTGTGAGCAAATTTCATTTCATGCTTAATACAAACACCAGATCATTTTGTTGCAGGTGAAGAATTAAGTTATAAGACACTTATATGCTAGGATGTATCTCCAGGATATTTACAACTTAATCTGTTTGTTTCCAATTTAAAATACATTGCCCTTTAAATGTCTGGCAGCTGATGTGACCCCATCGTTGTGCCGGAAGAAGGTTTACTGTGTAGTTGCTAACACCCGCTTCCAGAAAGAACAAGGACAAGCTGTTCTTGTGTGTCCTTACTGCTGGTCATGTTAACAAAAATGCCACCTGTCCTTCAAAAGCTGACACCACAAATACCAGTAAGAACTAATTACATCAGTAAGTCAGGAGTTCAGGGCATTAACAGCAATGCCTGATGCATTTCCCCTCTTTTACGTATTTGTGTTTCTTTGTTTCCTATGCTGATCTCCAATTCCGTCTCCCTCCATGTCAGATGAACTGCATTTGGCTTCTACTTCTAGGGCACTGCCTGTGGAAAGCTTCTCTGAGGCACTTGACCTACCTGCCTGCTGCCAACAATGGGAAAGGCAGAAATCAGGAAAGAACAGCCCCACAAAGTCATTGCTAATTCTGCAGTGTCCAAAGTACAATGAAGCCTTTGTCAGACCTCTTGCAGGCTGTTTTCAGTGGCAACATCAACCCAAATTACTTGGAACCCAGGGCAAGATCTCTAAGGGTTCAGGACCCACTACTGGAATTATTTTTTTGAAGGGACCTGCATTCAGCTGACCAAAAGATTCAGGAAACATGACCACATCTGTTGGATCTGTATAGTGATGCATTTACGAACGAGGACAAGGCTGAGCAACAGGTAGGGAGAAACAAAGCAGCAAATACTGCTTCCTCCAGCCAAACTCTCTTTTTCCACTGCTGCTGGGCTTTAAACACAGTGACAAAGATGACATCCAGACGATAACTGAGCCTGCTGCGTCCAAGTTACTTCAGACAGGTAAAAAGGCGCCAGCACTGAAGTTTCTGGTCTGAAACTTCCCTCAGTGACCCTTTCACAGCCCCGCTAACACTGGGTCTGCGGGCTTGTCTGGCCACCGAAACAGTCCTAACAGCGCCTTGGCTTTCTCACTCTCTACCAGAGTCCAGCTTCAAAACTGAAAATGTCCAGCAAATGCTCCCACACGAAAGATGCCAGGGCAGGGCAAAAGCCAGCAAGAAAGAGAACAGAAAACAGTCTCCTGGAGGTGCATGTGAGATCCCTCCCATCACTACAAAGGAAACGCACACGCAGCTAACCCTGTTTTCCAAGCAATCAGAAACCAGTCTGCTAAAAAAGGGCTTGAAACTGAAATGCAACTTTCAAGCTCATCTTATATTTGGTGGGTCTGTCTTTAAGGCACTCACCTAAACCCCTGATCCCTGCATGCAGTGTCTCAGCTGCCTCGGCTGTTCCTTCACTTACTCCAGGAGGATTGCTCAGTGTCTTGTCACCAATTCAGGCTGCTTCCTCCAGGTGTCTATGCAGCTTACTCCAGCCCCACAAGCAGCAGTGGTGTGTACCTTTGGGCTGCAAAAGAACACAGAAAAACAGATTGCTGTGACAACAGACATGTCAGAGAACATAAAAATACCTCCTCGCCAATTGTGCTGGGAAAGTTGGTAACATAAAATCCCCATGGTCATTTGGCTTTTGAACCTGTAAAAACTCAGCCATTTCACAACATTGACAGTGTCCTGCAGCCAGGCCTAAGGTATCTGCCCTGAAGCAAGAGCGGCGAGTTAGCACCAAAGAGGTTCTTCCGCTCAGCAATGCTGGGGTAGGAGGAAGGAATTAGAAGTCCCTTGTGCATCTAATACCCAGGATTATCCTCATGGAGTATTTCCTTAGATCAGTCCAGCTGACATAGTCCACAGTCCTGTAACAGATTCCATCTGAGTGTGGAGGGAACGCAGCCACGGCAGGGTCAGGATTTTACACGTTACAGCAACGGAGTGAGAAAATGCTTTTACACCAGTAATTCCCATACCTAGGTGCATGGAGCAGTGTGGGACATTTTATGGGCTAGCAGTCTCCACAGTTGATACATTCTACAAACCCTAAACCAAGCAGTCACAATCAATTTACTCCTTCTAAAAAATTAAAACTAGCTATGCCAGACAGACTGATTTACAGACATTTCTAGCTGAATATATCTCACCTTAGTCTTCTCATTTTTATTTTCCTCAAAGCAGCAAACTCAGTCAGGACTGGAAACACCTCTCCCATGAGGGGCCGAGGCTCCACACAGCATTCCTTGTTTCAACAAGTTAAACCAAAGGTTTGGGTCTTTTGTTTGGGGTTTTTTTTCCCCATCCATCAATGGAAGCTTTTTTTACCTGAAAGAGAATTAGATCCTGACTTTATCCGACCGCACAGAACCCAGGTAAATCCGTAAACGCCTGGAGCGAGCGGAGAAGCAGTTCAACCCACCCAGCTGCAGAGCGGAGCTTCCCTGGGAGCTGCCATGGAGCAGGGACAAGGCCAAGGTTAACTGCAGCCTCAAGCTAAGGGTGCGGCCGCAGAAAACAGGGCAAAACCAAGATATTTCTAGAGCCACATCTCAGAGACATTCTCTTTAGGCAAACACGAGACCCCATGGCCTTGGAAAAGCGGAAGATGCTTCTCAGCACAGCAACGGAGTAAAAACGGGTCATGGTGTCTAATACAAAGATTGATTGCAGACCCGCAGCCTTCGAGCCTAGAGGATTGAGAACATAATTTATAACTGTACAACGGCCAAAACCCAGACAACCGAGGACACCGCTGTGCCCCGGGTCCTCCCCTCTGAGGGACACAGCAACACGTTTGGCGTGAAGGGCGCAAGGCCGGCTGAGGGGAGCAGGTCCGGCAGGCACAGCCCGCTGCTCTGAGGGAGCACGGGGCTCTCGCGGGGCTCAGCCTCGGCACGGAGCAGCCTGGCCTGCCCGACGAGGGGGCAGCTGCCCCATGGAGGGTCCCCTAACGCCGTCCGGCCAGAGGGATCCCGCCCGGGGCCGAGCACTGCCGAGCACCACCGGCCGCCACCCCGTCCGCTCAGCTCTGAGGGGCGGGAAGACGGCGCGTACCTGCTCCTCAGGACCCGGCGGGGCAGCCTGCTTTCCGACTGGCCGCGGGTACTGCCTATCACTAGGCGTCACCCTCCGCAGCCAATGAGCTCGTAGCGACCGGGGCGGGGGTGGGGTTTGTAAGAGACGGGGGTGTTGAGGGACCCTTGCCGGCGTCGCGCCGCAGGTAGGGCCGGTGGGGGTGTGCTGGGGGTGGCCTGAGGGAGGGCCCGGCCTGGCCCCTTCCCCTTCCCCTTCCCTTCCGTTCCCTTCGCCGCTCCCCGCCCTCCGGGGCCCGGGCCGTGAGGGGCCTCGCCGGGCTGGGGCTGTAGAGGAGCCGGGTGGTCGGTTGCCCGGTGGGTGGGGACGCTCCGCTGGCGGCGGTGGCCGGGATTACCGGAGGCATGCCGGGGCCCTGGAGCGGGGTGGGGCTGCGTTGTGGAAGCCCCTGAAGGGNGGTCACCACCTCCGAGACCTGAACCACACGCGAGTCCCTCTGCTCCGCTGTCAGTCACGGCGCTGGGGGGATTTGGTCCAGATTTGGTCCAGACGCAGATGCTTTTAGGTTGACCGGCCGCTGTAAGCTTGGCTGATGGTCTGGAAAACACTGGCTTTAAGGTATGTGTGCGAGTGCCGCTTCGAGCATGTGCTGTTGGACTTGGAAAGAGCTGCCCGCCCTTTGTGCGGCCCCGGTGTTTTAGGCTTCGTGATGGGTGGACTCTGTCTAGGTGTCCTTCCAAGTTTTTATGATGTTTCTGGTAAACGTGATATTCTAGATCGCATGTTTTCCCCTGCTTGTGTTAAAAATGATGGTTATGAGTTGTTCGGATGATCTGAGTTTAGTTGAGCAGGCTAAAACTAAATTCCAGGTACACGCTCCATTGTTGAGTGAAAAATTAAAACAAATAGTAGTCCAAAACCACTTACAACAGGGAACACGCGCTGTGCAGCTCAGCTAAGTCATACGTTAACTAGCATTTCTGATGAAGAGCTAAAACCCTGATGTGCAAGGGTGTCTCCAAAGAAAGAACCATTGTTTGAGGAGGTTTCTGCTAACGTGGGTGCAAAGAGTTAAGAAATCCTGCGATAAGCTGATAGGAGTGGAATGCATTTTGATGGTTTTTGGCAGGTCAGCTTGTTAGAAGTGGCTGGTGTTTTGTTTAAAGATGAGAGGAACCTAGTGTTTGTAATCCATAACATCAATGAAGAATTAATTACATTAATTTTTACAGTATTGACATAAAGCAAACAGTGATAACATATTCCCATGATGTAAATACTAATGGAATTATGTTAGGTAATAAGTACCTGGAGCTAGCTGTGGGATTACACGTGCCGTATGGAGCTGATTAACGCAGGAGTAAATTACCTTCCCTGAATAAAGCTGTGCTGAAGTGGCTTTTCAGAGCTCTCCCCGAGGTGGCACCACAAGGCTTGCTGAGCCTCCTGTCTCCAAGCTCACTGGCCTTGTAAAGACAATCTGCTTTTTGCAGCAAAGAAAATGAGCTTGTTTTCCTTTGGATTTGTGCAAACATACGTCTCTAGAACAACTTTATCGGTGCCTGTGTATCAAAAGGCATATAATGAATTCACCAAGCTGGCAAGTTGAAATAATTTTAAAAAATTAGGCTTTTACTGAACAGGTACCTTGGAGTAAAGGATGTTCAGAAATTGGTAAATACTCCACCCCCTTGCAATAGTTCATGGCTTATGAGAGAGGGAAATATGCTGACCCCTTCAGAAGCAAAACTTTGAGTGTCAGAAGATGAATGATTTAACATTTATTATACAGTACAGCAGTGAGGCCCCAGTGTACTACTTTAGGACGCTCTTGGTCCCTGGTTTTCCTGATTCTGTATCTTTTACTGGGCAAAACTGTCAGCAACAAATACCTGTTGCAGAGCTCCACAATAGTAAGGGGGTCACAGGAGGTTATGTGGACTTGCAGAAGTCAAATTGTAATGAACTCAGCAATATTTTTTGCTGGACTGTGGTGGTTTGGATGTGTGGCTCTAGCTTTTTTTGATAGGAGTGTTTCTTGGGACTTGTGTAAAGTGTTTCCAGGAGTTTCTGACTGGCATCAGTCTTGATTCAGGGATAAATTTCTACTTCCTGAGCAAAACAGAGGCAAGGGGGTCAAAGCTCGGACTAATTCATTGTGGCTGCATTCAGCTGAGATCCTCTCTCCTGGATTTGAATTTTTGTTTCCTCAGGCTTCCATGATGTTTGCCCAGTGCACCCAGAAGTGTGTGAGCTCCATGCTGCTGATTGCACTGCTGTGCTGCATCCTTCCTCCTCCGGCGCAAGCCAGCAAGGTGAGTGAACAGCTTCAGATGCAAGCACCGAACCACCCATGTAGTACCACAGAAACAAAAATGGCAGAGAAGAAACTGCTTTTCGGTGGAAGTTTGCAAAGATAAGGGCTGCTATAGCAGATGTGTATTGATCGTATGTAGAGCTGTGAACGTATGTGGCAGTGGCCTCTGCCCTGCCTTCTGTTGTATTTCGGAGCTTGCATTTTAGAATTTGTTTGAAAAGTACCTGGTCTCTGGAGCAGAGGTTCTCAAGACATTTTAAAACTGGTTATTGATGTGAAAGAAGCAGCACAGGAACATGAGACCTAGTGTAAAGTCCTCTCTCTTACTGAACATTTTGCCTTTTCCTACACCCCGGCTGGCAAGGGCAGCAGAATTGTACGCACGTGTTCGCTCACTAGTGCTGTCTCCTCTTGCTTCTGCAGAGCTCGGAGGACATCCGCTGCAAATGCATCTGTCCCCCGTACCGGAACATCAGTGGGCACATTTACAACAAGAATGTGTCACAGAAGGACTGGTGAGTTGTGGGTTGAAGCCTGAGGGGTTGGTCCATGAAAGCTCCAGAGTTTCCAGCTGGTGCTAAGGAAGTAATTCCCTGCCTGTGCGTTTGCAGAAGAAGCCATTTTGGTGGGTGATCATAGAATCATGATGTTCAACCCAGGCAAGGGGCATTTTTTGAATAGAGATTGAGGAATCCAGGAGGCGTGATTTCTTAAGCCACGGCTCTAAGCAGATGTGGGGTGTACCCTTCAGTCCCTTTCACCTGGACCGGATCCCTGCAGAAGACACTTGGACAGTCTATCCCAGGAACTTTGGGCTAGTGGAGCTGTGAGGGGAACTCTGAAAACCAGATCAGCGTTATCAGCCTGACGGGAAAGCTGGGACACAGAAGTATAGTCACCCCAGCGTCCTTCCAGAGAGCATTGGTTTCACCTTGTCCTATTGCTGATTTTGGTTTCTTTGTGTTTCAGCAACTGTCTGCATGTTGTGGAGCCGATGCCGGTGCCAGGGAATGATGTGGAGGCCTACTGCCTGCTGTGTGAATGCAAGTATGAGGAGCGCAGCACCACCACCATCAAGGTAACTGCGGGTCTGCTCCCTGGGGCTGGCTCCTTCTCCTTGCTGTGCCGCACCATCCCAGGCACTGCTAAACTGGTGGGTTCCTAGAGAAGAGCCCAGTAAAAGAAAATAAAACTGTCACAGCTAGTACACGGTGGTGGTGCCAGGGGCACCATGACTGAATCAGGAGGGCTCCTGGCAGCGAGGAGCAGGCTGCACAGGAACCCAGTCTTCTTGCTGAGGATGTGTGACAGTGCCAAGCACCTCTGACCGGGGACCCATCTTGTTGGTCTCCTTTCAGATGCAGCAGGTGTCCTAAATGAGCACAGTGTGGAGAAGATCAGCGTGGTTTATGCAGTGATGGCACTTACGTCTCATCAGCCTTCCTGCAAGTGCAAGAGACTTTTTAGTGAGCAAAATTAGGAGGGAAGGGATCAAACATCAGAGGCCGCTGTGAAAGGAGCTTCCTGGCCTCTGTGGTGGTGCTTATCTATACTATTGATCCTTTTCCACTGTGCTGTCCTTAACTGCAGGTGATCATCATCATTTACTTGTCTGTGGTGGGGGCACTGCTGCTTTACATGGCTTTCCTTGTGCTGGTGGACCCTCTGATCCGGAAGCCAGATGCTTATACCCAGCCTCTGCACAACGAGGAGGAGAATGAGGTGAGGCCGTGCTGCTGGTGCCTGCCCGGCACAGGGCTGGCTGCGGTCACGGTGGAGACAGGGTGGTGGGACAGCAAGGGAATGGCTGACAGGGAAACAGAGTGACCTCGTGCTTGTCCCTTCTCATCCAGTGTCCGACCAACGTTGTTGCTTTTTGGGCACTTACCACAGGTAAACATTTAGACTCAAGTCTGTGCAGATCATGCTGAAGCACAAGGAAATACTCAAAGTACAAGTTCTGTATGACAAGCCTGAGACGAAACCTGTCTTCTTGGGGCCAGGGGTGGCTTTTACCAAGTGACCTGAATTTGTTATGTCAGTCTAGATGAAACCAAAAGTCAAACGGTTCCTGTTTGTGCAGTGTCCTAGGTGTAATTACTTGGTGGTGAGCTTCCAGGGAAGGATGGGTTTAATTATTTGCTGAAACATGGGGCTGGCCTCTCTTCTAGATGCTTAAAAGAGCAGCCTCTGAAGTGCCGTGGCTGTTGTTTGACTCTGCTCTGGGGCTGGGCCCTGTGGTATCCAGGTCCTTGTTCTTCGTGCTTCTCCCCAGAGCAGAATTTCACTCAGATCCCATCTTTTTGGGTGACATTGGCATATGACATCTTGGGCAAGAAGATTAGGACCCAGCAGCAAAGAGAGAGCTTATCTGTCTGTCTGTCTCTGACAGATTTTGGGGGGGTACAAAATTCTTGCTGTAATTTCAGCATCCAGCGTACAACATCCTTCTCCCAGGAGAGAGGCGGTGGGCTCTTTAGCGGGGGAATGATGTGGTCTGATCCCAAGGGGGGTTTCAGAGTAAGAGCACCCTGACTTGTAAATCTTTTCTTTCTCCTCTGAGGCTTCCCTTCTCTTGTAAGGAAATACAGGAGGCTGAGAGGGGGATGGTTTCTCAGAGAGGGAGTTTTGGAGGCAGAGCTGATGGTTAGCACGCAGAAGAGGTGGAGGAGTGGAGTGGTGGCTGCACGTGCAGTGATTAATTCTCATGCCTGATTGCACCGGTAGCTCACGCTCTGTTTGGGGCATGCAAAGGCTGTCCAAGACTTGCTGCCTGTTAGTGCAGCGCATGGCTCTGCGACACGGCCTTCTCTGTTCAGACACGTGCAGTTTAGCGGGGCGCAGCGTTATGCAGAGCTCTCCCCTGGAGCAGAGTTCCTGGGGTTGCCCTTGAGCATCACCTCGGCTGCTGCGAGGAGACTTGTGAGGAGGCCTTCCCTACCAATTGCTAACTGAATGCTAGTGATTAGCTCAGTCACGCTTTGGGGAAGCCGCAATGTTTGAAGATACTCTCCTTTCCTCCTCTCTGAGAAAACCACTGGATCAGACTGTACTGTTTGTACTCTGTTGTAAGTATAAACTACTTGGTCTAATTCTTTCATACGCTGATGTAAGTGAGGAGTAGCTGCTCTGAAGTGCGCAGTCTATCCATTAACCTCCCTCTGCTGAAAAAAGGAGGTCCTGCAGGAGCCTAAAAGTGCACTTTTGCTGCACTGCTCCACAGGAATAATTCAGATTTAGATCTGAATGCACACTGTGAATGCCTGAGAGTAGGTGTGGTTTATCTTACTCCAGTGTGCTGAACTGTAAACTCTTTGGGAGTTAGCGCAGTTTCTCTCCTGGGGACTCTTTCTTTGGGGCCTGTGACTTTACTATGGGTGGCCCCCAAGAGCAAGCTTTCCATCTGGAGTTGGGGGGGCTGGTGTTGAGGAGCTCTGAAAATGACTTTCTTTGTCAGGATAACTCAAGCCTTGAATTGTGCTTTCAGCTGAAATTTCGCCCAGAAGCTGAGCAAGGTGGCAACCTTCTGTGTTCATGCTGGGCATGCCTTGATCTCACTCATCATTTCTTTCCGCTGCAGGACACTCGCTCCTTGGCTGCAGCCCACACCCCATCTGGTGCTAGAGCCAACACGGTGCTGGAGAGGGTGGAGGGGGCCCAGCAGCGCTGGAAGCGCCAGGTGCAGGAGCAGAGGAAGACAGTTTTCGACCGCCACAAGATGCTGAGCTAGATCTTTGCTGAGCTATGCGACACCACTTCCCAGGAGACAGGGTAGCTCTGTTGGTCGAGATGGACAGCAAGTCATCCTTCAGGACATCCGTGGTGTTTGACTGAAAGCTCTAACCCTCTCCAATTTACCGTCTTCGTAGAGAGAAGCAGACCAAAATGCTTGCCTCTGGTTTTGTCCCCTTGCCCTTTACCTCTCAGCCCAGAGGCTCCTTAACCCTTGCCCGGCTGACATCTGCGCTGATCGTTAGCCCCGTGGCTGCATGTAAACGGTAGGTCCTACGCTGCTGCCCCAGGTCACCGGCCGACTTGAGCCAGGGCTGCAGGTCCAGTGCGCTGTGCTCGGCTGGACCCCCCCAGGCACCACTTGCTGGGACTGAAATCTCTGTCAGCCCACCCCCACATTAGAGACAGGGGTCTCTGTATGGAGTGTTGGAAGCTGGCTGAGCCTTCCTGGGATAAAAATAGTTGGATAATTTTTATGTGGGATAAATTACGTGGTGCTCCTCCAGGACAAAGAAACCTTCTCCAGTTTGCATCGATGTTAATTGGGTGTCGTGGTGTTGAGACAAGTGCATTGCACAGGAAGGAGGAGGACGGGGTTCCCCACCAGTGGTCAGCTGCTGATTGCACTTATCCTGGTGTAAACTGGATTTCTACTTTATTCAGTGGAATCTGTCCAGATTTACACCGGCATAACTGCAACTGCAGCTTGTTTCTATGTCAGTGAATATCACAGAACTGATTACTACATTCACAAGTAAGAGACCGACAGGTAAAAGTTGATTTACATTTATTCCTGCTTTAGCAGTGGATAAAAATTTACTGGGGAGAAAGCTTTCTGTTTGTTCCCGCATTAGGAACCCTTGATGCTCTCACAGTGCCATCAGGGGCATTTGTGTCTAGGAAAACTGGGGCAAAGGCTTTACTGGAGCACTGTAAACACTTGTCTGGGTCTTGGGGCCCTGGAAAGGGGACACTTGTGCGACTCGGAACACTCCGAGAGCTCTGACCGTAGTTGGGCTGTGTGGAGGAAACTGAAGTGGTCCTGGAATGTGTATCTTGATCCCACTGAGAACATCAATAATGTCAGGAAGGTGCTAGAGTTTATCATGTAGCATCTCTGTATTAAATGCAGACAAAGATCTATTACATGGCTGCTTTTTTTCAGGGAAGAGTCCCATCACACCAGGTCTGGGGCTCCCAGCACTGAGCGGCTGCTCTCCAGGCTGCCTTCCAGTGCCCAGCAGGCAAATTGATGCAGGACATCAAGACCAAGCTGTGGTTACGGCAGTCGGGTGTTTTGGCTCTGCAAGTGGGTCCCCTGGCACTGGTTTGTGACTGTCCTGGTCCAGAAGAGCCAGGCTTAAAGCACTGGCAAGCCAGAATAACAAACTGTTCAGAGCTGTCAGGCGGGAAGGCCAAGCAGATCAGAATTCCTCCTTGTTTGTTGAAAGCTGAGCCATTGTTGCTAAAAGCCTAACTGGGAGAGGCACCGGTCACGGCCTTGCACGCTAGTGCCAGCAGCGTTTGATTGAGCTGCTCGGCAGGTTCCAGCACTCCGAGCTGATCCTGCCAGGCGAATCCAAACAGAAGGTTCCTGGGGCCTTTGTGGCTGCAGCCCACACGTACCCCAGTTACCCTTCAGCACCTCGCTGGGCTAAGAAGTACCCAGAGCTCCACCACCTCCCAAGGCCGTGTCTTCCTTTACCTGTCCTTGTTCCATGATGCTCAACTGTTGGACCTTTCTCCTCTTTTTAGAATCCTCATCTTCCCTGTCATAGAATCATAGAATCATCTAGGTTGGAAAAGACCTTTAAGATCATCAAGTCCAACCGCTAACCTAACCTTGCCATCCCACCACTAAACCATGTCCTTAAGTACCTCATCTATCCTTCTTTTAAATACCTCCAGGGATGGGGACTCAACCACCTGTCCTTCCCTCTTGGTGTGAATTCTACTTGGACTGGGAACTGCAGCCCTCCCAAGAGAGGGAAAATCTGTTTGAAGGATCTGAAGGCTAGCAGCTGGCCAAGAGCTGCCGTGGTGGTGGTGGTGCAGGGACTGAGCTGGTGCGATGGGTCCATCTGGTGGCCATGTCCCTCTGATCAGCACCCAGACATCACTGATCACCAGTGGTGGGGGTCCTGCTCCCAGTGACCAGACCCCTCAGTCCCTGATCCTAGAGACACGGGGGCGGGGTGAGCAGCACCTCTGTATCTTCCCTGCAACCCTCCCAGAAACACCTTCAAATGAAATAGGAAAGGAAAAAAACACGCAGGCTAGAAATCAGGAGTTGGTGGGTTAGAAAACTCAGATGGGAAAGGGATGGTGTGAAGAGGTTGCAAAAAAATGCCACTAGTTAATAAGCTGATAAGGTCTGTCCTGTGCACCGTCCTCCTCCCTGGGAGGAAATGTTTTCTGCTGCCCAGCCTGAAACTCCCAAGCCTCTGCTCCTCCCCACGGCCCCTCCCTTGCTCGCTGGAGCATCCCCCAAGCAGGGACGGCCTGGGAGGCCCTGCTCCCGCCCCATCCATGTCCCACAGCAGCGCCCGCCATCCCTCTGGAGACAGGCGGCAGCACCAGCAGGAGTCAATAATTTAATTCCTTATAAAAAAAAAAAAAAAGGTGATAAAAAGAAAGGAACACTTAGTACAACGTCCAACTGCTTTGGCAACCCGCCACATTCCTAGTCAGGTGCCCGCCGTGGTCCAGATGTCGATGCTCTGGATGATAAGCCACTCACTCTGGTCCCGGGTTACCCGGATCCTCACGCACTCCACAGGGTTGGGCATGGCCTTCTCCAGCCCCCACCGCTCAAAGGTCCCCTTCTCGAAGGTCCCCATGCTGGTGTAGGCAGAGCAGTCCTGGCGGTCGGCCCACCGCCGCTGGCCCAGCTCCAGCACCCCTGCACGCAGGAAATCACCCTGGCGCTCTTTGGAGCCCGTGCGCACCCGGACACGGGTGACACGGGCCGGCTGCTGGAAGACAATGGAGAAGACGCTGCCAGCTACTGGGTCTTTCCCCCAAAAATACCCCTCTGCTGTACTGTAAGCTTTGAGGGGCGCATAGTTCTCAAAGATGGACATGCTGGTGAACAAGACCGCCGGTGGGTTATCTGGAAGGTCCAAGGCATCGGCCTCAAACTCATCATCCTCCAGCCGGTTGACCGTGCCCTGGAAGGAGGAGTAGAGGCCCATGTGCTGGAAGAGGGAGGGCTTGAAGCGGATGACGTCCTTCTGGGTGAGCAGGAGGCGGAAGTGGACCAGCAGCCAGTCACAGGGCATCTCCTGGTAGAAGAGGAGGAGGAAGCGAGCCAGGCGAGGAAGGTCACTGGAGCGGTAGAGCTTACCAATGTAGCCCAGCTTGGAGAACTCAAGGGTGGCCCAGTTGGAGCCTTCCCGGGAAGCCAGTGCCTTGCGGATGGCTGTCAGGAAGGACTTGGCACACCGCACATCGTCCTCGATCATCAAGTAGTAGGAGGAGAGGTTGGCAGCAAAGGCAAGGAGGAAGGCATAGTCCACATTCTGCTTGGACCTGAACCTCACCCGCTCCTCTGGGTCGTTGTAGTTTCTCTTGAGGCCCTCCAAGGTGGGGTAGAACTCGTGGGGAGCATGGATAAGCAGGAGCCGGCCCAGGAGAATGTGGTGAGCAAACTTGTGGGCGATGTCAGTGGCCACACGCATGTTCCATCTGGGATCTGCATCAGCCAGATGCACCACCACCACCATCTCCTGCAGCTCCTCCTCTGTCGACTGCTTGAAGAGGGACTGGAGCGTGGCAGGGAGGTAGTAGCCACGTGGTCGCTGCACTGACGCCAGTCCCACTGCCAAGAATTCTGCAAGGCAAAGGAAGGGCATTAGCAGGCTGAGGGGTGACCTGGGATGTGCCACGGTGAGGTTTGTCCCTGCAGGCCACAAGGAGGGGGCTCCAAAAAGCTCTCTGCGTTGCCAGTCTGCACCGGTAACACTATTTATGGCCCCATGTGCAAGGCTGGAAGGTCCTTTCTGAAGCTGAAGCTCCCAGTGTCTCAGGAGGTGCCCAAAACTGGCCAAAGGGAAAGAAGAGGCCAGGATGGGAAATCAAGAGCTTCTCTGAAGAAGAAATATTTGGGTAAAACACCTTAAAAAAAAACCCAAACAAACAAAACAAAAACAAACAAACAAAAAAAACCACATGGGGAAGGAACAGCGCAGACAGCCTATGGTGTAGAGATGGCTTCGTGGCATGACTGCCCGTCCTGAAAGCATGTCCCTACCCTACTCTGAACCTCATGGAGATGCAGCCACGCTGGGATGAGGCATCCTTCTGCCCTCCCCACAGTCCAGCTGCGGCCGCGTTTTCTCAGCTTTGCTGCAGCTCTTCTTGCTGCTGGTTTGTGCAGCATCGTGCAGGTGTTTGCACGTGAATTGCTTTTCATGCACCCATCCAAGAGGTTGACCCCCATCTCCCGTGCTATGTGATTGTCCCAGTGATCCAGCCCCACCATCTCCACCTTCCTGACTGGAGAGCGGGAAACTCAACCCCAGGGAGGTGGGATCTCAGCCACCCTCCCCACAGAGATCTGGGAAACCCAAAATATCCGCAGTCTCCCCAGTCCCAGGGTGCAGAAGCACGGACCACCTTCCTCCACCCCTCCATCTAACCCAGAGCCCTGCCCAGTCCAGGATCCAGAGCCACTCACTTTTGTGGGGTGATGGGGTGCCAGCAAGGAGGTGGTGGGAGACATTGTGGAGCACAGAGACGTCATCTGTGTCCCTGAGGATGCGCTTGGCTCCTTCCGGCTGCAGCATCTGCAGGACCACATCAGGGGCCGAGCCCCTAAGCTCCACCTGGATGGGAGCAGCAGGCAGCCAGGTCAGACCCCAGAGCACCATGGGCACGCGTGAGCAAGGGGGGAACCCAGAAATGGGGGGGGTGGGGGGGTGCTGCCCTCCCCTCCCAGCTCCTGGATCAGGGAGAAGAGAGGGCAGAGCTGGGCTTTGGGGGTGGTACAGGGCAAGGATGGGAGCAGAGCTGGGGTTGGGGTCCACGTGGGGCAGGCGGGGACGGAGGATGCTCCAGTCGCCCCTCCAGCAGGACATCAGCCGTGGGGGACTCACCTCCAGGGGCT